>VZTF01001119.1:69644-160805 GCA_013397755.1 Cnemophilus loriae
TGGGTGGGGGCGTGCGCGGGGGGAGCCCCGGGACCGGGCGCTGAGGGACAGCGGCGGTGGAGGGGGGCGGGGGCTCGCCTGCCCCGGGCCTGGCTGCGGCGGGCCTCGGGTGGCCGGGGGGGAGCGCGGAAAGGAGGGGGCGGTGGTGGCAGCTGCCCCTGGATGCCCCAGGTAGGCACTGGAACCTCCTTGTCGCCCCTGGAAGCCCCCGGGAGCCCCTGGCAGCCGGTGCAGCGGTGCCTCGTTGCCGAGGCCTCCGGGTGTCGCAAGGATCGGCCTCTGAGTGGCATTTCTTGGGTGCCTTGGGCGGTGCTGCGGGTCCCTTCCCGCCGCTGCCGGGGCGGATGGATGCGGGAACGGAGGTGCTGAGAGATGTCCGTGTTCCAGTGTCCGCTGTGGTCCATTGAGGCCGGGAATCACTGAATGCAGTTCTTTACTTTCAAATCTTTCTATGTATTTCGTAAGATTTTCTTTTCCATCCGCCCCGTGCTGCTTTTTTTATCACTTGATATAAGGCAGTGGAGCTTGCGGATGTCAGATGTAAGAGCCTCAAGATAAACTACTTTGTCAGAAGAGACAGACCTTAGTATTAGCCTTAATCTCGAGGAACACAGTGTTGCTAAGTTATTGGCTCAGATTTTGCAAAATAAACCTCTTTTAACGAATCATTTTTTTTTGTGTGAGCAACATGACATTCTCATAGGCTTTTCACCTTTTATTGTGAGTGATGAGCTCATATATAAAAAAATAATTTAAACCCCCCAGCCCTCCCCAAAGCTTGATGTGTCTTCCTGACTAGAAACATGCATCAGTATTATTGTTGTATTCAATTTAGGAGTTGTTTTGCAGATGTAATTGTGTGACTACCAGCCTCTAAAGCCTTGTCTACCATATCCAACTAAAAGCATAAAACTGCACTTGTTTCTTTCAGGATGATTTCAAAGTACACATAAACTTCAGCTGCTCCCCACTCCCTGCTAATGTATTGTGTTGTCTCAACTGAAAGAATAAGCAAAGTTGTGTTTTGTTGGGCATTTCTGCACTAGGAAAGAGAAAACAATTATGTAGAATTAGGTTTTAAGTGTTTCAAAAAATCTTACTAGATGTTTGAGGAAAGAAAATGAAAAAATCCTATTTGAAATAAACCCATAAGTTCCTACGGGTGTGGAAGTTTGCTGTGCAACATCTTTCATGTAGAGGGAGGAAGAGCCTCAAATGCGATGAAGGCATGCTACTAAAAAGAGGGGTGTGATACTCCCTGTTGCTTGTGCTTACTTGGTGTGTCATCTAGCTCCAGTGTGTCTGACACCAGTCTGAGTTAGTTCTGCTTCCCAACCTGTCACAAAACTTAATGTTCTCACCTGAAATCCCAAATTGTTCAGTAGTGGAGTTACCTTGTTCTGTGAGTAGGCAGCTGCTGGGGGTGGGGAGGTGGAAGTGGTGTTGCTCCTCTGGGCAGCTGTGTGGAATTAAATTTGTTCAGCTGCATCATCTGCTTGCACATACAGGAGCAGAAGCAAGAAATTTGTCAATTAGGCACTTTCTAAGTTAGGTTTTAATGTAAACTGTTAATTTATTTTTTATGATATGTTGTTTTTACTGGATAAATTATGGTAAAAGGGAAATGTCTTGACACACATGTTGTGTGAGTGTGAATGGGGTGGCAGTCTTTTCTGTCAACAGAAGCTGCTTCTCCAGGAAAGAAAAGATGTTGTCCAGAACGGGAATCTGTAGCAGACTTCTAACGCTCATTAGATCAAAATGTGTGAAATAGTAATTAGTAAACCAAGTCAAGAATATTGTGAGAGGGGAAGGGTGAGAGGAACATATCCCTTTGTATATATTAACATACAGATTTAGTGAAATTAAGAATTGAACGTTGTTTATATGTGGAGATGGAATATGCTTTCTTCGTTAGTATTAGCCAGTTGAATGTTGTGGGTTTGTGTTGTTTCATGGACTCTACATGTTTGCTTCTTTGATATTAAGATAGTGTCTTCTGGAGGCTGTTCTTGGAGATTTTGATGACAGAAAATAAGCTTTATGAACAAATTCAGGTATCTCATAATTTTCTTTTTTTTTTTTTNCTCAAAAGCTTGAGAGTGTTGTGCTTAGTAAAATGAACTTTGAATCTTTTGTGAGAGACCTGCTTCTGGTTCGTCATTACAGAGTTGAAGTTTACAAGAACAAAGCAGGGAGCAAATCTGTCAAAGAAAATGACTGGTATTTAGCTTACAAGGTACAATTTTCCACCTCTCTTTATAATTGTGGGATGAAAGAAAAAAAACCTCATAGCTTTTTCCTGCTTGGAGCTTTGAGATTTTAAGGGACTGATGATGAAAAATCACACCTGTTTGTTGCATGTTGGTTATATATCTATTATACATATCACTGTATTTTCTACTGCTCTAAGGCTGAAAGAGCTTGCTCTGTGTCTTTGCCATAGGTTGGGAAATAAAGGAAACCTGAAGTGCTTCCCTCCGTGTAGGTGATATGTAAAATTTAAATGGTTAAAAAAATAAAATAGCTGTATATTTTATCTGAATGGGCTGTTCAGTACTTATTTTTATCAGTTGTTATTTTTAAAGAAAGAAAGTGCGTATGTACACTCTTTTTAAAAAGTATTTATCTTTTTCTAAATAGGGTTCTCCGGGAAATCTTGCCCAGTTTGAGGAAGTTCTCTTTGCCAACAATGATATGTCCACAGCCATTGGGGTTGTGGGGGTTAAGCTGTCTGCTGCTGATGGACAGAGAGTGGTAGGAGTGGGCTATGTCGACACTACGCTGAGAAAATTGAGTGTTTGTGAGTTCCCAGATAACGATCAGTTCTCAAACCTTGAAGCTCTACTGGTTCAGCTGGGCCCGAAGGAGTGTGTGCTGCCGGGAGGAGAGACTGCAGGAGAGATGGGAAAACTGAGACAAGTAAGGGAACCAACCACTGTGGCTGACAGACAGAACCTCTGAAAAGCTCGGTTAAGGTTTATCAGCCAGGCTCTGTGATTTGTGGAAAAACGAAGGACCAGTATCTTAATTCAGAAAAGTTTTGATTTATGCATACGAAATGTATTATTTGTTGATTTATTTGCACTTCAATCAGTAAAAGTTCTGAAATCTTGTCTGTCATTCCTCTCCCTGCAGCCTAGCAGTAAATAAATACCACTTCAGGGTTTGCTTCTATGTGGTCAACATCTGTCCCCTGAATATTGAAAGTAATTGATAACTGTGTGTGTGTTTGTGAACAACAGGTCATTCAGAGGGGAGGGATCCTGATTACAGACAGGAAGAAGGCAGATTTCACAATGAAAGATATTGTTCAGGATCTCAATCGCTTGTTGAAATCAAAAAAAGATGAACAGGTGAATAGTGCAGCACTGCCAGAGATGGAAAAGCAGGTGAGCAGTGTTCAGTGTGCCTCTCTTCCTTTAGAAGTGGAGTGGTGTGTGCACCCGATGGGAGCTGATCTCCTCTACGTTCTTGCTGAAGTGTTCAGCAGTTCTGCTCAGCTTGAGTCTGTGTCAGAGCTGGATACCAGGGGTCCTGGAAGAAAGGCTGAAAACCATTCACTTGTCTCTTTAAAGCAGTAAGCTCTGGTAAGCAAATAGACTGCACAAGAGGTGCCTCCTGTTCATAATCTATCTAGCCTAAGGACTGAAGTATGATACGCTGGTTATTTTGCATGACAGGAAAATTGGTGTTTGAAAACAGTAATGTTTATGATAATATTTCTGTGTTGTCTTACGGCTTAAGTATATGATTTAGTGCCTGCATGTTTGTTCTTAGCTGCAAACACAAGGCAATTTGTTGAGATAAACAGGTTTTAAAATGCCCTTCACTGCTGATGCTCACTGCAGGTGTAAGGTTCAGAGTTAGCCTCCCTTAAGGTGTCATTTCATAACAGATTAAAGTTGTTTGAAGTGTGTTGCAGCTGAACAAGTCAGTCATGCTACTGCCTCTCTTTTGTGCTGGCACTCAGCAATGCCGTGCAGTGAGTCAGATCAGATGCTTGTTCTGGCTGAAAACTAACCCTGAAACCATGTCCTGAGATGATCCAGCATATCTCATTTATCTGCAGGATAACTTGTTTGTGTTCCTGAGCTGGAAACATCCTGATAACAGCTTTGGAAAGCTGGCAAGGTGTGCAACTTCACATTTTGTTTATCAGATTCTGCAGATGTCTCGTGTGTTGTTCTTGCACCTGCCTAGAAAGACGCTGCAGTGCCACAGAACGTCCCTATGGAAATGAAATCTTGTCAAACAGGATGAGTCTCTCCTAGCCCTGCCAGAATTGAAATGGCTCAAAGTCTTCTCCAGCTGTAATTTTCTAGGAGCATTTATCAAATCCTCTTGGATTCAGGAGTGTTTCTAACTAGAATGTGATGTGTTTTTTTCTAAAAAAAACTTCAGGTTGCTGTTTCATCTTTGTCAGCCGTTATCAAGTTTTTGGAGTTGCTGTCAGACGAGTCTAATTTTGGACAATTTGAACTGACTACTTTTGATCTTAGTCAGTATATGGTTCTAGACAATGCAGCTGTTCAAGCCCTCAACCTTTTTCAGGTAAGAAATACACACTTGAGTTAGTAACTGGTTTATCATATACTTAGCTGTTTGGTAATGAGCTGACTGCCCAATTGCAATTCCTCAGATCCTGATTAATGGCAACTTCTACATTTTAGCTTTGTTCTCAGCTACTCCCCTGCAATCTGTGTTTTAAATGTTTAGGTACTGTTACCACCTTTTTAATTTTTGTTTCTTATTATTTTATTTTAAATGTAGAAGGGGAGAGAAGATCAAAGAGGTAGGAAGTAGCCAGGGTAGTGCTGTTCTTGGGAAAAGGATACAAACCTGAGTTAGATGGTATTAGTGGAACATGTAACACATGGCAGGAGCAATGTCTGTGGTGTCGAGAAGGGAGGGCTGGCAGTGAACAGGACAGTACTTGAGAACATCCTGAAAGCACCATGTCATGCTAACTGGATGATGTCAGTTTTGCCTTTTTTACGCACGTTTTTTACAAAGCCAGACAGGTGGACAGGCTCCTTCATACCTCCTGCCAAGTCTGTTTTCCTGCTTTGCTCATTTCTATAGTTATGGGAAAACGTGGACTCAAAGTGATGTGGTGTATCAGCTTTTCTCCTCTGTTTCCACATTAGTAAACCCTGCTTAATGGTCTTTGCTTGGAACTAATCTGCTTGCATTTCAGATTTATGGGAAGAAATCACAGATTATGGCCCCTGTTTACTGTGGAGGAGTTTCTGCAGGAAAACAGAGCATATGTTCAGCATCTGAGCTGGTTAGCCCTGAAGAGAGATGTTCTGAATTTTTTTATATATATTTTTCTTTTATTTCCTGCTGCTGTGCCCCTGTCTAGGGAATGAAGCAAAAATTACATTTCTCCTCAAGCTTTATGGAGGGTGTTCTAGGAAGTTCTGTTTTAGCCACATTCCTTTACAAGTCCTTGCAGGTGTTACGTGTTTTGTGATAGGCAATACACTGCTATGTCTGTCGTCAGGGGCTATTGTGAGCCTTGGAACAAAGGTTTCACCATGTAGCAGGAAGCTGCCTGCATGTCAGGATGTGTGTGGGGAGGCTTTTGGACAGCAGTAAAGCAAAGACAAACTATTTTGTAATTTGAGTTGCTCTGTGAGGTGTGTAGGTGAAGTTCTCATGGTGCAACAGATGCAGTTGGTTATATGGAATGTGGTGAAGTAGGTAATTTGTGTATAATATGTATATTCTGTGACACTTTCTTACATTCAGAAATTTTTGATATGTAATACTGTCCAGAACACTGAAAATAGGCACATCCACTTTAGATACTAGATATTCCAGGGGCTCAGTGTGTCAGTATTCCTTCTCACTGCATTAATTTATTTTTGTTGTGATTCTAGTTCTAGATCCCAAGCATCCAGATCTGCTTCTGGTTAAATGCTTTTTATTCAAAGCATGAATTTTAATTTCAGCTTTTCTTGTGTAAAGAGGGTTGAGATTTTAATTTCAAAGCAAAGATTTGGAACAATCATGTTTGTTCAATATTAACCAAAATTTTTGCTTCGTAGCTGTTAGTGTGAAAACCAAACCAAACCGCAACAAAAATGCCCGAGAGGCTGTCTGGAGTCCAGCTAATATTAAACCTGAATTATAGGTAGTGAACTATAATTTGAACAGAGCTAAATTTGGAGATGTTTATAGCACTGAAGAGATGGTCTGGGGAAGCTTGAGAGAATTTGAGTAACTCTCCTTCCTCATTGCCTGATTCTGTTGTGTCGCTCCCCCCACAGCAACCTCCAGAGTTCTCAAACTAAAACCCTTGAACTCAAGTCTTGTTCCTTGCTGCTTTTTTGTGATGGACAGGACCCCTATTTTTTGACATTAAGAAGAGCAAACTAGCAAATATCTAGACATATTTCCACTTTTGATACTCAGAGTGCAAACTGCCCCATGACTAGGTACACTTTTAACTTTGCTATTCAGTCAGGAGTGGTTTCAAACGAGACAAACCTATTCCTTGCTTGCCATGTTCCAGGGACCAGAGTGTAAGTACTTTAATGCTGCACTGTTTCATTTACCATTTTTGGTGGGTGCCAAGTTTAATAGAAGAAAAATGTTCTGTTCCTAATAGATGTGTGCCATTCAGTGGGTGTCAGTAAACTTCACTAATTTTTTTTTCTTTTTCTTCCTTTATCTTTTTATTTTTTTTATTCTTTCCAGAGCTCTGTGGAAAATGCAAATACTGCACAGTCTCTAGCTGGTTTACTAAATAAATGCAGAACCCCTCAAGGACAAAGACTAATTAATCAGTGGATCAAACAACCACTTATGGACAAGGCCAGAATTGAAGAAAGGTAACAATATTATGTGTTTGATAGACCTAAATACATTAGTAACTATTTTATATAAGGCTCTTTCTTTTTAAGCACAGAATGATACAACCAAGAAATAATAGTGGTTGGAGTCTTTTATGTGCTACCCTGTAATGCATTGCAGTTAGAGCAGAATATATTTTTCCTTGAGATGCAAATTGACAGGTTGCTGTTAAATTAAATGCTTTTTACTATTATACATTTTAAAGAGGAGGTATAATATGTTTAGGTGATCTGAAAGATGCTGTGCCACAGGCCAAGGCAGTGTAGCAGCCACTTACTAGCTGTTATTCATATGCAAATGTTCAGTCTGTATAATAATATTTTGATGTTACTTCAAGTTTACCAGTTTAAAAAAAAGTCAACAAAACACCCGAACAATTAAGCAGTTGTGACATCTTCCTCTTTCCAGAAGCAAGCTACTTTTGGTTGCAGTAGGTCACTCTAATCATGCCTAGATGTTGTGGGGGCTTTTTCTTTCTTGCTCTTTGATCCTGCCCTCTGTCACTGTGTGACTGTCCTGCCCGTAGATAACAGCATCAGTTGATGAGAAGCCTTAGAGATTCTGGTAAATCTCTGCTGAGAATGTACAGACAATTCTCAGTCCTTCAGGAAGGAAAACTGCAAAGTCTGTATTCTTACTGTTTGTGTTTGTCTTGAGTGCGTTCATCATGCAAGTACAAGTTATATGTTTTTTAAACTTCTCCTAAATATAGCTGTATTCTCATGATCTAAAACAAAATTCCATGCAACTCTAGCAATCAGCAGGTTAATTCATTACAAAATGTGTATTAAAGTGTATCTTGACAAAGCAGAAGAGGCTGGAAAATTGAATTTAACTTTGATAGGTTCTCTAAGGCTCATATTTCAGATGAGGCATTGCAGGTATGTCTGTAAATGCCGCTGGGCACAGATCCCTACTACCAAAAAAAGAAATCTTGGCTTGGACATGCTGATATTTAAATAAGTTATGCAAAGAGTAGTTGTTGTGGTTTAAGTCCAGCTGGCAGCTAAGCACAGAGCTGTCTGCTCACCTCCCTAGTGGAATGGGGAGGAGAGGCAAAACCCAAAACACATCACGGTACCAGCTACTGAGAAAAAATAAACTCTATCCCACCCAAAACCGGGATGATAGTTTTCTCTCTAGATTTCTGGAGACTGAATTATTCTGCTTCTCTTCAACAAGTTTTTCTACTTTTCCTAATCATTTGCAGAATGGTGTGTAGTAACTTGATCAGAGCCTGCTTAGAAATGTTGTTAATGTGACACTGCAATATTTGTTCCCGGGTTTATTGAATGCTGTATCTTACTCCTGCATGTGTTACAAAAGCTTTCATTGTTGGTTCTTGACTAAGTACCCAAGATCATCTGTGTCTGTCAGTTTTGGATCCTAAGACCTGAGCCAAATTTAACTTTATGATTGTGTTGTTTTTAACATTTTGAAAGTTAGAACTCCCATTTTGTAATTTTCTTATGTCAAAGTAAACATTAGGAATTCTAACTTTTGTGTGACAGATTTGCTTATTACGGTGCGTCAGAAATCTTCCAAGTTTGGAAGGGACAGTGTTTTCTTTATAAAACTGGGGTTGAGTTGTAGGCAGAAAATGTAACTTGACCTGTTTTGTAGAGTTACTGTCACCTCTGCGTTTCGTGTTGCGATTCTGTGTGGCTAATGTTGACTGTGTGTTGGAAAAGCTATATTTAAAGGAGGAGGGGAGTAATTAAATGGAGTTAAGCTCTTAGTGAAGCTTGTAAAGGTCAGTGTATCCAAGTGTTATGAATTTGAAAGAAGTCCACTGATAACCTCCTGTATCTTGCCCAGCTGCAGAGTCCTTGGAGCTGCAATTTGTTAAAAGTACTTTGCTTTAACCTCTACTTCTGGGCACTGAAATACTATAGTGACACTTTTTCACTTTATTCTGCTGCATTCTGTCTGGATGCATCTTGCTTTCATGTACTACTTGGATGAATTCAATTCTCTGAGATAAAAGCAATGTAATTTACTTGTAAGCTTCATCCTCCCAAACTTCATGCTTTTCAAAGGGTGTGGGACTGTTCTTTTTTTAATCCCAAGGAACAAGTATGATAAGAGGAGCTGTTAGTGGGGCTGGTGAGATGTACTGACAGATTCAACTATCTTTTGAAAGATATGCAGTCACCAAGTTGTTTTCTGAAGACTTTACAGTATATTGCAGCTGTTTTAAGGGTTGCAAACCACAGTTTAAAACATAAGGTGGCTTGAGAAGGAAATACCTGGGCTGTTGTTCCTTTACGTCTCCTTTGTCGTCAAGGGGAGCTACTGATTATTTCTTAGCTTGAAGTGTGCTGTGTTGAAGGACCCCATTTAACACTAACCAGTGCAAAACTCCTCAAACTAAGCAGAACTGCCCAAGCTGGACTGATGTGCAGGGGCTGTTTTGAAGCAAGCCTCTTATTTTGCTCATACGGGAGGTATTTGACTTAACTGTTGTCCCAGTAGCGTAAAATTGGTGTCTGAAAGTTTTACTTCTTTTTCCGAAAGTTAGACTGTTGTAACCCTCTGCTGAGACCTGCAGGTGGTGCAAGTCATCTTTTGGAGATAAAGGAATCCACTTCTTTCAGTAGTTTGTGATCTGCAGTGTGTTGTTAACCTATGTGGATAAATGGAACACAGAGTTGCATCAGCGGTCCATATTAACTGCTGATACAGTAACAGCACAAATTAAAGTACATGGTGCACATGCTTCAGATAAAATGGTGTTTACTGACTGGAGCAGCTTCTGATGAGAACTGGGAAAACGGAGCCTCCTGATAGCTGCCTGTCTTGTAAGACTTGGGGTTCTGCCAGTGTCCATCTGGTTTTCCTTGATTGAAAAAATAATTATCAGTCATAAGTATACACAATACAGCCCTACTTCTCCTATGTGGTATGTTCAGAAGGCAAGTACATGCGGTTCTTCCTCCTTGTCTCATAGTCAGCATATTTGAAATTAAAATGTAGTCGCAGAGCCAGCATGTGCAAATACAGATATTAATTGCATAACCAAATTGACTGCAATACAGCAGGCAGCTTCAGTATGGCATGTTTATTCTTCAGGTATTGGAAAGTCTGAGAAATGTGGCGCAGTGTAAAATAGTGCTTGTTCTGTCATGTCCTGAGAAGAGAGTGCTGAATATATTTAATTTTTTTTCTATGTTTGGGATAAACTCTATCTGACATTTATACACAGCATAAATAAAAGATTCCGGCTCACCTTTTTAGTCCTTTATGTATACTGTGGCTGAACCTCTTACGTGCCTGTGTCCCACTGTGGAAGAGATGCAGGGGTCTCAGAGGAGTTAAAGGCTGTACTCAAACATCACTTGCTCTGATCCAAGCCTATTTTGAGCTTTCCTCCTGTGTCTCTAAATATCATACTGCATGGGGGCCACAGTGTAGAAACAAGTCCTCTCTCTAGCAGAGTCAGGATGTAATGGATTTGGGAAGCTCGACATGAATTAATGGCTAGAAGGATAAAACTTCCAAGTTTGTAGAACATTTTCATGCATCAGTCTTGACTGATAATTAAAGTAGCAGTTTGTTTAAAAAGGAAAAAAAACTTGTTACCTTGACTAGAAGAAGAAACATAATCAAAGGCCCTGTCTCTCTTGGAGCACCTTGGGTGAGGCATGAGGACGGTCAAACTCTGGAATGTGTGCTCAGAGAGGTGGAGGGATCTCTGTTCCTGCTCAGTGTTCGACTGAAGTTAGCCTTGTTTTGAGCAAGGGCTGTAACCAGAGGCCTGGAGTTCCAACGTGAACTGTCCTGCAGAAAAGTTTTCACTGCTTTTGTGTTCTTTTCTAACCTGCAGCTGTCCCTGCGAAGCATTGCAGATAGGTTTTGTTGCTTTTGTCATTCTGGTTAGCTGCTCTGGAAAGACCCTCAGTGCTTTTCTGAGTACAGGTCAGGACCTCTCCAGAGCCACAGACTGATTCCAGGCAGCTGAATTTGTAGTGTGTGGTGGCCTGTGTCCTCAGTAAGGGAGGGGAAGATGTGACCAGCTTGGAGATTTGTCTAAATGACCTCTTTAAAATGCATTTTGGATGCTGGGACTGCTCTTAATGCCTCTAGAGAAGCTTCTGAAATACAGATTGAATCTGAACAGATTTGAAGACAAAAATGTGATTTCTTATTGTCATGGAGATCATGATGCAACAAATATTTCCCGTGAAAGGAGTTGTCATTCCAGTGACATGAAAATGGTGTTGGCTTCCAGTAAGCCTCTAGAAATGTTAGGAAAACGTCACCTTTGTCATTCCAAAAGTTACCATCACTAAGTTCCCTAGAGAAATGTTTGGAGCTTGAAACTCTCAGTGCTTCTTCTTTAACCCTCTCTCCTCCCTTCAGCTATGTTTACTGTTTTCAAAACTACTGATTTACCTCTATTTTCATTTGGGTTTGCTTGTAAAACTGAGGTTGACATTGAGTGCTGTCTAGAGACATTTAGCAAGAGCTCTCCTAGGCAAGCACACGTCACACAGACCATGTTGCTGGGAAGGAATTGCCCAAAAGAAGTCCCAGGCACTCAAAACCTATTCAAAGGCTTAGATTGTTGCGTTGCAAAAGACTTATTTTTAGTTTTCTTGTCTGAAGAGCTGAAAAAAAGACTCCTCTCATGACACCTTCAGGTGTGGGAAAGACAATGTCGGTGTTTATATTCTGCATGTTATCCAGATCGTTTGTCTTCTGGGTCAGGGATAAGCAATCAGTGTTGCAAATCTGTAAATTATAGGTGGCATTGAGTGGTGCAGCACTGGAGCAGATAGTCATAGTATCTCCTAGTTGATACTTCCAGCTCACCCACTTCTTCCTGACAAGTCCTGTCTTGGTGCAAAATAAATAGAAGGATTAAGCTTTTAATCATTTCTTTTGTGTCTGAATTTTTTAGGCTCAAAAGAAATGAAAATTAAACTAAAATTTGATTGAAATGTCAGATTGGTTTTCAGACTTGTAAGACACGATGAAACTGCTATTTATTTAGGGAAATGTGAATCTGTAGCTGCCATACTGTTCTTTGGCTCTCATCCTGCCAAAATGAGGTGGATGGCACCTACTGCCGTAGTTAAATTTTGCTTAGAATCTGTGTTTCGGTATTCAGGACTGTATGAAAACTTACTATTCACAGGTGCAAAGCTCTCAGGTTTGTAACAGTGTCCTTGGGTCACTATTTTGAACATTGGATACAGGAACATGGTGTGTTCTCTGTGAAAGAACAGTGACCATGTTATTGTCTATGTTCTGTTTAATTTACATCCAAAAACATCAGAAAGGTGGCATGTTAGGACACTGCAATGGAAGCTCTTGGCAAGAAAATTTTGTCTTGACTTGTAATTTAATTTCATTTATCATGTATGAGGATTGTAAGAGTCTTTAATGTTTTGTTGACATACAGTTTTGAGTTTCTTCTGTACAGAATGAATGCAAATGAAGAAATATTTGTTTTACTATGGCTAAGAAATAGAACTTGTTCAGTATGCTCTTAGTTTGCACAAGATTAAAGAAATGCACAGGTTAGCAATTTAAAAGGGTATTAATGTTGATGGAGTAGTGTAATAAATGTAACCTCTTAATTTTAATAATGTATGGAAACTTGTAAGGAGTAAAGCACAAAAAAATAATAATGGAAATACCTTTCCTCAGCTGACTCTAGTCTTTGAAGGCCATGCAGTAATACAGTTTTATCACTGGATCCCAAAATGCTGTATTTAATTAAAAAGCAAGACTGGCAGAAAACCTCCTTGGTGTAAGGCATTAGGCTGGGAAACAGCCTCTGCCGCTTTCCATCTTGGGTTTCTCTGGATGGTTTTGGGTGGAGCAGTTTCACTGTGTGGGGTTTACGAATGTGCCCATGACTGTGTAGTATTTGGTGAGTTCTTGCTCTATCATATTCATTGTTTTTTGTTGCCATATAAGAAATGGAGGTTTCTAAGGAATTCTCAGAAGATGGGCAGTTGTTTTTTTGTCTAGATGCCTAAATAATGTGTTGGTTGAATGGCAATGTTCAACAAAAGTATTGTTAAATTGGTTGTTCTTGTGTTTATTCAAATTAACATCTTTTTGCCTTCATGTCCCTGACACTTGCTCACAGTGTCTGTTCTGTATGTAGGGTTTCTTTGGTCTTCAGGATTTAGTGTGAAAGTTTTTCATTTGTTTTTAACTCTTATGCACCATGCAGCAGTGTGTGGCTCTGAGTTATTTCATGGATGGCTCGCACTGTCTGTAACCTCTTTAAATGAAAAGGTGCAGTCATGCGTCCCTGACTGTGCATTGCCACCTGTTCCCTTGTTATTGGCACTGGTGTTCCTGTAGCTGACTCGTTCATCTTTTGATGGGGAGTTTATCATGCTTGAATAATCAAGTTTGTCATGTCAGATAGTAGATAACCCAGAAAAACTCGGCAGTTGCCAAAAGGGGCAGTCCATACCTCCTACTTCCTTTTTTTTTTTGGTTTCGTAGCTAAAGATCAATTTGATTTGGCTTGTTCACCTGATGAAAACTAGTCCATGAGAAAGTGAGGAAAGTTGTCATCAAAAATTAACCCTTCTGCTCCTCTGCAGCTGGTCCACGAGCTGCTATTATCATAAACATTGTAAGTGCAGGTCAACAAATACCAGAAGCCAGAAGTTGTTCTAGATTTAATAATCTGACTTGAGTTTGCTTTCTGTTGGTATTTTGACTGTTTTAGAGTTTATGCCAATTAATTTATGTTATGAGTTAGATTATCTTCCTGTAGCAAGTTTGGCAGAATGGATATCTGCCTATCCTTGGACTGGAATAGTGAATCTGTGAAATGGAGCTGTGCACTACCGTTGATAAATAAACCTGCTGCTTTCCTGACAAATTTGCTGTGAAGATGCTATTTGAATATTTTTAGCTCCTACAGAACACAGACTATGAAAATTTTACGAAAAAGACTATATGCATGGAAATAAACATTGGGAAGACAAAAAATGTGTCTCTGACAAAGATTTTGGGAGATACTTCTTGTTTTATGAGCTATCCTTATATCACTTGTGTCTGTACAGTTCCTTGAGGGTAAGAGACTGCTTAGTCCAGCAAGATTGCCATGGGGTTTGAGGTGGGAAGGGATTTGCTGTGTTGAATATTCAAAATTCAACTTTGCTGGTAGATACTCTGGTTTTTTTCTCTTCTATAAACATGCATGTTTAAAAGTTGGGAGCACTGTTTATGATTCTGTGAAGCACTGTGTTGCTATAAGGTGAGAATTTCCCCGTTTTATCCCAGTTCCTCTTCTGTGGAACTGTTTAATTCATTAAGGCTAATAATTCTGTTGTTCCTTAACTGTGAAAGAGGAGGAGAGGGGAATCAAATCTATATAGTGCTGTTACGTAAAACTACTTTGAATGGCAGTTCTTGGTAATAATTAAAAAGTACTTTGTTCTTATTTGGGAAATACAGCTTTTGGGAAAAGTAAGTAATGGTTTATTTTCCTTGTCTATCACTTGGATAGTGACTGTTACTGTATGTAATACACCCGGGCTGAGGAATGGGAAATAAAAGACACCTGGTTCTGGTTTTAACTGGCACTGGGGTGATTGTGTGGGTGTGAGTTGGATGAACAGGTGTATTAACGTTTCTTTAGAATCCAGACGGGAGCAATACTTTTTGTTTTAAATGTTCTGATACTTTCAGGAGCTGAGTTTTGTGGAGCCAGGGCTGCTGTGCCATGGGAATGTGGAGTAGTCCCAGCTGTGAGGTGAAGCCTCAGCAGGAGGTGGTGAGAGGGAGATGTCCCTGTGTCCCTGCTGCAGGGCACAGGTGGGCTTCAGTCTTACCTGGAGAGAAACAGTGGGAGCCCTGGCAAGCTCTGGTCACCTCCTGCCTGCAGAAATGCTCCTGCAGGTCCCTCTCTGTGAAACACAGCTCACAGCCTGCAGCTCTGGGCCGTGGCAAGGGCGATGGTGCCACCAGGAGCGCTGCCAGCCTTGCCTTGCAAATGAAGGAAAGATGATTCCTTTGCTTCTCCTGTCGTTGTGGGGAGTTTGTGTGCCTCCCTCAGAGTCCTGCACTTCCTCGTGAGTTCTGGCTAGAGGAGGCAAAGCAGAGCTCTGCTGGTGTGGTGCTGCTTTATTTGCATGTTCTTCTGCATGATGCCTCCCTTCCACCAGGGTCTAAAAATGTTGCTGTTGTAGCAGTCTGCTTCAGGAGCAAGGTCTTAATTGCATCAAGTGGTACTGTGCTGACAAGAATAAGACCAAAGATTTTATTTTTCTGCTGAAGAATTGTTTTCTTCTTTACCTTGCCTGATCTGCTGAGGTCGGAAAGTTCATAAACACTTGTGCAAAAATAATGAATTATTGGTAACATCAGACTTGAATAAATATTTTAGGAGGAAAAACCTCCAGTGTTGTCTTGGAATTAACTGCTTTTCCTGATAATCCTGCTTTGTTTTTTATTCTGATCTTATTAGCTTGCCTCACAGTAAGTACATACAGCTTTCAAATCTCTTCTTGATTTTTACAAAAAATAGTTACTTTGTGCCTGGTACCCCTGATAGAATCCCAGGGCTTTTAATTTGTTCTCTAGCCTTTGACATAATACTCAAATAGTGTATTCAGGACTTTTGCTTCCCTGATCCATATTAATTTTATGTTATATAAATATAACTGATATAGAGGAGTGTGAACTCTGTTTATTTTGAAGACTGCATTTATTTGCATTACAAAATTTACCTGTAAGTGAACTGTCCTGAAGTTAGAAATATCCATTATTGTTGTCATGGTAGGGTTGTTTAGGGACTAATTAGGAAAACTAGAAAAGGACATGAGACTGATATTTGGATGTGGCTTTCTCTTACATTTCTTAATCTTCCAGGTTTAGCAGCAGGGAGCCTGATCTGTCCAGCTGCTTAGTAGCACACTTTGTACCCAGAGCTCTGGAAAGTGTGTGCAGTTTGATTCCTGTGGCTCTCCTAGGGTCTAAAGCTGTGCAGTTTCATTTCTGTGGCTCTCCTAGGGTCTAAAGCTGCTCTTCAAACCTTGGACTCTGTATTACAAGGGATTATACTTCAATAGGGCTGGATACTTCAAATAGTCAGGATATTCATGGTCTCTTCAAGTTACGTTTAAGATTAAAAGACTTAGTAGTAGGTTCCAAAGAGCTGCACTGTTATAGTGGAGTGAAAGCCAGTTGTTAGTGCTAAATACATTCTGAGGGCTTCACATATGTGCCTGCAGATCCTTTGGCTTAATTAATTTAAAATTTGAGGGCAAGAGTATGGCAGGTAGAAGAGCAGTGGGTAGCAGCACTTCCTCACACTTCTCGTGGTGGTGGTGGGACTTTCTGCTGGCTTGGAAGTGTTGGTGGGACTGGGGCTTGAGGGCATGATTTCCTAGCCAGTTTAGGCCTTGCAGCTGGGCTTGTCCACAGCTGGCAGGGCCACCCCAGAGTGAGGTAGTTCAGGGGAGCCACAGGGGAAAAGCAGACACAGGCACAACAAATGAAGATGTGTGTTTAAGGAGCGGGCTGCAGCTGGGAGCGTCACCCTCAGTGTCAAGCTGAGGTGCCCACAGCTGCCTCCGCCAGTCTGCCAGGCTTTGTTCCTCCGTGCTTCGTGGCCTGTTTGTGTAAAGAGCAGGACAGCTTTCCAGCTATACCACTGAGCCAGGCCATGCTTGGTCCCTCTGACTTTTTTGTTTTGGCAGAGGGGAAGTTTTGTAACTCTCTTTGGGTCTAGAACTGTGAATGATTGCAAAATCTTTTAGGAGGCTAGGGAGATCATCAGAGTCCAAGGAATGCTGTAATCTTACTGGGATGACAGCATTGTCTTGGTAAGAACACAGACATTACAGGTGAACTGTGAAATGCATCCCCCTGAGGCTCTTTGTTCCTGGTTTGCTGTTTCTGTTAATCTGCTGTATTATACAATATCTTCTCATTTGTTAAAAGCTTGTAATTTCACATCCCTCACATAAAACAGTAATGCACTTTAAATTTTGAACTGAGGAGAATATACACTCTTGTACTCCTACACTGTGGTCTTCAAAGTTTTCTTTTGTAAGCAACTGTATCTTTTAGTTTAGCTTTTTGGGGGTGTTTAGTTTGTGACAGTGGTTTTCAGGGAGGGAAGCTGTGAAGTAATTTGATAAAACAGAAACATTCATAGCGTGTTAACTGAGGAAATGAAACCAGCTCTGTGCTTGCGTGCCAGGAAGAAACAACAAGGTTGCACGGTTTAGGCAAGGGCGGGGGGGAGAGAGATCTTGAGCTATTTAGCGTGGACAGGAATCCATGTGAAGGTGCAGGCTGCTCCCTTTTTGGCAGACAGGAGTAAGAAGTCTTGACTACCTGGGCACCAGCCTCTCACCCAGGCCTCTTGGAATTGCCTGGGTTGTCTGCTTCTGAACTACAGGCCCTTGTGTGTGCGTGCAAATTTGGGAGAGCTGGAGGAGAGCTTGCTCAGGTGAACAACTTGTGATACTCAGACACAAGATTTTGGACCCAGATGATATTGTATGACCAAACTGGTACAATTTCATTAAAACAGCAGAAAGATTTCGACTCCTTGCTTGGGGTGTTCTGTCTTATCTAAGGAGTGCTGGAGAGGTGTGTATACAACTCATGCAGAAAGCAGCATTCTGAGTTCTTGGTGAATCAAAAACCTGGATTCAAATCTAGTGTCTTCAAAGTACTGGAAGAACTGGTGCCTATGGTGAGCCCCTTCCAAGGCTATTCCTGTGGCTTGGGAAGATGTTACCATCAGCTGGAGACTCACGGCCGGAAACCAGAGCAGCTTCTGGCTGTGCAAAGGCTCCAGTGTGAGCTGAGTGGGCATTGAGATCAGTGATACTAAGCCTATGATGTATGACTACAATAAAATGGCTTTTGATGGCATTAGTCTCTCTAAAGCTGCTGGTTCTTTATTTCTCAGGGTTTGTGTTACATTTATTTCTAATTGTTTGCAAAGGCCGCTCTGGTTTTGTAAAAAAAAAGTCTTTTATGCATAACTAAGCACTTCCAAAAGCATGCGTGGGTTGCCTAGCTGTTTTGCATTGTTATTTCTTTGTGCTTGTCTGAGAAATTTTGGATGTTATTTTTATAAATGCATGCATCTGTTCTGATTGTCTGAGGCAAAATGACCTGGGATGGGCAGTGAGATTTTTATGCTGCTGCGTGCTGAATTACTAAAGTAATTCTGAGTATCAGGCTTCAGATTTCTGATTTAGGCTCCCATGTGCCAATCTTAGGTGTCTGCCTTAATACTTTAAAGCCTGCAAAACATACTGAAGTTCTTTGGCATGAAAAGAGCTTTGCAAATTTAAGGTGATATTTAGTGCTTACCTGAGGCAGCAAACTGGATTATGGCTGATTTTTGGGAGAGAGATGATTGTCTAGGGAACGACTGGGTCACCAGGAGAAGTTTATAAAGGGACCTTAGGACAGTGCCTTGCTTATTTCTGGTTAGGAAAAAAAATGCCAGTATTTATCTACTACAGCAACTTGCTGTAGTCTGCGCTTCCTCCAGGGTGTTAAAATACCATGTGCCTTGTGTGAAAAAGAAAACCCAATTAGAACAGGTAAGGTGGTGGGTATCATTTTACATGTCTAGGTTAAGTATGTCCAGGGAGGATTTGCTTCGGCTACATTGGATTAAGAAGAGATCTGAGTTTGAAAGAAACCTGGGGGAAAACAAAATAATGGTATGTGAAGTGTTTTTCCACTTTCCTTTGTATAAAGGAAATATGAAATTAAACTGATACGACTTTGCATATTCTGAAACTTGTGGTGAGATGATAGTCTCAGTATATTTTAAAGCAGTCCTTAATGTGCTTCTTTTGTAAGTGGTGTTTGTTGATTTAAACTCTGCATAATCAAGTGGAACAGTTGGACAGGAAAGTTGATCTTAATCTGCAGTCAAAGAAACCCTTTAGCAGGCCGAGAATGCAAATGTATGCTCTTCAGAAGGCTCAGCTGTTAGGTAGTCAGGGGAGTTACAAACTTTCAAGTCCTCTTAAAAGTAAGTCAGCTTCCTCTGTAAGAAAGTGCATTCTTAATTTATTTCAGTGTTAACGCTTTTTTCCTTGTGTTATGTGGATATTTTAGTTAGTACAGTTTTTTCTGAAAACATCTATGTAATTGGGATTTTAAGTCCCTACCCTGTAGTAATAAGTAAATATAGATTACTCGTTATTAAATATATATTACTGATTACATATGGATCCTAGTTTCATGAAATGATAAAAAAACCCCTCTGAGTCCTTTTTCTGAGCAGAGGTGCTTGGGAGAAGTGTTTTCTTTCCTGCATGCACAGAGAGGTGCAGAGCTGTCTAGGCTTTTGTAGGATGTTGGTGGAGGAGAGATTAAAACTTTAGGTGCTTTATAACTCATTTTACTGCACACTGGTTTGTTAGATTTTTTTTTTTTTTTTTTTTTGGTGCTTGCCAATCCTGCTCGGGCATTATAAATACTTCATTTTTTTCTAACTCCAGTCTTTTATTTTAGTCTGTTAGTTTAATTATTATTTCTACACACAGAATTCTTTCTTCATAAAGTCTTTATACAAATCTGGCATGGTTAATGTTTTCCTGTTAACTTAAACTTTGATATTTACCTGTGTAAACCCTCCTGACAATGTCTGTGTTGAGGCACCTTAAAATGGTGATGAAAAATGCTACATCGGTGTAGCAAAGGGAAGAAGCAATCTCTTCTGATGTCAAAAGTGATGCAAACCTCAGTGGAATGGAAGCAGTGTGTCCAGGCTTGGGAAAGTGTTGGACATATATTAGATTGAAAACAGATTTTCGTTGTCTTTTTCTGTGTGTTTTTGTGGGTGCGGTACATTGGCCTTTTGTCAGTAGTTGGTTCAAAGATGCCTCTTATGAACAGTAAAACTGGGGAAAAGATGAAATGTTTTGAGTTGGATTCTGGAATATCCAGCAGAAACGTGGAGATAGGTGGGTTGTTTCCTCTCTCTGTCTCTCAGAGCACACTAAGCCTGAAGTCACTTGTTGGTGCACAGAATTCAAAGCTGGTAAACAGCCATGGGTTTGCATAGCAGGAATAAAAGGTGGTTACTGTTTCCAAGTTCAAGAAGAGCACTTGTGTTGATTTTCAGTTAGCTTAGCTGAAGTCTTGTTCACTGTTTTTGCGGTTTTATTTGCAAATGTAAATAACTGTCTTGAAATAAAGATTTCCTTTATGTTCTAGTGCGGTTTCACTTACAATTGTTTCTGTTATCTTGACTGTGCTGCCTTGGATCTGTGGTGGAAAGTTTTGCCCTATTTTCCTTTCCTTCTGGCTGTGTGGCAGAAATGAGTTATCTAGTGTTGTCAGCTATTGTTTGATTATACTTTTTTTTGGTTTTTTAAAAATTTGTTTCTTTTTGTATTTCCTTTTTTTTTCCCTCAGCTGAACTTTATATTAAAAACAGCCTGTCATTTGATTTCATTATTACTTGTGAGCATTATTCATGGCTTATGGTTGCATTACCTTTGTATTCAGCAACCTTGTATGTATTCTTACCAACAGGAAATTGTTATGCAAAATGTGGCATGAACACAAAACTGTCAGATCTATCTTTGTGGCTGGCAAATGTAGGGGGGAAGATAGAACAGCCCCAGGAAGGTCATGAAATGTTAGTCTAATTATCATGGTTTTGGCAGAGGAAAATTGTTCGCGCTGATCTGAGAACTCTTTGAGCTTGTCATTGTGGACAAAAGATGAGGGGGAAAGAAATAAATTAGAGCTTTCAAAATGCCTTTGACAGGTCTTTATCCAAGAGGCTGTTGAACAAGCTGAGGGAGCCGTGGGATGAAGGTGAAGGGTTTGTTTGTTCAAAAGGCACAAGCGGAAAAAAATTGATCTAGATCCTGGTAAAGATAAGCTCAAGACTACAGAAGCTGTGCTGAGATATTCTTGAATGACTTAGAGCAGCTGTGCAAAATTTAGTAAATTTTCAGAAGTGATTCTGTGTGTATATCCATATGCCAGGATTACTGATTTTCTAAGGACCTCTTGGAAGAGAATCTAAGTTCTCTGACTTTAAACGTAAGCCATGAGAGGGCAAGATCAGACCTGATGTTGATGGTGAACTTGAATTTTGCACGTTCTTGCATGTGTGAAATTGGTCATCAAAATAAGAAAAAAAAAGTAGTTTTTGTACTTGACATTTCAAAGTTGAAATCATGGACTAGTCAGTAGTTTAAGCAGGTTGGATAAACCCAGCAAACTCTGGTTTTTTGCTGCAGGCAGGAATAGTATAGTATATATATATATATAGGAATAGTGCTTGGATTAAAATTCACTTTGATAATGGATAAGCATTCCAAATGTGTCTTGCTTTCTTCCTGGTGCTTTTTTTAAATGAAGAAAGATTGTTTTAAACAAGAAATTGATGGACTTTTGCAGGTAATAAAACTTGAAAGTATTTGCAACTAGTGCCTCTTTACGGATTGATGATGTGGTGGTATTTTGATTATTGAGAAACAATAAATATGTTCACAAATCTTGCATAACTCCTGGGAAGTGAGAGGACAGGACAGTAAAACCTCTTGTGTGTTTGTCATGACTATAACTGCTAAAGACCAAGGAAGGTAACAATAGGAATATATGGGTATGCTAAATGGAGAAGTTTACAGTGAATCCTGTTTTGTTTTTGCCAAAGGAATTGTTTCCAGGTTACAGGACTAAAAATGACCAAGCTACTTGGTTCCCGTGGGGAGATTCACGTTGGCAAGTTGGTTCCTTCCCTAATCCCTTAGGGGGGAAGGAGGACATCTGGTTAGTGGGCTTGTATTCAGGTTGTTAAGCAGTTGTATCAGGTGTCTTTAGTTGAGTTCAGTTTTTGTTGCTTTTTTTTTCTTAACATTTAAACAGTATCTGGTCTTTAATAGCTGTGTTTGGTCACCGGTTGCTGCTGGTGCTTCTGAGAGAACAATTTGTGATGTGAGTCCTGAGTGAGGTCTGCTCAGTAAATTGAAGGGATTTGTAATAAACATGGCAATGTATCTGCTGTGACAACATCATGTAATTCTTGTAATTCCTCCAAACCATTTGACAGAAGTCTGAAAGCTAGAAATCGTGCTCAGAAACACCAGCAGGGATCAGAATGGAAAATTGCTTGGCTTTTATGGTGTTTCTCGTACAAGGCTTGTTCTGTGTTCTTGCAGTAGGTATCTTCAGTATATTCCTGTCTGCTTCTGACAAGCTCTGTGTACATGCTGAAACTTTAATGTTTCTTTTGGAACTAAAGCACCCTTATGTGTCAGTAATGTCAATCTCTAAATTTACGTATTAAGGCTGTAGTAGAATGGATAAACGTAGAGGTAGGATTCTTCTCTCATCTTTTATGTTGATTTTTTTTTTTTGTATAATACAGAAGATTTGCTGAAATGTGGGGGTAGAATACTTTTTGAAATAGAAGGGCATTCCTTTGGAATTTTTTGTATACAGAAGTGTACCTCTACCTGTCCAGGAGTCTCTACCTCTTGTGTTGCTGTAGCTAAAGCCTTTGTTTCCTGACTGTCTTTGCTAATTACCTGAGGCAGTGGACTGTGTTAACCCCTGTGTACTGTTGCCAGTGTCTGGCACTCTGCAGAGCACTGCAGTGTGTAATGTAGAGATTACTGCTGTCACAATGACAAAAAAATTGTCATTCCCAATGCAGTTTGCAAATGCAGATGTTACTGTAATTGAAACAAATGCATTTTTTCTGCCAGTAAGCAAACCAGCAGGAATAATGTGGTGAAAGCTGTCCTTTCTTTGCTTGCATGTCTCTAGATAAAATTAACTTCCCTGCTGAAGCAAAGATATTGATAGATATTATTAACCAGAAATCAGGACAGCATGTAATACGTGGAGGTCTCTGAAGGAGGCAGAGCTCTTCCTTGGTATTCTGAAAGTGTGATCAAGGAGCACTGACCTCCCCGGCATTCCAAAATTAACAATAGCTGACTTCTTTTTTTAACTGCGAATGCAAAATGTGTAGAGATGGCTATATTAACTGATGCAACAACCCCAAGAAATGTATGAATATTTGCTTGCATTCTAGTGGAGAAATACGATTTGATGCTTTGTCACTTCTTATTGAGATTTATGCTTACTTTCAGCACTTAAAGAATATTTATTTCACTATTTAAAAACCCTCATACCTAAAATTAAAAAACAAAATACGGAAAAAAACCCCAACAAAATACCAAACCAAAATGTCAGGGAGTAACAGCAAGGGAAGGCAAGCTGGGAGTCAGTGGTGACAAGGCTGGCAGGCAGTACCCTCATTGATAAGAGTGCTGTCCCCCAGTGACTGCCATGAAGCAAACAGTAGTTTGGAAGTAGTTAGCATGGATTTACAGAGGGAAGATCATGCCTGGCTAACCCAATAACCTCCTACAAGAAATAGACTAGGGGTTGGATAAGGGAAGAAGAGCAGGGAATGTTGGTTATTGTGACTTGAGCTGCCACTGTCTCCCGTTACATCTCACAAAGGATGGACTGGATCAGTACAGTGTGGTGGACTGAAAACTCACTCAGCACCCAGGCTCAGGGGCATGAAGGAGGTCGGTCACTAGGGCTGTGTTCCAGGGGTTCACACTGGAGCCATCCTTGGGCATGCCTGGAATGTGACTGGACACCATCGTGGGCAGCTGGCTTTAGCTGTGACCCTGCTTTGAGCAGAGGTTGGAGTAGTCAGTGCACTGAGGCGCCTTCCAACCACGAGGATTCCCGTCCTGTGGTCCAGGGTTGCATGGCTGCACAATGTGTCAGTGTTGGCCCTGACCACAGAAAGCTAAACTCTGCCAACAGTGGGGTTTTTTTCCTGCTTAATACCTCTTCTTCCATGGACTACTGGAAGACTTTTTTTATAGTGAAGGGAAAGGATTAATCTCAAAGTCAATTCTGAGAGTCAGCTTTACCTACAGGATAGATGTTGGTATTTGCACTTGAAACAATTGCACTCCAATGCTGTTGATTAAAAACCCCAACTTCAAAGCTGCAGAAGCATGACACAGGCTAAATATCCTTGCTTTCTCAGCTGATGTGTTGTTTTATTTTCATTTGGTTTTTTTACCAGGCAAGTTGACCAGTGGATAAGGCCGTACAGAAAGTATAGATAGAAACTGTCAGATAAGTGGTTTTATTGTAACTGGTGACATAAAAGAATTACAGATCATGCCATGCTAATCATTGTTATGAATTTCTTATGTAGGTTGAATTTGGTTGAAGCTTTTGTGCTGGATCCAGAACTACGTCAGTGCCTTCAAGAAGATCTGTTACGTCGCTTTCCAGACCTCAACCGGCTGGCAAAGAAATTTCAGAGACAAGCAGCAAGCTTACAAGACTGCTACCGAATGTACCAGGCTATCAATCAACTGCCTAATGTTGTACAAGCACTAGAAAAACACGAAGGTAATGCTACCCCCATCTATTTTCAATGTTCTGTAGTATACTGATGATGCAAAGAAATAGAGCCTAGATTTCCAAAGATTACATTTTTCTTGTGTGCTTTTGTTGCAGGAATAAAGCTTAAACACTGAATTTGAATTTGAAACGAGCTGAAATTCTGAAAGGCCAATCAGATACTTAAAAATATACATAGCCAAATCTTTGCAGGAAAATGTGTTCCAATTAGTGTGTAGCTGGGATGCTTGAACTGTTGGGTGATGGTGTGGGAATCTTTGACATGGACTTGTCTCTAAGAATTCCTGACCAACTGTGTGTGTATTATGATCTTACAAAAAAGATACCATTCATGCAATATTGTTGTCATCCCTGTAATTAAACACAACCCCCTCTCAGTTTAAGTATTATTGGTATAACTTAAATGGCTTTTTTTTTGAAATCATAATGCTGCTGTATTTGATATAGGTAACATGGCAGGGTTTCTTCCAGTCCTCATTAGTAGGAAGCACAGTGCTGTGACAAGCAAGTCTAGAAAATACAAAAGCTGCTATTTCTTTTCCTTTTCTGTGTGTTACCGAGAAAATGCAGAGTAAGATCAGCATAACAAGAGGGTGATTCAATTTAGCAATAGCAGTTCTAACCTACCAGAAAGCTCATTTTTGTAGAAGCCCATTAATTTGTTAGAAATTCTCTTTGCATAAAGCAAGCACCAAAGCCTTAAAAACAAATGTTGTTTGAAGTGGTAAGGTTACAAAAATTCTTTTCCTCTATTTGAGTAGAAAACAAAGCTACCCAGTGTCTTACACTTTTCTGTACTATAGTTTTATGACTTCAGGTAATGAAACTTATCTTCTAAAATACTAATCTTAAAATAAATCAATTTTTGGTTGCTGGCTGCACTATTTCCGAGAGCAGTTAAGATCTGAAACTCTGAAGGAACTGACAAATGTAACTCTTTTGTTTGTTTTTGTTGTTAAAGAGCTCTGCCACTCTTTAGCTGCCTCAGTTGTGTCCATTTGGCTTTTCCAAACAGAAAAGCTTGTTTTAGCCTTGACATGGAGCTCTTGGATTCCTGTCTTATATTGAGGTGTTAGTTCAGAATGCTGGCTTCCTGTCTTCTTTTTGTTAGTTGCCATTTGGATCAACAGAGTTCCTCTGTCATAACATTGGGGTAGGAAAACAATTCCATTTTTAGAGTTTTGAGGAGCAAGCTGTGTAAGGCAAACTGCTAAGCTCGCCATATGGAAAAGTTAATAGACTGCAAAAGGTTCTTCCTGTTCTACACATGAATCAGTTGGACCTAGCAGGGCAATCACCAGCAGTATATTAAAGATAGTTTAAAATAGGTGGCGTGTTATTTTTATTTTTCTTTGTACTTCTACCACCTGTTCAAAGTACATGAATGGTCTGGTAATTTTCAATGTACGTGAGTGATTTAGACTGGATTTGGTAATTTTTCTGTTTCTGACTGTACGGAATGTTTTAACTCACCAAGGGATGGAAAGTCAGATTTTTGACAGTTCTGAGTATGTGCCAGTTTCAGAGCTCCCTTACCTGTGAATGGCTATGGGGATATAGAGCAGCTATGGGGATATAGAACAACCATGAAGTCATCAGCTGTGACTGCCTTTCCCTCAGTATGGAGCATTGTTTTGTTGAAATCCTTGTTTTAATGGATGATGAAACCTGAGGAGGGGGCTGATGAGTGAAGATTACTTTTTTCTGGTTTAGACATAAGAAGTCTGCATAAAATGGGAAAGGACTCTGAGTCATCAAATCATTTTGCTCTAGCTGGCAAAAGGGAGCAGTTGTTCATTACTCAAATTGCTGGGGCATGAAATTTGGGTTGTTACAAGATTTCTGTCTTCAGGAAGCTGCTGAAGCATCTTCCTTCGCATCTCAAATGAATGCTCTGTAAGTCTGTAAATATGCAGGATACAGGAATTGTGTGCTGGGTTTCAGGTGTATTTTTACCGTAATGTATACAGTGACTTGAATACCCCTCACTGCTTTTGGAAATGCTTCCTGCTGCTTGTTTCACTCCTATTCTTTCCCAGATTGTTGCACTGGTGTGTTACAGCCGTATTGTGATCAAACTTGGCTGTTCCCAATCCTTCCTTAGATCCAGCTGATTATTCCCTTATTCGTAGTGGAAGCACATTTATCTATCAATGTGTCATCTTCTTCAGTGTTAAATTTTACTTCATTTCTATTAGCCCAGTTTTCAAGGTCACTTAGTGTTGATCTATTTCTGATTGATCTTATTCCAATGTAATCTACTGATATCTTCCATATTGTATATTTTAGTGACATTTATAAGCAGCCTTCTTTTGTGCATTAATATGAATTCACACATCTTAAAAAGATAAATGCTTCCGTGAGCGCTGGAGGAACTGATGTCATTTCAGCTCGTTAATCTTTGCAAGTGGGTGATGTCCTCTTTATCTGCACTCTGGTCACTGCATAAATCATAGATCTTGCACCTTGGCATCTCTGTGACACCATGCTGAATGCTTTAGAACAGCCCAGATTAGGTCTGCAGAGTCCCCTTTGTCTCAGGCATTCGGTATTTCAGACAGATGTTGCACTATATGCATATTATCTGCCTCTAGTAAGCCTATACTATATTTTATCCCAATTTCCATTGTTCTTTTCCTTTTATCCCACTTTCCATTGCGCTATCAAAATGACTGGTGCACTTAGTCATCGAGATCTGTCTGTTTTGCCTGGATAGAGTAGTGTCATTTTGCTGCCAAACTAACCGTGTGTTTCAAGTCTGAAGATTAGTGTTTTGTTTTCATTTCCAGACAACATTTTTAAACCATATTAATAGTCAAGTCTTTAACGTGTGTAATAAACACTTGTCTGTGCTTCAGTAAGTAAATTATGATTTAAATTAAAAACTGCACCTGGGCACAGATAGGCTTTGTGATTAATATGCATCTCTGCTTTTATGGTACACAGGTCTACTAGTCTTCCTCTCAGTGGTTAGTTTCCATGCTAATAATGTTGAGTAGGTGCAAAAGAGGATTTTATTTACCACACATCTTTTCTATGAGTTTATGAATACAGGTGCGAGATGTTGGAGTTTAATTTAGAATTTTTCAGTGGTGTTTCTTGCTCATATTCTCTTAATGCCAGGTGTTTTAAGAAAAGCTTATGCATGTAACTTTTTGTAAATCCTCATTATTCGCTGACTGCACTGTTTTACTTCTTTCAAGTGCTGGATACTGAGTTTGAAGTTGGATTAAACCTGCAAATAAAGTTTGCAGTGTAGCAGTTGGACCCATGTGATGAATGTATGTAAATACATTAGTATTTTATTTACTTAACAAATCAATATATTCTAACTTTTGAATGTGACATCTTCCTGCGGTATCTGAGATGTACCCATCAAGCTTAAATAATGAAATGGCATCATGAAACTTCCCTATTTACTCCTTTCAAGAAAAGAAATTAAAATTGCTACTTTAAGTTCAAGCACAATTGTTTTTCATTGATTCAAGACTACTGAAGATCATTTCATTGTGTGTGCCATGTATTCTGTCAGCTGGAGCACTGGGAACTGCTAAGCCCACTCTGAAGAATGGACATGGAACTTTTTCTGCTCTTCAGTCTCTTCCTTCTTTGTTGGCTGGTTTTATTTTCTAGGTTGGTTTAGATGTATCTTCTTACAGAAGGGAAAAAAACCAAGATATTACAAGAGCAAGCAAGAAATTTGGAATAGCAAACAATCTTTATTTCATATCTCTTGATTTTGAAGATTTTTAGTCAGCAGAAAACTTCATTTTTACGACTTCAATAATTTCTCAACAATATGTAATTTTTTTCTCTATTAATAGATATTAGTCAGTTTAGAGCTTTAACTTCAAAAGTTTGAGGGAGTGGGGAAGCAAAAAGGCATGGGAGGAAAAGGAATCAAACCAAACTTTTTCTTTCTACTTCAACTACAGTGTCGAGAGAGGAGAGATTCACTTGGTTAATTGTGTCCTCTCTGTTTGACTTCTATAAATTTGGATTGCAATTTTTCTTAGGAAAGTTTAGGTCTTTTTTCCTGGTCTGGTAAGATACAGAGAGGCTCTGGAGTAGCCAGAGCTTAATTCTGTCTTTCTCTGTTGACGTGCAAAGCCTTGCCTGTAAACATTAGAGGCAAGATAATTCTATACATAATTCAGTGACTATAAGCTCATAGTATTGGCTTCATTTTGAGGCATTTTTTGTA
Organism: Cnemophilus loriae; assembly: GCA_013397755.1. NCBI lineage: Eukaryota > Metazoa > Chordata > Aves > Passeriformes > Corvidae > Cnemophilus > Cnemophilus loriae. Next base: position 98,104 of record VZTF01001119.1, read on the forward strand.
AATCAGATGGTCAATAATGCTAATCTTTCTGGGATTAAATCATAACTTGAAGTGGCTGCAAAGATGTAAACATGCATTTACTGACAGAACGTTTCCACAGCTGGCTGCTGGATATAGGTGCTTATTTGTAGCTTATGTGTACCTGAAGAAAATACTTCTTTCACAAATTTGGCAGTGTCTGTGCATGTTAACTGTGAACTGCTCTTGGTTTTCAACGCTTCTGGTGTTCCCTGGACTTCCAGCCAGTATGTGTTCTATGCACTTTGACTTGGTGCTACAGGGTGTCTCTGTTAATTTTGATGACTTCCTATGTGGTGGAAAGCAGTGGCTGTAAAGCTCTGGTTATAATATGTGGTCTTTTTGTGTGGAAAACAAAACCGGATAACATACACTTCAGTTGCTGTCCATGTCCATATTGTAATTACCAAATATTCCCAGTATTTGGTAATTTTTTATTAAGAAAAATTAAAAACTGTGAGCATGGATGATAAGACCTACAGTTTTTGTTAAAGGCATGTCAGCTTTTTATGTATGAGAATTGGTAATATTCAGACAGCAGTTTTGCTTTTATAATGTTGTTTATAGTTTTACTCATAGTAGAAGGGAACTAATACCCCAAGTTATGAACAAAGATCACAAAATAGGTACAAGCTTAATCAGAATGTAAATTGGATAATCCAAGTTTTAGAAAAAGGTACATGTGTTTCAGTGAAATAATCATAGCCCATCTTTGTAAAAATTAACCAGTTAAGCAGTTGTGTTGTTTATCTTGGATAAGTGAATTCTGGTAAATTTGTGGGGGTTTGTGAATGATAATTTTTCTTGTTTGTTCATAACAGGAGCTCACCAGATGTTGTTGTTGGCTGTATTTATAACACCTCTTTCTGATATCTGCTCTGACTTCTCGAAGTTTCTGGAGATGATAGAAACAACATTGGACATGGAAAAGGTACGAAATGTTGTGTGGGTGGGGTTTACTCAGCAATTAAAGTTTCTTATTGAACTTTGCAATCTGCTCTACACTCACTGAATTTAACTGATCATCTCTATTAAGTAGCTAGTGATAATTTAGCTGTGGAATATATGAAGACTGTTAGTAGTATATCAGGGTACTCAACACGATATTCACCCGCTATCTGAAATTATCTAGCCACTGAAAAAATGCTTTGGGTGCACTGATGCCGTGGACCTGAAACTGTTTTAAACATCTCATCAGTATTAGAAGTGGAGAAGTAATTTTGTCATTTCTCTGCTTCTTTGTATTTTTAAAGTTACAGTGATGTGTCTCAAATCTAGAATGTAACCAGGGTATGTTTATTACTTTGGGAGTTTTGTAGGATTTTCATTTTTTCTGATTAACCAAGGATTAGGGTTATCCTAAGTGTAGGTCTCAGCTGACTGTGGAAATAAGAGAACTACCTAAACATGTGCCAGACATGGTAGTAAGGCCAGTTTGTTGAACTTGTGAAAACTGCAGTGGCTTTAAAATTTTGAACGTGCATACTTTTCTCCAAAGGCAGGCCCACTGCATTTTCTCTCTTTGTATTGTGTTGTGCATCCATCAGCTGCGTTTTGCTGTTTATGGAAAGACTTGTTTGACTGACATGTTGCTGTAATTTGTGATGTATGGTAATGAAGAAATTTATAGCTTTATACCAATTACAGACCATCTGTTGATGCAGTCTGTGTGCCCTGGGACTCTGTTTTCTTTAGAGCTAACAGCTGTTTAAGCCTTCACCCTTCATAGTCCAGCTCTACAAATTTCTTTTCAGGTTCTACTTTAAAAATGTTTTGTTGTCCTTCTAAACAGAATAACAAGTCAGTTATTTTTAATCAAATCTCACAGAATCTGGCATGTTGGATTTGGTTTTTCCCCCCTTCAAGGTACTGGAAAATGTCTATAGATAAGCCAGCACTGGTTTTATCAGAAGAATAAACGTTGTCCCTATGAATATTAGAATTTGAACTTTGACTTGAAATTCCTCTTGGATTTTGAGGGAGTTCGAATGAAATACGCAGTTCTATTCTGAGTGCAATTGAAGGACAGGTTGTCATAGCAACTAAATTATGTCAATAATCCATTCTAATATAAAAAGAAACATCTAAGTTCAAAAAGTGTGGGATGTGGTTATTCATTTACCTAGCTGTAATAAAAGTTGAGAAACTGTCACTTCCATTCCTATTTATCACAGAATCATAAGGGGCCTTTGAAAAACCATCTACTCCAACCTCCTCCTCAAGTCAGGGCAACTTCAAGGCTTGGTGGTGCTTTTGGTACGTAGCCACCTGGCAGTGGAAGTATGGGGAAGAGAGAGAAAAAAAAGATGAAATACAGCATGCTTCATCCTTGCCTCTGAAAACGTTAAGCTTAGAAAGAACCGTGTCTGCTTTTCAACTCCAGAGCTGGGTTGAAATTGGTAGGATTTTTGGCGATACTGTGTAGGTTTCCTTCCTTAAGCTCTAGAGTCTCTTTTGGGGCAGGAATTACTGTTTCACAAACTTGAGTTTCCAAAGGCTTCTTGTTTTGAAGCACTCTATCCTTTTACACTCTTCTCTTGATTAGCTGCCTAAGTCCAGGGTAGCAGACAGATTATGTATATAACAATTTAATTCCCTCTGACTTCCCTTTTTGCCCTGCCTACAGCTCAGTTATTTGTTTGCAAATAAATGTGCGGACAACTCCATTTCAGCAGAAAGGGGTCTGTTAAATTGGTATATTTTGCTTGTATAAAGTATATTATTTGAGAAGACAAGTATTTGAGATGTATTTGTTTTGCAGTTGAACCAGGCACCAACTATCACGAACGACATTGCATGACAACATTATATATAAAAAAGAATTGAGTAAATTATAAAGTAAATTCATTTCACTGTGTATGATCAGGGAGATGGTTCTTTATTTTTTTATTGCCTATGTTCATCTGGATTTTTTCTTGTTATTTTTCTCTAGGTGGAGAATCATGAATTTCTTGTCAAGGCTTCTTTTGATCCTAATTTAACAGAATTAAGAGAGAAGATGAATGAACTGGAAGAAAAAATGCAGGCCTTACTCAAGACTGCAGCCAAAGAACTAGGTAGGGTTTGGAACTGCCTTTGATTTTTGTCTCTTTTTCAAAATGTTTTGCAATCAGGTAATGAAAACTGGTATCAAGGAGTTAAAGGGTTAAAGGATGTTTGCATTATTATATTATTGAGTTGGGGTGACTTTGGTTGTCGCAGTACAAGCTGTTGAAAACAGAGTGGGTTTTGGTTTATAACTTGGCCTTTATTTCTTTTTTTTCTAACAGCATTCCAAAATATTTCAGAAATTATCATATATGTTGCAGAATCCATTTTGTAGAGCTGTAACTGATCAGACTCTTGGCTAAGTCTAGTTCTGTTTTACATTCTTTGAGGACCTGCACTGAGACTTCTCCTCCCCCCACCCTGTGCATTATCCTGGGTGTCCATTCAGTTTTCTTTTGATGTTTCTTGCCAAATGTAATGTGTGAGTAAATTAGACATTGAAAAAATTGATGCAAAAAACTGATCTTATGCAAAAAATTCCATGTGCAGCTGATGAACCAGGCATTCAAAGAGCAATTTAAAAAAAAAAGTGCCACGAACTTTTAATGCAAATATGACAAGGAAAACAGGCAACACCATAGTTATTTCAGGTTATACCTTTAAGAGCTTGCTTATCTTTTTTTTGTCTTGATTTTTTTTAGTGTAAGGATATGATACCTGGATGAAAAGAGGGAAAGCCAAGATTGTGTGGGAATGGAATGAGCAGTCTGGTAACAGAACTGTGTGTTAGTAGAAGGATCACAAGAGTACAGGTGCTGTGCTTACAGCAGCAGTGCAGAGTGTGCTTGCATTTTTCACCTTCCTCGAGAATTCGTAGCAATACAATAATTGTGAGCCTGATTTGAATATGCAGCTTGAGAGCGTTTTAAAGTAAGAGCAGAGAATGAATCCCTGTATTTTTGTTTGGTCTGGGTATTTCCCATACCTGTACAGAACCAAAGCAAGGCTAATGAACTAGGTCAGGTAAGAGAGGCTAAATCATGGGAACTGAGGGTTGGTGAGCAGGAAGGAATAGCACAGGCTGCAGGTGTTGTGATAATACAGCTGGTTTCTTTTTCTTTCTTTTCTTCTGAAAGGTTTGGAAGCTGGCAAAAGTATCAAACTGGAGACAAATTCACAGTTTGGACATCACTTTAGAGTAACTTGTAAGGAGGAAAAAGCTCTCCGTAACAATTCGAAATATGGAATCATTGATACACAGAAGAATGGCGTGAAATTTACTAACAGGTACGAGATGATATTGGTAGTTTTTTAAGCCTGTTCTGAAAGTAATAGGATTGTTCCTTTATAATTATGCTGATAAACTGGATTCCCTCCATCTTGAATGGCAAATTTTCACCTTTTTAATTGGCTCACAGATTGAAATATTGAGCAGGACTGGCATGAGGGAAGAAGAGTCATAGAGTTTATGTTAAAAGCTGCATTCCCCATTTACATTGCCAACTGTTATCAGGTTTTGGTCCTTTGACTTGGGCTAATTTCTCTGTTTTAGCTGCAGCAAGTATCATAATTGGTTTTACTGTGAGTGTTTATACAGACACAAGCTGCAGTAGGGAAAGAGCTATTTATGTTTATCAGCAAATGTGACATGCAGCAATTTTGTTGCTGATTATCTTTTTTTTCCCTTTGTTCCAAATCCTCTCTAATTTCTGTTAGTCCTGTGTATTGAACTTCAATTCTGTGCCTCTTTTGATTGAGCTGTTAAAAAATTTAAGTGTTTAGGCTAATTGCATCGAAGCTGTTTCAGTGTGTCCTTGTCTGACACAGATCAGCTGTAAAGTCTATACCTTTTTGTTGGATTGTAGCTCTTGTAGAGCATTTTAGCAGGAGCGAGGGCTGCATCAGTCATCAGATGCTTCTCTGTTCTTCAGTGTTTTTACACAGAGCAAACAAAGTAGAAAGTTGCATGTGCAGAATTGGGTGATAACTTAGGTTGAAAGCTACTTCTTATCCCTGACTCGAAGCAGATGCACCTTGGAAATTAGATCCTATCTCAACCTTAGATGGGGTAGCCCAAGGCTTTGCCCAAGTGCCCATCCTGCAAGTATCCTTCACAGCCTTGAGGGGCACAAGTTCCAGTGCTGACAAATTAGTATTTATGAAAAATTTTCTAATCAGATCTAATGAGAATTTTCCTTGCAGAAACTTGGGATCTTAGGATCTCATTGCTTTGCTCTGCAACCCCCAAGGAGAGTTTGTTGCCTCTTCCCTCCAGGCTGACTTCAGATTCTCTCAGCCTGGGCAGGCATCTCTCAGCCTGTCCTTGTGTGCCACGTGCTCCAGCTCTGCACCTTTGTGGTGACCATCTGCTCCAGGTTCAATATTGGGAAGACAAAACCCAAAACCAGATATGTCATCTCAAGAGTGCTGAACAGAGGGGAAGAATGACTTCCTTCAACATGCTGGGTCTGTTCTAGCTAGTGCAACCAGCATGGGCTTGGCCTTCTCTGCCTCAGGGGCACACTGCTGGCTTGTGTTCAGCTTTGTGTCCACTGGGTCCCTGTAGGATTTTATGATTTTTTTTTTTGTTACTGTTTTATAGCCATGTGGAATACAGTTTGTATTGGTGCATGGAGTTATTTCATCCTAGGTGCAGGACTTCGTGTTTACACGTGCTGAAATTCTTGTTCACCTGTTTCTCTAGTCTGTAGCTATCCCAGTGAATGGCAGGCCTGTCCTCCAGCATACTGCCAGCTCTCCTTCCTGTGGTATTGTTCATACCGTGCTGAGAGTGCATTTGAGAGTGCATTCAGTCCCATTGTTCAGGTTGTTAATCAAAGTGTAAATAGTATCAGCCCCAGTATCAACCCTAGGAAGTGCTGCTAATAATCAGCCTCTAACTGGACTTCAGCCTCCTGACAAGTTCTTCCTCGTCTGTCAGTGGCAGATCCAGGAGAAAACTAGCTTTTAAGCCTCCTGCATGTGTTCCATGGAAGGCTGAAGGCAGCAGAGGTTAATATATGGTGCAGTCTGCTGCAGACAAACCCTGCTGCTCCTGCTCTGTGTGTGAGTCCAGCAGAGGGAGAGATGTTGACTGGCACACAAGGGTGAGGAGCACTGCCTACAGGGCAAGGTTGGTTTTAAGCCAGGGCTATCACTAATAGTGACTGGTTTCTGTTAATCACTCACTTTCATAGTTATAAATCCTTATCTTTGAAAAGGAGGGCAAACATATTGGTGCACACCAACCAATATGTTGGTGTATTTCGCACCAATTTACTTAAATGAACAAAGTGTAAACCTTAATTGCATTTTGTTTTAACATTTACTCAGAGGATATTTTTTAGAAACATCCCTGAAATGTAAATCAGCCTTTTCTGGTTCTAAATATGTTGTGAATGTAAATGTGTGATGAAGTTAGGCTTTTCTGTAACTGAGAAGATGTACTTAGAACCTGTACTGTGTCATCTGTTACTTTCCCTTGGTGAAGCAGCCCATGCATCACTAATAAAAAAGACTTCTCTGTGCTTAGTTAAGTTATAGTTGCTTCTGTAGGTGGTACTAGAAACACAAGACTGACTTCTGCCTATAGTGTGGGCACACTACTTGGGTGTGTTTCTTATTCGGTCTTGCAGACTCTTGTTCTTTGTTTAGGAGACAGGCTCGAGAAGGATAAAAACTTGTTTAAACTCTTTTCTTTATTTCAGCTTACCTTAGTTTGAAGACCAGAACCTGTTCACAGTGACAGTAATTAACTGAGGTTTTTACTAAATGAAAGAAGTCGATGCCTTCAGATCTGATAAGCCTGTTGTAGGACACTGGGCTAATTACACAGTTGCTTAGCAGCAAAATGTAGCAAAATAGCCAGAAATTATGTTTTAAGAGCTAACAGCCTCTGTATAGCATCTCTATAACAAACATAGATGTTTTTATGTCATATGTTGATGCTAGAATTTCTGCTTTGGCCTTTATGGGTGATCTTAAACTTGGAATTAATCTTGAGGCTGTCTTGGTGTGGATGAATTGTAGGTCAGTTGCTTTGTGGTCTTTGTGCTGAACCTTGCTGTTAAAACAGGTGGGGACACTCGGTATTGACTTGTACATGAGGAGGCCAAAAGTTTGGCATTGTAGGTGAAGGCAGAACATGACAGCTTCTAAATACTCTTGTTTTGTTCACAGCAAACTGAGCGCCATCAATGATGAATATATAAGGAACAGGGAAGAGTATGAAGAGGCTCAGGATGCAATTGTAAAGGAAATCATTAACATTGCTTCAGGTGAATATGCCACTGTTGATGTGTGTCACAGTCTGGAGTGCTGGGAGGACTTGCAGTTACTCTGAGGGTCTTCTGCAGAGACAAACTGTAACATTTGCCCAAAGAATTAGTGTGAAAAGTGAGGTGTGGCTTTCAGACAGCTGTTGGAAGTGTGAAATACAAATTGTCTTCTGTTGCCAGACCCTTTCCTGGCATTTCTGCAGATGTGCAGTGATAAGGTGTGTGCAAATGCTAATCCCATAACAGGAACAAAAATAAGGCCATAAAGGCCACATCTGTCCTCCACCTACCTCCCTGACTCTGGGCATCTTCACCCAAACAGCAGAAGACGTAAAAGACAACAGAGGACTGAAGGAATGGGACCTGAGGTCTGTGAAGAATATTGGCCTGCAATATAAGATCAAGTTAGTCATTGCTTATGTGGCCATAAAAATTATTGGTTTCCTAAGTTATTTCCAGATATTTTGCTCCAAGATTGTCTATTTACAGGGCATTCTTTACTACCCTTTGCCAGAAGCAGAAGAGACACTGGGGAATTTGGGCTGTAGACTCCCGTTCCTCATCTCTTTCACTGAGGAAAACCAAACACCAAAACTTAAAAAGCTGTTACTGGGGATGCTGAGCCATCTAGTCTGGTGTCACAGGCACTGTGTCCGACAGACCTCTCCCTCCCATCATTCACATAAACATAGATGGCTGCTGTGTCTGAACTGTCTGTGCCGTGTCTCTGGCGTCTTTGCTTGCATGAGCATCAGAGTGCAGTGTATTATTCAGGAAGGAAACGTACTGGATTTCTGGATGAGGGAAAATAATCAGCACAGCCTCTCCTCCTCCTTTCCAAAGTCTGAAGAAGTCTCCTTGGTATTCAAGGCACAGAAACTTTAGGATTACGTCCTAGACTCTCCCAGGAGGGGACTTCCATCTTGAAGAAAATTGTTGCTGCAGATGAATTAACTTGATAGACTTAGTACAGGCTTCAAGGTACCTTCTGAGCAAGAGCAGAAGAATAGCTAATGGTGCTGAATTTGTGTGTCCCCTCTGTCCAAACCAGGTTATGCAGAGCCCATACAGACGATGAACGACGTGATAGCTCAGCTGGATGCCATTGTCAGCTTTGCTCACGTGTCGAATGGGGCCCCAGTGCCCTACATCCGTCCCGTCATTCTGGAAAAGGGACAAGGCAGGATCGTGCTGAAAGGTGCCCGGCATCCCTGCATCGAAGTGCAGGATGAGGTGGCCTTCATCCCCAATGACATTACATTTGAGAAGGGCAAGCAGATGTTCCACATTATTACCGGTAAATATTTCTGTTCTCTTTTTTGTTTGTTATTTACTTTATAAACGTCTTGAGTATTTCCAATAATTATGTCTTTTCAAAAAAAAACCAAAACCAACAAACCAACAACAAGCAAAACAAATCAGCAACCTAATAAAATTCTGTCAAAACAATTTCTCTCATCAGGGGTGAGCAGCTACTGAGTTACTCATCTTTCTATATGGGGAATAAGATTTAGCTCTGGAAAAGAAGGGAGGGTATTTGTAAGCTATCATTTATTGCTATTATTGATTATATTTAAAAAAAAAAAGTGTCCACAATATCAGTGTGGAATGTTACCTTTGACTGTGGGTATTCTACATGTTTCTGTACATACAGGCATATTTCTCATCATCCAAACTAATAGTAGTGGAATTATTGTGATTTTAGTTGTAGTGCACTGTTTGTAGAAGGTGATCACTAACTTATCAAGAGTCATTTGTAAAGAAAAGAGAGGCTGCTAGGACAGTAGAAAATAAGAAATTAGTCCTTCCTTAAAGTAAGGCCTTAGTGAATGTAGCTCCACAAGCCAGGCAGCCTCAGGAGCTGGAAAGCCTGACCCTGCTAAAGTGATTTGGAAAATTCCACTCGGCAGCAATTGTACTGTAGCTACATAGGCACTTTTTGTAGGCAAGGTTTTAAGCAGCCTGTTTGTTAGTGTTTTCTTTGTGAAGTATTAAAGTCGATTTTAAATGCAAAACATGTTTCAATGACTGTACCATTTTTTACCCTTTTCTCTGGTGTAATTAAGATAATTTTACTACACACGAAAACATTTTTAGTGTTTATAGATTTAATTGAATCTTAATTTCCATCCAGATGTCCTTGACATACGTTCTGAGTAGCAAAGATCTGAAATTAGAGAATGATTAACGAGCACTTCTAACATAATCGAAAAGAAAAACCGAAAATCTGAATAAATGCATGGTAACACGCTTCTTTTTCTGGTTAGCAAAAGCATAGGATTGGTTTTAATGATCAGTCTTCTGGATAATACCTTTTATTTCATTTGTACTTCAGTTGCAATTAACTAATTAATATCTGGGTTTGCTAATTGTGAGTCACCCATTAGCTTGTACCCAGTCTGTAACTAAGCTGTTTCATTTTTATAGAGAAATTTTAATAGTTGTTTGAGGTGAAAACAAATAATTATAATTCTTAAGCAGAGATAAATACTGATGATTTTTAATTTAAAGCTTATTAGTTTTAGGTATGAACACATGTTTTAGATGACTGCTTATACTTTTGAGAAGTTCCAAAACTTATGCAGGCCCCTAATGTTCCCTGATCATGTTTCTTTTGAAAAAGGAGCATTCAGTAAGGCAAACAAGCAAGCCTTGTTAGCCCTGGAGCCACTTGTTGCACCTGTTAGACAAGTTTGCTGCTAATAAGTTTAAACACTCTTTGTTTTAATTTTGAGCCTGTTCTCTTTTAAAAGAACTGTCGAATTGTAAAAAGATGATGCTTTTAAAATGAATTTTTGGAAAATTTCTTCTTTAGGTCCTAACATGGGGGGAAAATCAACGTACATCCGACAGACGGGGGTGATTGTTCTTATGGCCCAGATTGGGTGTTTTGTGCCATGTGAGTCCGCAGAGATAACCATTGTGGATTGTATCCTGGCTCGGGTGGGAGCAGGAGACAGCCAGCTGAAAGGAGTGTCCACTTTCATGGCTGAAATGCTGGAAACTGCTTCGATCCTTAGGCAAGTCTTGTGCTTTTGTTTGATGGCGTTGGTTGGGTTTGATGGGAAAGGAGGCGCTCCAAGAAAAGTGCATTTAAGGTTTTTCTTTTGTGGGGAATCTTAGTGGAGGATCTCAAGTTCTTTTTAGCTCGTTCGTAAGTTCTTGAAGTAGTCTTCTGTTTATTCCAGTGTCCAGTGAAGAGCTGCTACCCAGAGGCCAAAGTCTAAATCAGACAAAGAACCTAATTTGGAATGACCTGTGTGATGCTATGTCTGAACTATATTTGTAAATAAGAAGTAAATAACTTGTGATGGTCCAATATCCAGAGTTCCTGCCGCTATCAAATGTTATAAAATGCTCTTGTGTTTTTAGGACAGCAACTGAAAACTCCCTGATAATCATTGATGAGCTGGGAAGAGGAACTTCTACCTACGATGGCTTTGGCTTAGCGTGGGCTATCTCAGAATACATTGCCAGCAAAATCTGTGGTTTTGCCATGTTTGCCACACACTTTCATGAACTGACAGCTCTTGCTGACCAGGTGCCAACAGTAAATAACCTCCATGTCACTGCTCTGACCAGCGATGACACACTGACGATGCTTTATCGTGTCAAGGAAGGTAAGACTGTGTCTAAACTTCATTTCGCCCTGAGAGAGAAAAAAATCTTAATCGAAAAAAATCCCTCCAAAAATTCATGTCATACTTCAGGCTTAGGGTTTATAATAGCTACGTTCTTCTCTGTCCATAGAGAGTGTGTATGGCAGGAGCTCTGTCCGTGTGTGAACACGGTGGTGGTGTTGATGATTATTTCTTAAGATTTCTAGGCTATTTCTGCCACTCAGGTCGATGCTTTTGAATCACTCCCTTTTTCTGTTCCCTTCTGAGAGAAGGGTTCCAGAAGGTTATTTTCTGTTTTCCTAAAACAGCCATTTCAACCTGCTGATGGAAGAGACTTACATTTCTTAAAACTATTCTTTTGAAAGAAATGAGTGCACCTTTTATGTGCTGACAGTTTTTAATAATGTCTATTTCATTGTAATAAGACTCAGTCTTATGTTGCCCAATTCATGCAGTAATTTGAAGTAGCAAAAATCATATGGTTAATTTTTAGCAAATGGTATCACAGTGAAACAACAAGTAGCCTGTTTTGTTAGTGTAAGATCAGTTAGATTTATTTAATTAAAGTCTTTTAGTGGATCCAGTTATTCCTTTCAGTATTAAATTAAACAATTTTTAATTAGGCATAAATTTCGTCTATTCTTCCTGCTTCTCTATATCCCCCATTATTTGTTTTTGCTCCCTTCAGCAGGAGCCTGTATTTATTGCTAAATAAAGCTGTGGCTTGCAAGGTGTGCCCATTTATGGCATTCTAATTTAGTTGTGAGCTCTACAGTGATTTTGGATTGTTCTCACTAGAGCGTTTCAGTCCGGTTGGCAACCTCTGGGCTGAGATTTTGATTTAAAATGTGGGCAGAGTGCTCTTTCTTACTCTGTGTACCTCTTAATTTTCCTCGTCTGAGTTCCACAACAAAGGAATGAGTTAGATGACACTCAGATGGGTAGAACAGGGTTACTGTGGAACACTCTGGCTATCCTGGATCTGATACCTCGCTGGTTTTACTCCTATGACGTTACTAAATGAGTCTTTCTTACTCATTTCTTCTGGTTTTAAATCCATGAAATTACTTCATTTCTTGCCCTTAGATTACATGTATGACCACTTCTAATGTTGTGTTCCCCTCTGGCTATAATCTTGCAATTAGGTTTTGGGTACTTTCCTGTAAGGCTTGGGAGACTGCTCCGAGCTAGGGGAATCACCACACGAGCTGTGCTCTCCTCTGGCTTTGCTGAGACTCTACTCAAAGCTGGGTGGATTAGCTCTGTCTGCCACAGCCTTGTACCTTTAAACTCTGTATCCTTGTCTTTTGGGATCTTTATTCCTTAGAAATGGGCTCTGTTGGTACACTTTCCTAGGGAATGGCCAGTCTTTGTTTGAGTATTACTCCAAAGTGCTGTGGCCCTGGTCCCCAGCCGGTCCCGGTGGAGAGGAGGTGTCTGTTGTTCTTCCCTAGTTTGCTGTTTCTCATCTTCTCCAGCACATGTTGAGCTCCTTCTACAAAGGTAGCCCTCTGAATGCCATGCTCAAATTGGTGCTTAAAAGGTGATTTAGTGTGGCATTGGAACTAAAGAAAAATAGTCATAAACTGATGCAAGCGTGCATTGAAACTGTGAGTGGTTTTGATGCAGCAAGAGATGGTGATGTACAGCACCTGCAAACAAGCCATCTTTAGATGCCTTATTTTGAGCATGTTGGTTGAGAAGAGAATCAATATGCACTATATCAAAACCTTCTACCTTCTAAATCCTTTGGAACAGCAACTTGTGCAATAAAACCCCTTAATATTGCCCGGACAGTTGGGTGAGTTCTCTTTCTCCGACCCATTCCTTTTGTTTTTAAAACCTGTATTAATTCAGCCATTCTGGTCCTGATAAAAGCAGTAGAAACCCAGTTTCATATTTTTCTTCAATCAGTTTTGCCATTTTTAGTCATATACATCTTTTTGTACGTGCAATGTCTTTTCATTCCATCCATGTCCTTAAAAGTGCTATTGAGCGTGGAGACACAATATTTTTTATCTGTCTACTTAAACCTCTGTCAGAGGAGATACAACACTATGAAATCTTCATCTTTAAATGCCCGGTCTCCAATTGGATAGCCATCTTTCACCTAAGCTTTTGCATTTAGTGTCGTGCTCTTTCCCTTTTGGGATTGTTATATTGCTCCATCAAGGATGTGCATATAGGCAGCTTGGATACAGCTGTGTTTTAAAACAAATAACAGGTTTGATGTCATTTGAAATGTATAACTAAATCTGAAAAGCATGACAAGGGACTTTTATACTGTGTTTTCCACCCTGTCTTCATGCTTCACTGGAAGAGGAGACACATGTAGTGCTGTTGTCCAGGCCTCTGCTCAGGATTCTCTGAGCTGAGAACTGAGTTAGCTTTGGGTCTGCGGAGGTGTGTCTTTTTAATACAAAATCAAGAAGACTAATTTCTGCTTAAATGTTAATTTCCTTTAAGAAATCTGAGAGATTACGAGGTTAATAAAACAGAAAAAGTCTAAATGCTAAATTTTCCTTCACCTATTCTTCCATTACCCAGTATTTAATAGATGATTAGTTAAAAAAAAACCCCACATCATTTTGCAAGTGTAATTAATTTATTCTTAACTTCTTGCTGGAGACCAGAATTAAAAGGATGTAGTAATATCTGTGGGAGGACAAATGGAATTATGATAATGGAAACAAATAAGAGTTGCTAGATTTTATCAGAGGTCTTTTGATACTGAAGTGAAAATTGTTTTATGTAACTGTGTATAATTTATGTACTTTGAGCAATTATGAGGACTTTTCTCAAACACGTTATAAACAGTGTATTAATTGAAATAAGTGTGAAGTTACAGTTGAAAGATTTAGATATAATTAAAGATGATGACTCCTGGAGGCTGAGGAGTTATGTGGTACAGATACAAAGGAGGAGAGGGATGATTGAGAATGCAGTATTTTTAATATTTATCTATACACACACATATATGTATTTATATAGGTATAGAGTAAATGTGAGAGATATCTATTTAAAAACATGCAAATTATTATATTCTACAGTCTGTGCCACTTTAATAAAAATCATTGTTCAATTTCATTCAAGTATGAGAGGGAAATTCTCTCTTGCCTGAAGAGTTTTCCATTTCTTCCTGAAGCACTTTGGAGCTCTGCAATTACTGCTCTAATACAGCTTACTTAAATAAGAGCATATTCTTTAGTCTGTGTTATCATTTTTAGTAGAAAAGGTAAATCGGAAGGTGTTGGGGAGAACCAAATAATGTCACGCATTTAATTCTTCAGAACAGAGAACTATTACAGGCATGTCCATGTAATCTCTGTGTAGCCATATTATCTTCTGAGAATTCTGAACTGTTGGGTTTTTCTCTCTGCATCCAGGTGTTTGTGACCAGAGTTTTGGAATACATGTAGCAGAGTTGGCGGCTTTCCCAAAACATGTGATAGAAAGTGCAAGAGAGAAAGCTTTGGAGCTGGAGGAGTTTCAAAACATTGGCAAGTCCAAGGAATATGAAGGAGAACCACCAGCCAAGAAATTATACAGAGAAAGAGAGGTTTGCTATCAGAAATAATTTTTAAAATTTGTTTTGCTGGAGTAGCTGAAGAAAAATCGTTTAAGGATTCAGATTCCCCCAAAGCTTGAGGATAATTACCTATAATGCATTTTTCCATAGCAAAATGTCTTGGCTGTGATGTTCATTAGGAGTTCGAGAGATGTTCAGGGATAGTGGGTTTTGATTTAGATTAATTTCAAGTTAACATAGGCAAGAATTTTATCTAAAAGCTTAGATTTAAGATACAGCTTTTGTAACCACTGTGTAGAATATTCTTGGCTCTGCAGTTGGGTCACACGTGGTTTTGCTCCCCCTTACTTGAGGGTTCATTAGTGCCAAGTTCTTAGAGCCCAGTGTGATCAGATCTGTTCGCACCAGGGAAAAGCTGAATACCCAGCCTTGTCCTTTGTGCCCTTCCATGTCTCATCAGAACTGTCACATCTCACAAGCTGATCATATCCAAGAACGTGGCAATTAGTACCTGAAATGTCTGATGTACAGATGTCACAAAATGAAGTTTCTTTAAAGAAGCTTCATTAGCCAGTAGTGTAAAGGAAAACAAAGGCTGCAGGAAGCTTTTTCAGAATATCCTGTGTTGTCTTGTTGCTGGATCAACAGTGCTGACAGTGACATCTGTGGCAGCCTCCTGGGAAATCCATGTGCTGCTGCTTTGTGGCTTGCTTTGGTTTTTGTCAGTAGCTGTGTCCTGCTTGCTGCGTGCATACAAACCTGCTTTCAGAGCTTAGTTCTGTGTCCCAGCGGTCAGCCTGAAACAGCCTGGTACCTCATTTATCTCCTTCTGGCAACCTCAGTAATACTCCAGTGTACAGAAGCCTTGAAGTGTTAGTTCGTATCCAAAACACTTCCTACATTTAAAAACCCTTTGTTCTAGGCAGAGGCTGTTACCTGTTACTTTATTTTCAGTGTCAGAGGTCAACTGCGTTTGTTCTTCCTGGCCCAGTAAGTGGATCTGATGTTCTACTTTTTACTGCCAGAAGGCTTTCCCTCCAGCTACCTCAGTTGCTCCACTATTACCTTTCCTGTGTCGAGTATCATGGTGAAGGGATTTTCAGATTAGTTGGACCTGGCTGCACGGTCCTCAGTTGGTGTAAATTAAATTGACGTAGCAAACACTTGTGACAAATACAGCATCATGTTTTATTCTTGGGTGTTTCACTAATACATAATATTCCATAAGCCCTCTAGGCAGTAGAATGGCAGAGCTTTAGATGTCTCAGAGAATTTGTCTGCCTTGGTTAACATCATGCGTAGAGGGAAAAGGGTGCTATTACTTTTTGGAAACTTCTGCACTGAAAACTACTGCATCGGTCTTAAATGATAAGAGGAAAACTAAGTAAACTTTTCAGTAGAATTCCAAAATGCAGAGACAAACTTCTGCCTTCTGGACCAATTGTTTCCAGTACAGGGATTCTGAATACTGTTCATTGCAATGTTTGTTCTTGCTATTCAAGTCAGATTGTTTAGAAGTTCCACTTCGCCTGTTTGTGTAAAAGCATATGCATAAAGCTTAATTATCATCTGTTCTCCTTGGTGACGGCCACTCTCCAGTTGCTTGGTTACAATTTGTCCTTTCCTTTTGCATATTGAAACATTGCTTTTGATTGACAGTCCCTTCTAAAAGTAAACTGGTTTGGTTAATATGACCATTCTGGTGCTACTGTTGCTGGCAGTCCTCACCTCATGTGGCTGCACGCTGGAATTAAATGTGGAACACTTACAGGAGATCACAGTGTTAATTTAAATACTGTATTTATGCTGATCAACTGGTGCTTTTGCTAATGGATTGAAAAAGAACTCCTGGTACCAAACCATAAGTGGTTTGTTCTGGTGTTCAGAACTTGATAGCAAGGACAAAAATAACCATGATTTTTGCCTGCACTGAGTTTCTGCTGATGAACGGTACTTCGTAGGGAATTTGGAAAATTCCTGCTTGCAATCTAAACATCTTTTCTGTTTGCTTTTCCTTCTCTTCTCTCCATTTCAGGAAGGTGAAAAGATAATTCAGGATTTTCTTTGTCAAGTGAAAGCATTGCCCCTGACAGATATGTCGGAAGAAGACATCAAAGTCAAGTTGAAACAGCTGAGAAATGATGTGCTGGCAAAGAACAACAGTTTTGTGAATGAAATAATTTCTCGAACGAAAGTTACATCCTGAAATGTACGAGAACAGGATACAGCTCTTGAAGCATATTTTGTATTGAAAGACCTATAATTTTCTTGTCTTGTAGCTTTTATACTTTATGATACTTGTACTGATTTATGTAGGCATTTTTTCTTGGATCGTAATTATTTTGTAAAAAATTCTGAGCACATTACGTGCCAGATTCCTGCTTTAGTTGGGATCATTTTGTCCTTTTAGAAGTTTGCAATAAAATGTTTTTTCATATTGAGAATTATTGACTGCACAACCAAAATGTGTAATATTTTACCAGAAGTGTGCTAGGAAGTCTTAACAGTTGAGGTGTCAAACAATTGCCAGAGTCTTGGAAAGCAGCAGTGCATACACAAAATCTTTGTCCTAGACCATGATTCTTTTTTGTGTGATGCAATTATATTAATTAATTCACTGAAGATTTAGTAATGCTATGTTAGTGCTCCATTAGAAAAAGATCATCTAAGTGTGTTGAGGTGGCCAAGAAGGCCAATGGCATCCTGGCCTGGATCAGCAATAGTGTGCCCAGCAGGGCCAGGGCAGGGATTGTCCCCCTGGGCACTGGCGAGCCCACACCTCAAGTGCTGTGTCCATTTCTGGGCCCCTCACTACAGGAAAGACATTGAGGGGCTGGAGAGACTCCAGAGAAGGGCAGTGGAGCTGGGGAAAGGGCTGGAGCACAAGTCTGATGAGGAGCAGCTGAGGAGCTAGGAGTGTTTAGCCTGGAGAAAAGGAGGCTCAGGGGAAACCTAATCACTCTCTACACCTGCCTGAAAGGAGGGTGTAGCCAGGTGGGTGACAGTCTCTTGTCCCAGATAACAAGTGATAGGACAAGAAGAAACAGCCTCAAATTGCACCAGAGGAGTTTTAGATTGGGTATTAGGAAAAAATTCTTCATCAAAAGGGTTGTCAAACCACGGAACAGGCCACCCGGAGAAGTGTCAGTCACCACTCTGGAGCTGTTGACAATACACGTAGATGTGGCACTCAGGGACATGGTTTAGTGGTGGCCTTGGCAGTGCTGGGTTAACAGTTGGACCCCATAATCTTTGGTCTTTTCTGACCAGATGTTTCTGTGGTTTGTCAAGAAATTTTNCTTGAGTCAAATATACTACAGGCCTGCTCTTCCTGCCTGAGTTGTGATAACGTGCATATTTTGGTGGTTTTGTAATGTAAGCAGGGGCTGGAGTGAAGTTACATTTTAACTGGAACGTCTAAGCTGGTCATGATTAGTGAGGTCTGTCTACAAAGTAAGAATACATTGATTTTTATCTGATGCGCTTCTCTCATTGAGACAGTTTGAAAGCATGCTGCTACAAGTTTATTTTCTCCTTGAAATTTAGCATTTTAAATTGTAGCTGAAGAATACTACCTATATTTAAAACTGTCAGCGTTGAAAGACTAATGGGAAAAGGTGTTTGTCGCAGGAGATGATAGAAATAAAATCATGCTGAAGATGTTAGGCAAACTCTTGCTGTGTTCAGAGATTGCATCAGTGGGTGTGTGCTGAGGACAGCAGTGCTGCTGTTAAAGCTGTGCTATAGCCCTGTATCAGGGATTAATGTGTTGCAGTGGTCTGCATTTAAACGTTTAAATACTCATGAAAGAGGTGGGATGTTCAATTTGCTGTTGGATAATACTTGCTTGTATTTAGACTAGAACTGGGACATACTAGATCTTAACAGAAGCACTAAAGGCTTGTTTGAGAGATTTGGGTGCTGCATAACACCTTTTTGGCCTCTAAATTAAAATGCATGCTCCTTATGAAGACAAAAACAGATTTGCATTTACAAACAGCACAGTTGATGCATGGCCTGGAAAAGCACGAGTGAAAACAATCTGTTGCATAAAGTAAAGAAAAATATATCTGTTTTCGCAAATTTGATTGTTTCAAGCGCTGAGGTATCCAAAAACGTTGGGTCTAACTGCTTTAGGTGTTGCTAGAAACGGGCAGTTCCTGTGAGGGACTGGAATGGCTGGTCCTGACAGTCTGTTCCTGTGTATGCTCAGGTCCCTGTGGTCTGACAAAAGATGCCTCTTGTTCAGTGCCATGTCCATGTAACCAAGAGAACAGGCATAAAACCATCAGAGCTCATCTCTTCCAGGAGATTCTCTATTTTCCCTCTGACCCTGTGTGCACTCTAAGTGTCTGCTTAGCCAAAGAGTTCCTCACTGAGCTGCTACCAGCAAGAGGGGCCACTTCTCTGCATCCCTCAGTCCCCTTTTTTTATGTTCTTTGTGTCCATTCTCCTTTCTGGATGCGGTGCATCAGTTCTGTGTGTCTGCAGTGTGCTGAGGACAGACTGCTTTTATTTTTGTGTTGCAGTTGGAGGCCAGTAGAGCTGTTCCTGTGTGACCAGAGTTGCCCTTTGAGGGTGAAAGGTGCTTGTGTGTTACTCATGGGTGATGGACCAGCTCTGGGCAGTGCCTGCTGTGTGCTTCAGAAGGGGTCTTGTGTATCTGCAGCAAAGATTTCAGTTTTACTCACGCCCTTCAACACTCACAAGGAAGAAGGGTGCAAGTTAACGAGATTTTGAAACTAATCTTTAGGACTGTTTTATCTTCTACGCTACACTTCCCCCTCCCTCTGCTGCTGGATATAGGCAAGAGAAGATCAGGCAGGGTTAAGTCTCCATATGTCAGTGCTGCTTGCAAACTGGGTTACAGGTAGTGTGATTTCATGTGAGCGGGCGGGGTGGCTATTTTTGCTAGTTCCAATTTAGCTTTTTGTTCAGGAGTGTACCTATGGGGCAGGAGCAATTCCAGAACTTGTTTGCTTATTACAGGGCTGTGCCAGGGATGCAGAGAGTATCAAAGTTTCAAAAGAAAATAACGAGGCTGTTGAGGAGGGATGAGGCCATGTACTGTTAGCCTTGAATAAAGATGCAAGGTTCTCTTTGCTCATTCACCTGAGAAAGCTTGGCAGTGCATGCTGCAGGCAAGTGGTCTTTTTGGTCTCTGCTGTTACTGTTCATCTAGAAGGCTCTTGATGAAGAAAACTACATTAGATGGGGTAAAACAAAAGATGGGACATGAGCAAACACTGACAGAATTAATTTCCCTTTGATGATTTCACTGCCCTTTTAGTGATCAGGATCAGCCTCTTTGTGCGTGGGAGCACTTGGTAGCCAGCCTGATGAGACTCAAGTGTTGGGTTTACCTCTTGGGTTGTTGTCAAAGGCTCCAGTTAGGCTTGGACGGCTCCAGGGATCAAGCTCACAAATCCAGGGAACACTGCCTGCCAGCTCGGAACTCGGCTCTGCGCGTTCCAGCTTGCAGCTGTGCCTGTTCATCTCAAATAATAATGCAGTCGCCAAGTGGCTCTGTGTCTCTTTCTTCCACTGGAGCTGAGGTGGTTCTGGAATTAGAAATGGCAGGAACAGGACTGAGGTGAGTCCCTGCCCACTGGCAGCTGCACTGACGCTGGCTCGAGGAGACTTTCAGTCCTCGGAGAGCTTCGGATTCGTGCTGGTGAGAAGCGGCGCGTTGGTGGCCTGGCTTTGTGGAACATAACAGCTTTGCATTAGCTCTTGGTGGATGGAGCTGTTCTGGGCTGACCACCACCCTGTAAGTGACTGGGACTGCTCGTGGTTTAGCTTTTCCAGATACAGGGAAGCCTGGGCGAGAGCTCATTGCTGAGGTCTGGGATTGGGTCCAGTTTGGTGCAAGATTACGAGGACGGTTTAAACTGGTTTTCATGGCATTAATTTAATGCGTTTTCAAACACCCGACCACTACACAGTCCGAGCAATTTCTCTGGCTACAAAGCAGTGAGACAATTGGTCTTGCTATTCTGCAGTGGGGCAGATTTATTTGAAAAATCAAGAGAGAGCAGTTGCTGCTCTGCATCTGAAGTAGTCTGAGGTCATGCATTGAATTCTTTGCCTCTTGCTGACCTGGGAAGAAGGAAAACAAGCGGCCTCAGGAGCCTGAAGCCTTAAAATACAGGGGAGAGGTGCTGTCATCTTTCTGAGATGGCTGCAACCCTTGCAGGTAGAACTTGGCTCTTGATGCTGTTTGCTGAAAAAGCCTTGTTAGCAGTTCTCTCTCAGATATTCCTGTTCCTCTCCCAGCCTTGCAGCTGCCTTTCCCAGCCTGTTGCCTTTCCTCTCTCTAGTCCTGCCAAGCTCCTGCACTGTTCTTGGATGCAGGGGAGCCCCTTGCAGTGCTCCTTTCATGTGTGTATGTCTCTCTCAGCTGCCAGCAATGCTTTTAATTTGCATGGGGTGGGACAGGGGTAGATAGATCCCTGCATGTGCTGCTTTGCCAGTCAAATTGAGAGGGACCAACCTCTGCTGTTAAAGAGGGAAGTGACAATTTCTGATCATTTTTAGTGGCAGCTGGGACTTACCCTCCTGACACGGTGTCCCCTGTCACCTGACCCAGCAGCAGGGCCTGTAGCTGAGGGAAACAATAGTGTAAAGCAGATGACAGGTTATGTTCGCTCCTGCAGCTGCAGGAGAGTAGTGAGTGCTTTCCTAGAGGTGAGAAAATGTGTTTGCTTTTTTGCCTTTGTGGAAAAAAAGGTGCCTTGGCACCTGGTTGGAGCTGCTGGATTTCTTTGGCAGTTTCCTTAAGGATATAATCGTTCTGTCTTTGTGGGGATGGTTGGAAAACTGAAAACAGCTGTGCTGAACAACGAGAGCCGAGGGGAAAGCTGAGAATAAATAGCCTGTGCTTATGAGAACATTTCCCCTGCTAATCCACTCCGTCCTGCTGCACGCTGCAAAGTCATCGCTTGTCAGGGCGATGCGCTCGCACAGGGGGTGGCTTCAGTATGCTCTTTCTTTCTCCAAAAATTAGGCAACTGTTCCCCTGAGAGTTGCTGTGGACTCTGGCAATGGGCCCAGCTGCCATGGCAAAGAGAAGACCTGCACTGGGAGGGCTGCTGCACGTCGCTCTGGCGGTCTGCTCCCATCTCCAACCCGCTGCTGGACCGTGCTGTGGGGGAGGCAGGAAGCTGGGCAGCACTCCTAAAAAGTGTCTGTGCCTGCCTGAAGATGCTGCTTTATATCCTGAGGAACATGATTTTTTTTCATAGCAAGATTTTGAAATATCTTCTGTTCTGCCCCTTTCTTTTCGTGCACAAAACTTCAGGAAAGCATCCACCACTGTGGACTTCAGACCAGAGCTTGTCAGTCTTTTCAGCATGCCCGCTGGTTTCCCTTGTGTGGCTGTTCCCAGATGCCTCTGACAGCGGACAGTCCAAGCTTTTAAACCTCTCTGCACCCACCTGACCCCAGCCAGAGCTGCCTGGGGACCTGCTCTCCCTGTGCAGGTGCAGCCGGAGTGGCACTGTAGGGAGACAGAGAGAGCCAGCAAACCGTGCCAAGTGCTGCACCTCCTCCCCACGGCCTGTGGTTCAACAAAAAACTCTCTACAAAGGATCAGAAATGTAGCTGTCAGAATGTGGTCCCAAGCCTTGCAAGGAATGACAGCATGTGTTACCATGGTGCAAGCCTTGCGGGTTTTAGGTGATTGGGGAAATGCTGTTCAGAAGCAATTCTCTTCTGCCTGGATATTTGCAGTAATTCTTCCTCGTGTCTTTCTGCTGGAGGTTGTTGCTCACCTGAATGTCCCTTCCTTGGTTTTCAGGGTCTCAACATAATGCCAAGTAGTTTCCTTATGCTTTCATGTGCTAATGAAGAAGGTAAAAATAAAAACCAAGCTTCGTATCAATGTTCAACACCCAAATTACCAGCAAGGTGATGCTGATGCTCATTTTAGTGCAGACATTCTGGCTGTGTCCTTTTTTCGCCATGACCTGGGAGGGCAGCGTAGGAGTTTTGGTTTCTGTACCTAGTGACTCTTTTCACCTTGGGCAGTAATAGATTTTTCAAGCTCATGCCCCCTTTCTGCTTGCAGGAAGTCATCTTTCATATCTTCATTCTGCTGTGGCATTTATCATTCAGTTCAGGGACACTGGGAAGCACTGTAGCAATTCACTTGCACCTTGGTGACAGTCAATGACATTAAAAGGTAAAAAAAGAAGCCTGCTTACTTTGTGCCTGCTGTATAAAACGATGTGTATTATAGTGCCCGAGGCTGGTGATGTAGGTGCAGGCAATCAGGGAGCTCTGTGAGAGGTTCCCTGTCTCTGTGGTTGTACATCCCCTGTGAAACTCAAGTAGCCCCCACGGTTTGAAAGCTGCACTTCTCCATGCTGGCACAAAAGCCTGAGATAGCAAGAGTGACTGCACCAGCTGGGATGGGAGCAGCCCCCTGGGGTAGCTCTGATAGTGCAGAGTCCACGGCGTGGTCTCCTGTGGTCCAGTTTGGGGGCACCCCGGTGGCTGTAGAAGTCCTGGCCCCCAGCACAGGCTGGCCTTTCTCTGGAAGTGTTCTGGAAGGTGCTATTTCAGCACTCATTTGGCCACTGGCATTGTGCTCCAGTTATTCCCTTTAACCTGAAAAAAAGTCATCTGAGACCAAAACCACCTGTGTGAGGTTGCCCCAGGAAATGAGAAGTGCTTGCTAAGCAGGCTGTAGACCACCAGCACTATGAAACACCTGTGTGGCTGGATGGCTTGCTCAAGATATTTGATCTTCCAAGGGGGAAGCTCCTTTGGGACCCCAGCTTGGACCCTCCCTGCTGCAGAGGAGCCACCTCACAGTGCAGCCCTGGAGCAGAGCTAACATGGCTCTAGCAGACCTGAGTCATATTCCTGGTCATCCGATGTACAATTTCCCCTACAGCAGCATTTTAATGGCTCCTTTTTCTTTTTTTTTTTCTTTTTTTTTTTTTTTTTGGCTCTGGGAAGGAAATCAATTTCTGAAAGGGAAACCTTGCAGAAGCCCATGTTTCTGTGCTGCTGTGGTGCTGTGGCTGGATTTCAAGCATGATGTAGAATGATACCACACTGGTTATGAGAAAACTGCAGTGCTGTTTATCTTTCTGCTGTAGAGAGACACAGGATTAACTCTGTAATCTCTCTTGTAAGAGATGTGCTCATTCAGTGTGAATCAGAGGAGCTGCATAAAGTAAATGCTTTTTTTTTACCCTGAGATTAGACTGGCTGTTGATTTGGCCCATGAATCCACGCTAATGCTGTTGTGCTCTCAATAGTTGTCAATGGTTTAATTTATCTCTGGAGTGTAGTTTGTAGATAAAAGTGTAATTTTCTTACTGGAAAACTTTGAAAGATGAGTATCTTACCCATTAGTATTACAAAGTTCAGTTTTACTGGCTTTTTTTTTAAGAATGAGAACTGGTCTCTATCAGTGACTGGATGCTTATTTCTCCTGTGCACATGAGAGGAAATCAAACCATTAAAGGCTTTGCTGCACCTCCCACACATCCTGAGGCATGTACTTCTTAGGATTTTTCTTTTCCTATTACCCTTATCAAAGGATATCATGCAAGGCATCAGGCTGCTTGAAGGTGTTTAATGTGAACAAGGAGGTTTTGGGGGGAGTATGGTAACCAGTGCAGTAATCTGACATTTGCAGGTAATGCCTGAAATCTTGCTCTTTGGCCCTTCCAGGAGGTCACAGCAGCATGTGAGGGATGCCTGGTATGAAATCCTGAGCTGCTGTGCCTGCTTTGGGCCAGTCCCTTTATGAGGCCTGCCTAAGTAGGGTCTTTATCCAAATGGGGAAATTTAGTCTAGAAAATAGATTGCAATGCATCTGGTCTATAGAGAGCAGGCAGCCATTAATGCATTTCACAGGGAGCTCAAAGAAACCTCCATAACCATCAGTCAGGAGGGTTTTGGAAGACCTTCACATGGCTGTAGTGTTCAAGTGCCTTGTCTGCCTTTAAGATGGTGTTGGACATCTTTGGTTGCTGAAGGAGGGATGCTCTTCTCTGCCTCTCCTGCAGTTTAGTTTATCCCCAAACACAGTGCTGCTTTGCAGTGTAGCCAGCACAGTGCAAATGCTCAATGTAAATCCCTCGGGTTTTAGTGCTGTGGAATTGGATAGACAGGGAAGAGAGGAGGAGCCCAGCCATGAGGAGCACGTGCTTAAACTGAAGAGGTACAAAGGGAGAACAATCACAGGGTTTTCACTTCACGTACCACAGCCTGCTTGATTTTGCTGTTAAGTGAGTTAGTGACAAAACTTGCACCAATTTGAATAGAGCAGGACGAGGTCACCGTAAGTCTGTGTGTGATGTTTCACTTCGCACTTCCTTGGGTGGTGAAAACGAGCCCTGAGCCCTTTGAAGCTGAATGGGGTCCTGAACCTGAAGGCTGAAGTGTGGGGCCCCTGCCCAGGCTCTGGGTGTGGAGGACCAGCACGTGGCCGGTGCAGAGACCACCACTGAAAGCATCTCAGTTAGACATCAGTCTTTAATTAGTCACCAGGAGAACTGCTCCATTCCAGACCCCTTTATATTCACTGCCCTCTCATCCCTGTTTCTCCCTGACTTTGTGGCTATTGTCTGTCTTCTCCATCTCTTTGTTACCTGCCTGTTGTTATCCTCCTTCCCCTGTGTGGGACACCATGGATGTTGTTTGCAACACAGACTGGTGATGAGGAAAGCACATGCCAGGGTAAGCAGGGAGCAAATCCTCTGTGGGCAGGTGGGAGAGGCTGCAATTTTTGGATGCCCTTCACACACTGCTCTAAAAATGTCACACAAACAAACAAACCAACAAAAACTGTTTGCACTCAGAAAATAGTCCTGTTTCTTCTTTTTTAAAAAATGTGTGTGCCAGCAAAGTCTTTCCATTCCAGCTGAGGAGGGAAGTGGCTGCAAAGATCGATGCTCCTGAATGAGTGCAGGCAGAAGAGCTCCAGGACTTGGATGGCAGAAAGCTTAATGCCATCAGGTTGTCTTGTGCCTTCTGAAAATTCGCCTTTCTAGAAATGCTTTTTCCCACTGTTCTGCACCCTCTGTCAGGCCATGTTAAAAACATCCATGAGAGCGGACGAGCTGTGATGAGTAGGATGTGAGTCCCTACGGCAGAGTGTGAGCCGTGGAAAAACCCTGGCTGGGCTCTGCTTGCAGCAGTTTCAGAGAGACCAGCTAGAAACCAGCCTAACAGAAATAAGTTCTCAGCTTCAATGTACCCTGAAAGTCAGCAGTTCCTATTTTAAAATTGACTGAGAGGCCAAAAATGGTTGCTGGAAAAACTGGATAGAAAGATGTTGGTCTTTATCCAGTTCAGAGTGGAGAAGCACAGGGACAGACATCTTCATTGATGTCCTGAAAGGAGGGAGGCTCTTTGTTTCCCCCCGATGCAGGACCCAAAATAAAACCACTTGGGTGTCACCCTTGCCCCCACCCCCCCCCAGCCCCTCTCAGGGGAGAGCAGCATTTATTCTAACCTGTATTTTTAGTGGCTTGCAACTCTATAGCCCGTCCAGCTAGAAATGCCCATAGATAATATATTGGGATTTGAATGACTAAATTTGTTCAGCAGTGGGGGAAGAAAATCCATGTGGGGACCTGCCACTTCTCTCTCCCTGGAGTGTCTCCACAACCCGTGGCATTTAACCACAGAGGAGAAAACCTTTGCAGTTTGAACTGAACACCACACCACTCACGAGGCAAATATTGCCTGCTCAGAGCTCTCCTCATGCTCTCAACGTCCGCCTTGCAGGTGCTTTAATACCGCCCACAACAAATTTCCTGCCTGCACAAGAAAGCACTGAACCAAGCAGGAACAAGCTCTCTGAAAGATGATGCTCCCAGTCTCCCAGAGCTGCCAGCATGGTGTATTAAACACTAATGGAGTACTAGAAGAATACTGGAGGGTATAGGACTGATGCTAATAACGCCCAGCTGCAGTTTCTGGAGTTTTAAAAGATTTTAGAGCAAAGATGACTGACAGTGCTGCATGATGCAGTGAATGCATCCTCTCCTGACTATATGGGGTGCTACTGGTGCTGACTCGAGCATTTCAAAATCATCTCTTGCCCTGAGAAACCTTCTCCTCGGCCCTGGGAATCTGTGGGTACCAGCAGTGTCTTGGAATGATTTTCTTTATGGGGGTTGTTTCTCTCCTGGCAGGTTGTGGGGATCCTCTATGTCAGCACCACAATTTCATCAGAAGTGAGAGATGTGGGAATGGTGCCACTGCTGAGCCAAAGGGCTGATGGGCAGAGAGGAAATGTAGCAGATAAACAGGATGAGAGGAAATCGTTACATTGGATATTAGGAAATGGTTTCTCGTGGAAAAGGTTGTCAACTATTGGAACAGGCTGCTCAGGGAAGCGGTGGAGCCACCATCCCTGGAGGTATTTAAAAGTGATGTAGATGTGGCACTCAAGGACACGGTTTAGTGGTGGGCGTGGCAGGGCTGGGTTAATGATTGGACCTGGTGATCTTACAGGTCTTTCCCAACCTTAACGACTTTGTACTTCTATGATTCTCTGAAAGAGCTACTGCAAGCAGCAGTGTCACCCTGAACGCCAGGCTCCTGCCAACCCATCAGCCCTCCACTGCTTCTGCTGGGCAAAGACAATTTCTTTAAAACCCTTTAATAAAATTATATTCTTTAAAAAACAGCTTTTGAGTCTCCTCTGCTGTAGTTGTTATGTATTTATTTGCTTGAAGGGCATCCAGGAGCACTTCTTTGGGCACCAGTGCCAAACCATCTTCTGCTTGCAAATGGGATGGATGCTGGCAGTGCTCTGGCTGCTGCCCCAGGGCTGACAAGGGAGCTGAGTGTCACTGTGTCTGCACAGCTGCTGCCGTGCCTGGGGCCCTGTGGTGCTGCAGCTGGTGCAGGGGCCCAAGAGCCACCTTGCCAGGGAGACCTGGGCACTGTGGTGGCACCCATTCCCCTGCTGAGAGTTTGGATCCTGAGGTGTCCTGCAGATCTGACCAAAGTGAGAGGCAGGAAGGTGGGAGATGGGTAAAACACCCCAGCTGATGTGCTGAGACCCTGCATGGTGTCCCCATCCCTCTCAGTCGCTTTGTGCAGGAATAGCCCTGGGAGAAGGGTCTGCTGAGATGGATGCTGGGCAGCCCCCAAATGCAGCCCAAATTCCCCCACAGGCACCCAGGTCTCCCCACATTTGGTTTTAGGGCTTTGGGCATCCGACCCCGTGCATGGCAGTGCACGGGGAGTTATCGCCCACCTGCCTTGGCTGCTGCCTCTGCCTGTGTAAAGTTGTATTTTCTTGCTGTGGAGATGCTCGCGGGGTGTGTGAGCCCTCTCTCATGGTGTGTGCTGGCTGTACCCATCTTCAGCATCTCTGTGGAAAAGCAAGCAAGAGCACCAGTGACATGTGGCAGGATTTTGCACTGGTTATGTTTCCGTTTGCTTTGGAAAATAAAATTATGTGCTCTAGCAAGAAAGTGCTGTGATATTTCTGGGGACTTTTCAGCAGAGCCTGTCTGTGGCTCCAGATTTCTCTGTAGCCTCTGCTCTTTTGTGGGTGAAACCGATCGAAAAAAGTGAACAATCCCTCACAGTTGTTTTCACGTGCGCTTTTGAAGTAACTTTTTTACAGCATTGCAGTGTAGATCAAAACACATTTAGGTTGGGACGTGATACCATAAAAAAACTTCTGAAAAGTTAGCTCGTTGACTTTTCAGTGCCTTGGTACAAAGCAAAAATAAGGTAATTTTTAGGATAGCTTTTAAAATTGCTGAGAGATGCAGCTGTCTTTTCACTGGCAGTTCCAAAACCTAGAGCTATGCTTTTTTTAGACTACTTTGATAAATGGATGTTTTGTTACAGTCCCACTGAGCTGAGCTGCTTTCCGATTCCTGCTTCCTAATTTTGATTCCTGCACGATGGGAGGATTTGTCCCCATCAGCTTTCTACGTGGCAACATCTGCTTTCTGCTCTTTCAATTGCCTTTAATAACAATACTCTCAGAGCTGTGGCCTGGTGCCCACTTTTACCAACTTTGTGTGCACAGGGGAGTTGGTTTGGTGAAAAATTCAGAAACTGCTGAATACTCCGCGTTTCTGTTGGAGCCAAGGTGCTCACGATTTGTAGGGTCAGGACTCTGATCATCTTCAGGAGGAACCACACAGAAAAATGTGCTGCCTGCAGCGTTGGTCTGGGGCTCAAGGATCCGCTGTTAATTCCTGCACAGATCTCCCATGCTGGAGTGGACAAGTCCTTGACTCTCTGGTATCTTTCTGTGTACAGAATCACAGAATCATTCAGGTTGGAAAAGACTCACGAGACCATCAAATAATGCATATGAAATGAGGGTGCTAAAAATGTCTCATTCAGAGGCTTGTGGAGAAGCTTACAGCTGGTCATGAGATGCTTGGAAATCACCAGAGACAGAAGGGAGCCAGGATGGGGTATCTGATTCATCCACAGGCTTCTCATTATTGATAATGCTCTGAGGGGCTAGAAAAAAAGGTAATTGCACTTCAGATGGAAACAGTGGCTTAAAAATTATCCTTGATGGTTCATTTTTTTTTCTCTAAAGGGCTGTGGATACAGCCTATAACTGCCTATAACCGTTTTTAATATGAGGTAATTTCTGCTTTAGTGATCTCGCAGATCTCAAGGATATGCTAACATTTACCATCAACTATTAGATCTACATGGGAATATTTCACTTCTTCAGTACTAGCACAGACGATGCTCATGAGAGGTTGCTTAATTATACCTACATTTTGGAAGATGAGAGATAAAAATAAAAATTGGTACAAATCAACATGATTATATGGGTATGAATAATCTTGTCCATATTGGCTTTTTCCTTTCCAATTGCTGATGGTTTTTACCTGATTTGCAGAGATTTCAGGGATGAGTGTTTCTCTCCCTGTACAATTCAGATGAATTGGTTTGATTTTGCATTGCAAATGCAGCTGATGTAATGAGACATGGGCTGTTGCAGCTCCTGGCATGGACACAGCTCTGGGCAGGAATGCAGGAGAAGAATTCCGACCCTGTCTGGCCAGGAAGGAGTGAGCTGGGGAGAGCCTGAAGCACGTGGATAAAAGGTACCCCTTCATCTTACCCTGGAGGAGTCCTTCTGGTTTGCTCCCTCCATTGATTTCATCACTTATTTTGCAATGTCATTAAGCTGCAGTAGTGTGTTAGGCTGAATAGTTTTTCTTCCCTGGCCATCACAGGTTAGCAGAAATCCCTTATTTGAAAGACTTACTATCAAATTCCCATGTTTCTTACTAAAAGAGCAGAGACTTGGAGTCACTTGTCCCATATAATTTCCCCAGGAAGGGGTTGGGATGGCCACTGGTCTGCAGCTCAGCGAGGATGGAGGATTCGTCTCCTTTGGGAGACAGAAGATCTGAGGAACAGCACAGGGTTCATCTATCAGCATCCACGTGCCTCTAGTGCACAGGCCTGCTCTTGGTGCAGTGCAAGGCAGGAGACTAAGCCGTACAGAAAGCAGAGAGGTGCCTTTAGATGGCCACTCTCAGCACAGCAAACCCAGGCACCTCAGTTACGGCACTGGATCCTCCCCACCAGGCATTTTGTTATTCCTTTCTCTGGCTTACCAGGAGCATGAGAAGGTCAGAATAGTTTCCTTGGCCAAGGGGGCCATACATGCAGTATTTTGCCAACTGGTTGATGTTTAGGTGGTGATGGACATATGGACATATAAAACTTTGTTCAACAGGCATCCACTTGCAGCTGTTGGGATGAGGGAAGGGGGCTCCCTCTCCTAGTTCTGACAATATGCCCAAGGGGAAAGTGTCCCCAGTTGTTTGCCACTGCTCCAGGGCTGGATCACTCGGGACCATCTCTCTTGGTGTCAACATGATGTGTGTGTTAAAGGCAATCAGAAGTTTTCATGCAGAAGATCTGTGACACTCAAATGTCGATAAATTCCAAAATGAAGAGTTTGATCACAGCATTATAAACTTCCCACATGAACCATTTTGAATGACTGGAGGGTGACAATCTAAATATAAATGTAATTTCTTTTTTAAAACTGACTTCAGGCACATATATACAGCTTCGGTTGACTTTCAAGAGGAGTCTGTGGGAACATCTGACAGCAAAATTAAGTTATATGTTTCTTGTGGGAGTTCGTTTCCTCCAAAAACAGCAAACGCCTTGTTTCCCAGGCACTCACATTTTTAAACCTGTAATCCTAGCAGGATATGAACTGTTTTTTAACTACCCCCAGTGACAGAATTTTGTCCTTTGAAGGAATCTCTCGGGGTGTGAAGGGGAACAAGGACATTTAGTGCAAATGCGAGGGTGTGATTCATTTTTAGAGCTGGTGTGGTGATCAGCTCAGCCATGGAGGTTTTGGCACCGATTTCAGCAGGTCACAAGGTTGCACACAGCTCTTGTATCAGTTTGGGAGAATAAAGCAGTGAGAAGGAAACAGAGGATTCGGAAGCAGGCAGAGGAATAAATGGGGTAAGAAACCAATTAAAGTGGATAAAAGCAAAGAGAAAAACAGTGGGCATGGTGAGGGCTTTAATGACTTGTACAGCACATTTCAAGGGTATTTCAGGTGAAATCTTTTTTGGAACACTCATTCAAATAGCGTCATTTCCACCAAAATAACTGGTTACATGACTAGGGTGCGATGGATTTTAACCTTTATATAATCTTCCTGTATAAATGCAACAGTTGCACAAAATGTACTTTTCGGATACGGTGTGGAGAGAATCACAGAATCAGTTAGGTTGGTAAAGACCTCTCAGATCATCCAGTCCAACCTTTGACAGAACACCCCCACGTTAGCTTGGCCATGGCACTGAATGCCATGTCCAGTTGTTTCTTGAACAGCTCCATCCCCTCCCTGGGCAGCCCATTCCGATGCCTGACAACCCCTTCCATGAAGAAATTCTTCCTGTTGTCCAGCATGAACCTCCCCTGGAACAACTTGAGGCTGTATCCTCCACTCCTGTTGCTGGTTGCCTGGGAGAGGAGACCAACCCACACCTGGCCACTACCTCCTTTCAGGGAGTTGTAGAGAGGCATAAGGTCACCCCTGAGCTTCCTCTTCTCCAGGCTAAACACCCCCAGCAACCCTAGCCACTCATAGGATTTACCCTCTAGACCCTTCACCAGCTTCATTCTCTGGCCTCACTCCAGCATATTGAAGGTGTCCGTGTGTTTCTGGGTGTGTGATCAGATGCCCACTGGAGATGGAAGGACAATGAAACTCAGTTCCAGGAAAATCCAGCAGCAGTCATCTCAACCCAGTGAAGTTTGCGGCTCGGTGTCTGGAACCACTGAAATCCCCAGTACACAATTAAACCCCAAAGCTCAGTGCACAAGGTCTAATGAATCACCTGTAATTGCCCCATCCCGTACACACCAGCCCCGTGCAGGGCTCTGTCCAGCGCATTCGCTTCTCTTGAAATCAAGGCTGTGTCTTCCGCTGTGTCTCAGTGAGCTGGGAGCAGAACGGGAGCGTCAGAAATGCACACGTGCCCACTGTGGGGGATGCTGGAAAGGAGGGAAGCCAGTGTGGCACAGCGGGGACATGCCAGCAGGCAGCCTGGACAGCGAGCAGGTGCTGGTATGAGCACGGGATAAAATCCCAGCAACACATTTGGGAACTCGAGGTAGCGCCATCATCCCGGTAATGTAAATATAAATGTAGCCCTTATGTGAGGGCTGGATCCTGCTGCAATAAATTGGATTAAGGGCTATTTTTACATTCCTGTCTCTGGAGAGGGTTTTGGGGGCCTGGAGACAGATGCATGTCCTGGCTGGGTACTGGCAGCCCTGTATCCACTCCTAGAGGGGTCACCAAGGGTCTGAGCAAGCCAGCCCAGGCTTACCTGAGGGCAGCACGGATGTGCTTCCCACCAGCAGCAGAAGCAAGGGAAATCATCTCCCAGTGAGCTTGCTGCCTTCTTCCACCTCCTGATAGGTACCAAGGCTGAATGCCTTTACAGTGGCCTTCTGCCTACACCAGGACAAGCCACTTGAGAGATCTCAGGAGCAGCTGTAGGAGCTGCTGGTGCTGCTCATCCAGGTGAGTTTTCCACTCATTTGCTGTGTTGCCTTCTTGGAGAGCAGAGCTCAGTGAAATTTTTTTTCCTGTTAGGAAATGAGCTGAGGTAGCTGGTGGCTCCTCAGGCATGCATTTGCAAATCAGGAAGGCACTTGAACAGTAACATCTAAACACAGTGGTGTAAAAAGGGTAATTATTAAAAACAAAAAAAAGGTTTTTTCTGATTTTCTGTAAATACGAATATCTACCAGATTAGTAGGATGTTCCCACCACACTCTATGATGGAGAACTTTATGGCTGAAATTGTGAAGAATTTGAAACAATCTGAAAATCTTAACTTCTCTGAAGCATGGGAGACCCTGAATAAACCCCAGGCGAATTGGACTCCTAGCATAGCAATTTTGGGGACACCCAACATCACTGAAATGAGTGCTAAACAGCCAAAAATTTCCCTCTCCCCTTCACCACTGGGCCCAGCATAACTCTCAGTGGCTGCAACTCTTCCACCCTTACCCTTTCTGCCGGTAAAAATAAGTTGTGTGTGTTTTGGCAGGCAGGGGCTGTCACACCAGCCCTTGCAGGTTTTTTGTCTGGCTGGACACTGCAGCAGCAGGTGCCACCCAGAACCTGTGCCCAGCACCAGCTCTTGCTGGGGCTTGTCTTATTTAGCTGAGGAGATGGGGACAGCTATAGGGGCTTTGCCTGGGTTTATAAACCAGAAAGGTTTGCCCTCTGGGTCCGTGTTATCTAGCAAGATTAGCAAGCCTCCACGTTTGGTGCAGTGACATTTCTCTGTTCGCAGTGTGATTGATCTCTTAAGTGCCTTTCTAGTCAATATCAAAATTCCCAAGATTTATCTTAATACCTTGGACAGATGGCTTATATTGATTTGAATGGAAGTTGTGGAGAGGGGATATATCGGGAGTTCCTTGTAACTGTTTACAGAGCAAACAGTTTCCATCTGCTCTTTATTTTATTGCAAAGCAAAGGATCACTCAGCTGCAGAATTTAACAGATGACCATCGGGTACACGGGAAGCACATCCCACCAGTTGTTGCCCCAGCTGGCTCTGATGGACCATACACGGTGTACCCAGCATCTGGGGAGTTGTGGGGTCTCCCCACATGGCTCTGAGGTCTCCATACATTTCCAAGGGGCTCTCTCACCCAGGAGGTGCTTCCGCCTCGCCTCCCACTCTCCACGCTCAGAAGAAAAAACAAGAGTAGTCACATACACATCCCAGGCAACGTTTTTTTCTCCCGTTTATTTCAAAAGTCTTTGTGATAGCTTAATCGCAACATTCCAAACGTCACCTGGAATTTGACATCCTCCCAGATGTACAGAATTCATACTCGATCATGTTTCACGGCATTAAAAACACACAGGAATGTTCCCCGGACACCATCAGTGGGTTCTTCCACAGTCTCATTAACCACCAGCTCTACACATCCTCTGCCAACGCCTCTGCACCGCTCTGCAAAGCAGCAGCACATCAGCTGTCTCTGCCTCCTGGATCCATAACCATGTTTCTGTGAATGAAGGGGTGCCAAGCCCAAAATACCCATTTTTGTTTGCAAACTGTATATAATGAACCAGTAGAAACGTGATCCGTGTTTGATTGGCTTTGTATATGGCTTTTAGTCCTCTTCATTCAAAGATCTTACAGTGGAAAAATCCTGAGCTGACATCAAAAATGGGACTGATTCGTGAAGAGCACTCACAATCACGGTATGAGTTGGAGGCTAAGTTCCTGTCAACCCAGAATTAAAGCATTTTTAAAACCGCCACTTGTTTAAACAGATTTCAATCTTGAAATTTATTTCAGTTTAATGTTTTGCCAGGAAGCATTATCTGAAAGAGAGTAAAAATCTATGTTTTCCAATCAACGATTTACAGGAACTTATGTTTCTTCATTTCAGCTCGTAACTTGGTAAACACAGCCAAAATTGTGATGGAAAAATACAGGCATCTCCTTTTGACTTCTAGCAGGCATTTAAGCCATTACATCTGTTCAATTAGGCTAATTACTACCTGCAATTCAACCAACTTACTCCAGATTCAAACCACAGGAACACTTGCTTCTTAGACCCTACCACCTCTTTTGGCTTATTTAGGTAATCTCTGTGTGGTTCAACTCTTTGGGAGTATGTTGAGTGATGTCGGGCACTCGGACCTGCTGCAGCTGTTTCTGGATGGCAAAACGCCCTTTTTTCTGACCAACACTCAGCTGAAATTCCTCTTGGTTGTTAAAAATGTCCCTGGCTAATACCCATATACAGCAGCGACAGTAAATTGCTTGTGTAATGCTTGCTGCCATCCTCTGATTTCAGTAGCAGGGATGCGAAATGTCCCTAACAGTGTAGAAACAGCTGCAGAAACTTGTTCAAAAAGTGCCATTTTGGTGCTGCAGCTGTTTGCAGGGCAAGGTCCAGCACCCCAAACATCCAGCTGATACTCTCCTGAACCCAAACTTCTCCTACTGCCAAGAAAACATCTAGCTGCTGCAGACAGAGGCAGCTCTGCTCACAACTTTTGCACGTGAGATCCTTATCATCTCCTTCACGATTATTTTGCTTTTCTGATATGATGATATTGCATGTTTGGGTTTTCTGTTTGGGGTTTTTTCCTCCTTTTTTTGAAAAACCATGATCACTTGAAGGTCAGCTGCCAAATGGACTGAATGATCAGAGCAGGGAAATTGAAAATCATAACATCTTGTGTGTAGGCTGTGAATAATGGGCAACACCCTTTTGATCACTAAAATAGAAAATGATCTCTCTGTTTTTCACTGTTTTTAGCCCATTAAGAAGGCAGGGATAAGAGCACATTGCTGATGATTTGCACCACTCTCCTGGCAGTACAATCCCTGGCTGCAGACCAGGGGCTGGCAGTGGGATGGATCCCACCCTGGCAGGGGCTTGGCTGGAGGAGGCAGCTGTGGTTTGCCATGACATTCAACTGCTCTCCAAAAACTGCAGACACCCCGAGGCAGGGCCATTTTGTCAGTTTTCTGCTGGGGACTGGACCAGTATTCATGGTCTCTGGACCATGGGCATGCTTAAATTTGGGGTGGAGGCAAGTCCAGCCCTGAGTGCTGTGCAGACCAAGGCATGTCCTCAGATACATTTTGCTTTCTTAAAGATAAAGAAAATATAAGCCTTGCATGCCCTGGTGCTGGCAGAAACCAAGGCTTTTTCCCAAAAGATGCAGGTGCATTGAGCATTGGAAAAGAATGATAATTTTGTGACACATGCCTAGAGCTCTGGGGTCCAATTGTATATTTTAGCACTTTCCTTTCTGTTCAGAACACCGCTTACTTTTGTTGATTCACTGTACTGGTAAGACAATTTTTCTTGTTTTTACTGATAAAGATCTCTTAGCAAATACAGCCAGACTTGGTAATTGATTCATCTTGTAGTATTTATATATGCTGTCATCATATGGAAAGTCTAAACAAATCTCTCTATCCATTTTATGAGGGGAGAAGGATCACAGCAGGATTGCTGCTTTGCCAGTGCAGAGGCACTGCAAAGATCAAAATGAGTCGGCAGCTGCACCTGTGTCCCAAACACTCCAGTTTCAGGAACAACCCAGGGTTCAGAGGTGGCCAGAAACAGCCTAGCACAGCCTACAGCACTTCACTGTGCTTCTCAAGAGAGGCTCAGTGTAATGTCAGTCTCCTTTCTTACTTTTTTACTACTGCCAAACATCTCCTGAGGCTCAGCAAAGGGAACTGCCTGGATCCACTCAGCCAAGCTGCTTTAACCGCCCCAGTGCCAACTCCCAGCCACCAAACCAACCTCCAAAATAACATCTTTGTGCATCAAGAGTCCGTCCATCACCCTTGGCCCTGTAGCTGTGTGGCCTTTTTTGATAAACGTGGTTAGCAGCCAGTCGAGCCCCGTGATTTATGTTTCTTTGCTTGAACTGGAGTTACGTTAGCATGGCCTTGGTTTGCAATGGCCAAACAGGTACAAACATTCAGGTTTTGAAGGTTTACACATGCAATTCTGTTTGCAGCAATCAGGTAGGCTCAGTTTTAATCCCTCTAGAAGCTCTGTTCATAGGAGCAATGGGTACAGCATAGGGCGTTTTCCAAATGGGACTCACATACTTTCAACTTTAAGAACTTGAAACAAATTAGATAAAATGGGTAAATGAAATAGCCCCAGGTCATTTTACGTAAAACCAAATCATTACATCCTTCGCAGAATTCCTGTCAAGCAATTCTGTTGGTAGAAAAAATACTTGATTTGCTAATTCCAACCATGATGTAATTTATAATCAGAATTTAGATTTTACAAAACAATTTTAAAAAGAAAAACGTTCAGAAAGAAAAATTTTGGTGCGCCTGGGAACATTTGCTACGTTAATATTTCAGCTATTTGCAATCAATGCAAAAAGGAAAGTGATACCAACCAGAAAACAGCACAGAACTGGTCGTTCCTTCTAGAATTCAATGCAGAAGTGAGCAAATACCAAAACCAAGAGAATTAGCTCCAGAAGTAAAATTATTGAGGTTTGTAGTAGGAGATAGCAATGCCAGCTCAGTTAAAGATATCTACCAAGCTGTGCCCTTTCAAAAAGAAACAAAATAAACAGGAATACTTTTCAACAGGTTATCTTGAAACTTGAGTAATTTAAATTGGCTGGAAATTTAGAACTAGTATTTTTGCTGAGAGTATTGAACAAAGTAGTATTCCAGTGAGCTAAAATTGGGTTTGTATATGTAGAATTATAGCATTTTTATTTTTGTAAATAAACAATGTTTACACACACAAAAAAACCCCCACAAACAATCCCCAAACCATTTTTCAGATGTTGTGCTTTCAGATACTGAGGTTTTACAATAAAACTGGAACTGAATTCTTGCACTGCCGGTGCAGCTCATGGATGTTACTATGAGCAAAAATTTCCTGGACGTAATTTTACTTGCATGGAATAGGAAATCATACCCATTGAGAAAACCTGGAGTTTGATTTACACATTGTCAGAAATACCAGTAATTTTTTTAACGTTGTTTATGTATGTTATTATAAAAGCATTAATTTTGCATTGACTCACTGGCTTTAAAAAGTACTCTTACAGTCTGCAAAGTACAAAAGGAATACGGGAACATCTTTGTATTCCTTAGGTTTGAAAAAGCATCACCTGCTGAAGGTCTGATCCTGAAAACACTTGGAACGATGATGTCACACACTTCCAAACCCACCTATATCCTCACGCCAAGGCTGGGCTTGGGAGCTGGCTGGGACACACCTGGGCATGCCCTGGGACTAGGAGGGCTTGGAGGCATGGGAATCTGCACCTCTGATACACCCAAAATACTGATGATCACTGCAAGGGACCAGCATGGCTGCTCTCCCAGTAATAAGCTGGGCAATTGTCTTCCTAAAACCAGCCCTTGGCAGCGTCCTGAATGAAGACGGCGACTGTAGGTGTGTGGTCCCTCTTCCCCCTGTGTCTCACACAATACCTCCCTCCACGTTCCAGACGAGGTAGCTGAGCCCACGAGGCAGCAGGAGCTCCTTGGGGGGGTGACAGTGTCACACTGTTGTGTGACGAGGAATAAACGCACGAGCGGACGCAAAGCAAGTCTTTGGTTTTCTGCTGGATTTGCTGGAGAACACTTCCAAGCCTCTCCCTTTCCCCACACTTTTCATTCCTCAGTAACAGCACACGTGCTGTATTTTTTTTCCCTCATGCTAAATCGCCAGACCATTGGGTACTCTGCAATAAATTGTATCCGTATTTACTCCCTCTTTTTTTTTTTTTCTCCCCACGAAAGGACGAAATACAATACACTGGAAGGCTGCAGGTCTGCAGCCCCCCTTCAAAGCTAAACTACACCACTCTGGATCCTTAGAGCTGAAAGTTTGGATTTGATCTTAGACCTCTTTCTGCCTATGAAAAATGTAGGGCAACGGCATTTTCTTTTTGATGGTTTAAAAAGATATTGTAACTAAACGGTGGATGTTACCCATTCAGCAAACAAAGAGAGAAAGAAAAAAGGTATGTGTTTTTATTGGTAGCTGCATTCAGACTGTGGCCATGTAAACTAAAGTAGTACTTCCTCAGTGCCATTGCTACACCACGTATTTATACTGCATAATGAACCACTTACTCTGTATGTGCTAACATGCACAGCCTTTGTGTCAAATCTCAGTGTTTCATCCATACTTTCCTTTATTTTCCACAATGTAGTGCTTCTCTTTCCCTAGCATTCATGAAAGCATAATTTGAGCTCAAATATGGAAATATTCACATACACAAAAAAAAAAGAAAGAAATTGCATACTGGTTGTACAATGTGCAATGCACACTTCATTAGTTATTTTATGTGAGTCAAGTACTGATTTTTCCTAACTGAATTTATTATGTAACACAGCATTTATTGTATTATTTAAATGTAACACTGCAAACTTGTATTGGTTTGGAAAGGCACATTAGTAATCCAATTAGAGCAGAAGCCATACCCACAGATGTGCTAGGCTAGCAATCAACAAAGTATGATTTTGTGGAGATTAGCTCTGAACATTCACTGCAATGATTTGCCACTGAATATTTTTTAAGTTAAAGGCTAGAAAAATAGTAAAATGCGAGAATGGTCTCATTGCTACAGCTAATTTCCATATAGCCATAAATTCATCCCACACAGGCAATCAGGTTTACACTGAGCCCACATGCCTGGCTGTATGACCTCCACTACTGCTAAAGTCTTTTTTTCAGCAGCAAGGCATGACTGAAATATGGGTAAATGGTCATATTACACCCCAAATTTTCACCCACAGGAAGCTGGGGAGGAGAAAAGACTGAGGGCCAGGGCTGAAGCTATGCTGGGACAGCAGCACTACACCAACAGAGGCGTTTCTGGGTAACCTGAGCACGGCACACGGCAGTCCCAGAGAGCTCTAGTGGGATTCCTGTCTTCCACCAGTAATTCTGGTTGCAATCAGAGCTGGTAACTGCCTAAAGAACCTTGGTATGCATCGCTATGCAATGCTTCTTCTGCAGGGAGGCAAAGCGCAGCCTCGTCCCTCACACTGCCATCTGTGGCTGAGGTCACTGAGATTGATCTGCACATCTACACGGTCTGAAGGACGTCCTTTGCACTGCAAGGAAATAAAGAGCCATCTGAATTTTTTCAAAGTGAGAACTGTGTTTGCAGATGGGAAGAAACCAATGAGAACCGGATGACATCTTGGTGTGACTCCAAACTTTGTCCAAGACACACGCAGGGAAGACAGACCCCGAGAAATCAATGTAGTGACTTGCCAAATGCCGAAGTTTTCACAAGGAACTATTCCTTGTAACTGTTCTGCCCTGAGCTCCAGGGTTAAGAGGTCACTTGTATTTGGTCATTGTTGCTCATTAATTTTCACCTACATTTTGATTTTGCGTGGTGTTAGTGCAGGTGCCAGGCGAACGTGGTATCTCCTTTGTCCAAGCAGCTCACACCCGTGCCATTGCTGTTCTCACTAGGGGCCAGCTCACAGAGAAGTCCTAATTCCTGCAGCTTTCTGCTGCTCCTGAATGCTCTTCCCTGGGCTCAGGCAGCAAAAGACCAATCTAGGGGACAAGGTCTGAGCTCAGGTCTGTGCTGCCTGTAGGCTCAGCAGGCAGCTGGGATGTCTTGGTCTGTGCCAGCCAGGAGTTACTGCTGCTGTTCTACAGGGTGGTGCAGAGGGGGTTGTATCAGGGAAGATGAACTTTTAAAACCTAAGTCAACTGCATTCTTTCAAGGCTATCCATAATAAAATTTGAAAAAAAAAATCCTTTCACTTCAAGAATGTAATACAACTCCCAAGTTACCTGAAAAGAAAGTGCAATCTAGTGCAGTGTGCTTTCACTTTCCCACTCTGTTTCTTCCGTTTCCTTCTGATTTCCTGTGCTTCAGCCTGTGTCCAGGTATTGCTGGCATCTGCTTTGTCTGTGAAAATGAAATATCAGGAGGAATTGCACTTGGTGCAACTGATGCACGTTTAGGGGTTAATTCATGAACGGAGCAGGCTGCCCTGGGGAATCCGAGCTGGACCACGCACAATAAAAGAGGAGTTAGGTGCCCAAGCCTGGCAAGTTTGAAGAGGAATTGTCATTAAAAAAATAGCTAAAGGAAGAGCACGAGGGACTAGGAAAGACTGATCTCAAACCTCCTATATCCTGTTGGCTCGTGTACTCATGCACAGGGGTGATGGGTGCCCAGGTAGGGCTGGCAGGCTGAAGAGTAGAGATTTGGAGCTTGGTTTCCATGCATCCTGGAAAAATACTTCTGCTCCTGAATATGAGGGAACTGTAAGGCCACCCTTCAGCAGATGCTCCCCAGCGAGACCCAGCTCAGTAACTGTGCTCTGACTCTCCCATAAACTGAGCTTTGCTGAGCCAGACGGGGTTTGGGGATTTTTACAGGACTTAGGTATGACCTGGGGGTCCCTGTGGTTGACTTATGTCAGCTTCTGGGGATATGTGACCTGCAAGCAACAGGGCCACTGGTAAATAACTGGGCATGCACTTTCTATGCCTCTGAGGCTAAAGAGAAGCAGAATGGAGATTATCAAGGACCTTGGGTGTAAGGAAACATCAGATCTAAGTGAACAGAGCAGTAATCTGATGCCCAAATCCCTTGAGCTGCCCAGCTCTAGGAGCTGGTCCAGCTTCCCCTGGAGTCAATAGGAACTGCAAGGGGTCCTGCAAAGGCACCCCTGTGACTGATGGTACCAGAAAGACTTGGAAACATTTCAATCATGTTACAGCAGACTGTGTCTCTGCCTTTGCCTGGACTCAGAAGAAGTACACAGGAGGTATGTACAATTTCATATTACTTCACTGTATTTCCCAGGCTGGAATAAGTAGTTTGAAAACAATTCACAAATTTACAGTTTAAACAGGATCCTAATCATAGTCATAATATTTATCCTTTAAAAACAACTCACTGAAAAAGAACCCCTTAATTTGCAAATTTGTTACCATAAAAATAAAAGTTCTTGAGCTCACAGAATGTTGATACGTTTGAGCATGATTTTATGAGTGAAGTAATAAACAGGTAATTCTGCTGTGGCTTGGGGCCCTGTCTGTTCAAACTCCCATGTCCTTTGGGACAGAGCCTGTCTGCCCCGATCTATGTAATAGTTCTAATTTATGTAATAGTTCTAATGAGTAATAGTCCCCACGATGACAAATGCACCAAGACACAACCCTAAGAGAGGTCGGGCTGCAGAAAAGAGCAGGGTCCCATTCACACTTCTAATAAACAAACACATAAATCATCACTGTTAGGAATTTACCCGTGGGGGTCATCTCAAGGGGAAATAACAAATTTTCATTCTTTTGGTTCCCTGCCTGTTCTGTTTCCCTTGCATCTCTGGAAAGCACCTTCCTGAAGTGGGTCTTCCAGCAGTCAGAGACTTTTCCAGACCATGACCTGTCCCTGTACATCCTGCCTAAATTTATCCTTCAGTGGGCCTCAAAAGGAGCACCAAACACCTCTTCCTGCCTCCTTAAAGAGGATGAGTGCACAGACAGGTAGGCACTCTGACAGATGGACCTTGAGGAGTCTCTCTACCACCAAGAAAGCTCCTGCCTCTTGAATGCAGCCCCTACCATACCACAGAATCTTAACTGTGAGTCTGTACCAGCTGGAAACACATTACAATCATCACTGCTTGTTTCTGGCCAAACACATCTTGATAAAAGCTGTGACATTTACAGTGTGATACAGACCCATGTGTGATGGTTTATCTGCAGCTCTGATTCCTTTTTCGTTAGGAAAAAGATACATTCACTGCCATAATTCAGCTGGCAGGCTCAGGTGTGCAAAACCTCAAATTTAAAGCTAGTTTTCCAAGGGTAAATTCCAAAACATTTTGCACCGCTGCAAATTTAAAAGAAAGCAAAAATGATGGCTACTCCAAACCCATGCAAAATAAAGTAAGTAAATAGAGTAAAACATCTATATGAAACTTTATGGAAATATTTTCAAACATTTTTAATATTCCTGGTTTGTGTTCATCAGCTTGTTCAATTTACTCAGTGACCAACCTACGACTCATGGTCTTACCTACAATTTTCCAGTAAACTTCCAAGAGAAGGCTTCTCAGAATATAAGCTTAAGTCTTGTTTCTTGCTTGGAATCAGCAGAAGCCTTTTTATGATATTCACAGTGTAGTAGAGAGAATTTAGAGAAATGATCCAGAGCTCTGCGTGTATTTTTGAAAGAGGTTTGCAGCAAATTCTCTGCATCCATTTGTCATGCTAAACTACACACTCTAGACCAGGTTTGCTTTTGGTTCTTCAGTAGTTTGGGCTAGCACAGGTGAAATATGGCTTAAGATGGCAGCAGCAACAGCCAAAGGCCAATTTATGACTTGGTATCAACATTTTGGGGGAAGGCAGTTTCTGGGGGACCTCCAAAGCAATGCTCTTCTGTACAACCTGCACAGTCAGATTTGTGGGAAACAACT
Source organism: Cnemophilus loriae (assembly GCA_013397755.1). Classification (NCBI taxonomy): domain Eukaryota; kingdom Metazoa; phylum Chordata; class Aves; order Passeriformes; family Corvidae; genus Cnemophilus; species Cnemophilus loriae. The sequence goes on from VZTF01001119.1 coordinate 141,011, forward strand.
ACAGGTTTGGGGCCCTCAAAGAGCTGCAAGGAAATGATTTGCACGAATCTCTGCAACAATACTGCATAAGTAAAAGATGCAAACTTAGGACAACAGAGAGCCTGCATTCATTTTAGTGACTTATTTCAATGAGAAAGTAACGAAGTAAGCTTTTTTGTGGTGATGCAAACATTTGACACCAAAGGTGCACCCTGGCTTCTCTTGCATTAAACCAAGTCAGTTCTGAGGATGACAATTGCCTGTTTTCTGTTATTCAGTGGGTAGGAACAGTTTTGCACACTTTAACATGGTCCTTGATAATCCCCTGACTTTTAAGAGTTAGGTGGCAGGCGGTCTTTCAGACAAGCCTGGCTAAACCCCATCATTTGTACGAGGGGAGTTCAGCCCATTCCATCCTCTGCCACTGAAGTCAGTGGGATTACTGAAGTGAAGCACAGTCACCCTGAAGCTGGTGTGACGACAGTCACCTACATGTGTGTCACATACAGGCCTGCTACAAGGAATTGCTGAAGAGCATTGAGTACAAGGCTCAGGACCAGATCCAGACTTCAGCAAACTGTGAGATACTGGTTAGCCAAAACTTACCAACCCCATGTTTGAATCTGGAGCCCAACTTGCCTGCTTTATGCCTCTTAACACAGAGTTTGGGTTCAGGCTCTGTTCTGAAGAAGAGCATGTTGGTTTTGACACCATCCTAACCATGCACACCATCCTTCTACAACTGCACCAGATTCTGCATCAAAGACATCCAAGTCTCATTTAAAACCCCCTCAGGGGAAAATTGTAACATAATGGTAAAGATCTCACTGCATATTAGAGAAAACTTACAAAACCCCCAGAAAGTAAAACGCCGAACACCCAATGAGTACCAAGGCTGTCTCTGAAATTTAAAACTTTCCAGTAGCTTACAGTGGTAATTCCACCCTAACCGCCATTTTATTTTTATTTAAGAAACAAAAGGAATTCCAAAAACTCTACCTAGAATCACTTGTTTCTGCCAAGCGGTTGTTCATGATGGCCAGAGCCCCCACCCCTGCAGAGAAACCGTTCTGTCTCGTATTGATACAGACATTCCTCGGGTAGCCGTTGGCCGTCTCGGACAACTGCTTCTGCAAAATGGCCAGGGAGACTTTATTGGACGCTGTGAGCTCCCTCATGGAGATCATCTCTCCAGAGAGCCTCCTGCCCTCGGTGTCACTGTCGTACTGTCCGTCAGCGTCCATGGCGACGTTGTGGCGGCGCAGGCGGGCTCCTGGGGTGATGGCGTTGCGACGGCTGAGGCGGGTACTGGATTTATGGCACTTTGGGCAACATCTGCATTCGAATTTTTTCAACACCCAGTTCAAAATTTGTTTGATTACGATTGAGATGACATTAAAAAGGGAGTATATGCAACATACCCCCATTAATATAAATATGAAGTTCCCGAATCTGTATAATCCCTGATGTTGGTACGCAGCGTTCTGGCTGCTTACCAAATCTCCAAAGCCGATGGTGCTGAAGGTGACAAAGCAATAATACAAGGAGTCAACGTAGTTCCACCCTTCCACTGCCGTGTACATGGCGGAGGCGCAGCAGGAAAGGGTAATGGCAAAAATCCCCAGGATCAGCATCACGTGGTACACGGACGGCTTCCAGCCCACGAGGCTGCCCACCCCGGACACAGCTGGCCCCCTTCGGAAGTTGGGAGGTAGGAGACCACTTCTTCGCAGCTGTCTCTCGTAGCACGCCTTCATGATGAACGCCAGGAGGGAGATGATGCGCTCCAAGAAGAGGTTGAAGAAGAGGATAGTCCCGGCACACCCAAAAAGGCCATAAACGATGAGGAATACTTTTCCAGCCACGGTTGCTGGTGTGGTCATTCCAAAACCTACGGTGTGGAGATAAATGGGCAACGTTAATGACACAGGTTTTCACGCGTAAGCTCAGGATATACGTACCCTAACAAGGCTCCCATCTCACTGGACAAAAGGAGTGCTATCTCTAAGTCAGCTTAGGCCAACACGAAGCCAAGTTTGATAAAAAAGGAAGAAGGCACCAGAAAGTTCAACGAGATGACCACAGCTCAAAAGTGAGCAAAAAATCCGTGCAAGATGAAAGGCAGCTCTATATTAACAGAGCATCACCACTCTGTAAATGCAGGTGGAAGACTCACTGAGCCCAAACCTTTTCAAGGTGGGATGAGGTGAAGAGGCCATTTCCCTGCTCCACGTGCGTCAGCCATCAGGACCTGATGGAAAGTTTAAGTTCTCTGTCCACAAGCTGTAACCCGGTGTAACATTTTCGTTATAGGGCTCTGATGATACCATTCCCACTGAGAAGATGGAAGTTTTCAGGTTGTACAACAGGAAAAAATGACACCTCCCAAATATAGAATATTGTTTTAAAAATAACAGCACTTTAAAGTCTTTTCCAAATTCCAGCTGTGACTAGCCCACCTGGTATCATCAGAGAGGGAAAGGAAAGCCAGCATGCTGCAGAGCTGCCTGGCAGACTGGGGGCACTGGGAACTTGCAGATGGATAATTACAGCAGGGAAAAGCACTGCTGCACAGTTGAACAGAAAAACCAGAGTATACAAACTCTGGGAAGATCCAGCAACAATATTAATTCACCTCTTCTTTATATGAATTACTTATTGTAATACTGCTCATTATTATGACATTACTCATACACACAGTTTTATAAGTAAGCAGTAATGCCTTGCAGCTAACAGACGGTTAAATAACAGCAAAAGTGAACTTAAATTTGCATGCAAATAAACACAGTAAGTTAACTCCATGTTATTTGCTGATACCTGTTATCTTATGAAAAAGATTACATGTATTTCACAATTTCACATCCTATCTCAGGAAGATTCTTCTGAAACTCAGTTCTGCAGGTGTTGCCCTTGTTCTGCTATCCTTCCCTGTAAAAACACTTGGTGGCTCAGGCAAAAACCATATTGACAGGATTGAGGTGACTGCTTATGTCCCATGAATAAATAACCACATCTAATCTAAATTAAAGGTTTGTGAAAAATCTACATTCTGGAATTTCACTGCTGTATTGTTCCACCAAAATACCAAGCAAGTAACATACTGAAGGATGTAAATATCAACATCAGAGTATATAAATAGAAGTTTGTGAAGAAAAAGCATAGAGCATAATGAAATCATTACAGAGCATAATGAAATCATTAAATCCAGTTTATTACCATGACACACCTTTATAAACAGCAACAGGAAAATATTGCCTATATATAATGAGTTGAGACTGCTGCTTGAAATCTATTGGTCTATTTTTGCAATGGCTGAATTTTTCTGGGTAGTTTATCTGTGCTCCCTTCCTACTTTGTTGATAGAGAATTTCCCATTGGTTGATAGAAGAATGTAAAAGTCCATGACAAGCAAACTCAGATGTATCTTTTCAGTGACACGAAGACGCAGGAGGGAAGAGGTGGTCCTACTTTCACAACAGATTTGGCAGGCTCAGAAACAGCTGTGTGCCAGCAAGTCAGACTATACTCCATAATGTGAGGAACCTGACCCAGTGAAAGGCGTCCCTGCCCATGTGAACAGATGACCTTTCACGTCCCTTCCAACCCAAACCATTCTAGGATTTCACGATCAAAGGCATCATCATAAAAAGAGTATTTTGTGTAAAAGTCAGTGAAAAACTTGCACGGTATTACCAGAAAATATTACCGAAGAGGTCATTACATTTTGCTTTCTGGACCCATCGTCTCTCCATCTTGCAGTGTTAACAAGACCACCCTCGAGCAGACCTCACGAAGCCAGCCATGGGTTCTGGCAAGTTCTCAGTTCCTTCTTCTCTGTGGGGCAGACCTGTTCTCTGGATTGGGCTGGCTGCTAGCAGGAGTCTTCTTATTTTATGATGAGAATCCATAAGTGCCTGGTCCTCAGAAGGAGCCGGGGAGCCTGTTGTGGTTGCCAACTAGGGATACACAGCCAACTTGTTATGGAGAAGGCATCTGTTCGCCTGTGCCTTGTCAGCAAAGCACTTAAACATGTGCTTCACAGCAAGCATGTGAACATCACCATCAAAATAAATGGGTTTATTGTCACACATACGGCTAGACACATTTATTAATTAGGAAAAAAAAAAGAGATAGCGACAGTTTGGATAGAGCTGTAAATGTGCTGAGGCTTTTCAGTGTTTTCTGGTGATCATTCAAGACAGGTGGTGAAGTTTTATATTTTTGAATCTGTTTGTTTCATCAAGATCTTGTGAAGCAAAATGTTACCAAAATTCTGTATGCAGCCATGCAAGGCGAAAGGGCCCATCACAGCAAGGAGAATGCTAAGAAATACATAAAACAGGCAAAAAGTGAGGCCAGGCAAACCATTTAGGTTGGAAAAGACCTTTAACAACCACTGAGTCCAACTGCTACCCCAGCACTGCCAAGCCACCACTAAAACACGGCCCTTAGGTCACCAGCTGCCTGAGGGAAGCAGTCACGGGCTCTCCATGCAGGGTTTCCCTCTGCCAGCTGTGTTTGTCCCTTGGGGTCACCCCGAGCACGAGGGGCTGGTCCCGGTACGTGCTGTACTCATCTCTGGGCCCAGTCCCCGCGCAAGGCTACGAACTCCGCGACGCCTGGATGAAGCCAACTCATCCAGAACTGCCTATGCTTCCAACACACTGGAACGGGAAAAGCGCAACAGGGCTTTGCATCTCTCATGGCCGTGAGACACATTTCACAGGTGCCTTGGGGTTGACTGTGTGCGGCTCAGATGCAATATTTGAACCTCCCTCAAGCCAATTCTGCCCCACCACTTCAGATACAAGCTCTACGGCGGCATTCATTTCAGCTGGTGGATATTTCTCCTCCCCAAACTAAAAGAATTAGTAGAGATGAGCTGATAAAAACTCTCTTCAGCAGCCTCTCACGGTTAAGTGCTGGCATTTAACGAGACCCTCATCCTGACTTGCATAACAGGTTTGTGGTTACAATTCTGCTCATCTGGAGTTTTAAATTACTTAAGCTAGGGATGGATTCAAGAGGTAGAACAGATGGACAAACTTGTGACATATGTTTCCTGTTGCTCTTGCTTTCTTTTCTTTTACCCACTTTCTTATGAGTAAGAGACGGTTGATGCCAGAAGACAGAAAGGAATATAGCAGCTTTAGTACTTGTGAGCTCTCCTCTCAGTCAAATTACTTTGGCAATTACCTTGTCTTACTATATTTTGAGATTAAAGGCAGTGACAGTTTTGCAGTAAGGATGCATTTACCCAGAGATGCAATAAAGTTTTGGTCACTTCAAAAACCGCACACAGGAAAGCCACAAAACCTGAACACAAGAAAGGGCATAATGCGTCCCTGCCTCTTTCAGCCACCTCCATCCTTCTTATGCAAGTGTCCTGTCACAGGGCTTCACTCACACAGCAGGTCAGCACACTGCAGCAATCATTTGAAATCCCAGAGGGAAACAGGACTTAGATCATCAGAGTAGAACCATGTCTATATCACTATATAACGATCATGTAGTTATATTTAAAGAAATCAAAAGAAACTAAGATGGTTGAAAGTAACTTTTTAAACAAATGGTTCCTCAGAGATAAACAACAGAAACAAATATAACCAGATGCTGCTTCCAGAGGGAAAGAAATTCTTGCAACATAAAGGCTAAGAGATGGGGGTTACAGAACACGGAGAAACAAAGAGCAACCAATTTTGTTTCGTGTCTGTTCCGCACTTGCTTTACTTCATAGCTTTCCAATAGTCCTGGTTGGTCTTGACTGACTAACATATATACTGTACACATATATAGGAACAAAACATCCTAGTCTGAATCCCATGTTTGGGTTCTGGTGCTTCCTTCCACCCTTCCCCACCTGTTAGCATTTCATTATTATTTCCCCTGAGAGTCATACCTGTATATTTCACAACTGCCTCTCATTTATTCTCTAGCTCCTTACCACCTAGCATCCAGAAACAGTTGCCTTGGATACAGGGTCACAGCTCAGAGATGACAAAACTGCTGCATCCAGAGCTTTTTACCCAAGGAGTGGGAATACTACGAGCCAGTTCCTCCACCTGGCTTCGCATTTTCAGACTACAAATGAAAAACTTACTTTCCCTTTAACATCTTTCTCAGCCTGCTTTACTAAAATACCCCTCTTTGGGCTCAAACAGTACAATTTTTTAGAGCTTTTCTATTGCAAAGCCTTTAATATAAAAGATGCTGTAAAATCCCATTTGATCTTATTTAGATTACTATCTGCAAACACGTCCTGAACAGCAGCAGTCTGTCCAGCACTGTGTGAATTAAGACCCTTTAAGCTGGACCCGTGCTATGTCTGAATAAATCAGATACAGCTGCAGTTTTTAGGGCTGGCCTAACCTGTATCATACACAAGCTTGCTGTCCTTGGTGACCCATGTACTGGGGCAGATATTCCACGGAGAAAATACTGAGTGACTATGCAGATAAGGAGTGACTTCCATAATCATTCTGTCTATCCATTCATCCATCCATCCTTGGCTATATATATATATATATATATACACACATATATATATATATGTATATACACACCACTTCAAGATGAATAAGCAGGCAGTTTCTGGCATTTCCTAACTTTCTAAAAATAATTTAAAATACATTCCTTTAACATAGACTACAGTAAAGAGATGGTCAGAATTCCTGTAAATTTGCTTTGTGAACCAAGGTGAGCTAAACCAGGTAGGCTGGTTTTTTTTTTTTTTCCCCTGAGTGTTCTGTACATAAAAATGTGCATACATGCACCCAGAGACTTTGGGAAAAGATGTCCAGTTTATTCAGTGACCTACCTGAAACAGCACCATGATAAGCTTAATGAAAGTAGTTAAAAACCACCCATGTCTCTGCTGGTGCTCGTTGTTTCATTTCCTGTGAAATATTTCACAGAACCTGTTGAAATATTAGTCAGGTGTTTGAGACAATTGCTACTCAAAAGGAGCCACGCTGGCAGAACATGGCCAGGACATGATTAATCAAACTTTAAAGAGTTTCAAAGAGCTGCAGGTGACTATTACAGCCTTTCTACAGTACCAATTTTATTCTATTTACACACGACAGTGATCAGGTTATTGGTTATCCAAAGGGCTGTGATGCCTAACATCAGTGAACACCAGAATTGATCACCCTTGGCATTTCTCTGCTGGCCATGCTTTAAACCACAGGCTAAAACAGATATTCATATTCATCCCTCTTTGAAGTATGTTGGTTTTAAAAAGAGTTAATAGAATTGTAAGCCTAAAATAAGCCAAGCTTCCATAGGAAGAAAAAAGGGATTAAATTTGTAACAATTACATTAAAAAACTAAAAGGTGAATTTAATAAAAAGTTGTTAGTTACCAGGTGCATGCGGAAGGTACAAAAAGAGACTAAGAGGAAACAGGATTTTTCCCTAGAGGTGAATGACAAAGATGAAGCCAAAATTATTCCCAGCTGTGACTCGGGTGAGGACAGGAGACAGGGCTGGGCAGGAGCACCTTGAGCCAGGGCTAGGAAGCAGCGGGGCAGCTCCATCAGGGCACGGGTGCTGGGACTCCCCTGCTTCTCTGGCATCTGGTGATTTCTGCTTGTGGGCAAGGGGACTGCAAGTCCCACAGGCATCCCTGGAGACCAGCAGGATGTCGTGAGGGGCTACCTCCCGGGAATGATGTAAGAGGCTCCTGCAAGAGAGCGGTGCGATGGAAAGCGCTGTGGAGGTAACCAGAGGTGCTGGTGGCTGTGATGCTGGGATTGAACAGAGGACTCACGTGCTCTGGAGAGGAAATTTTGTAAGGGAGGTGGTGATGAAGGACCTCTTCTGCTGTAAAGAGGACGAGGTAGCCAACTGAGGGATAAGAAGATGCAAGAAGACCTGTCTCATGAAATGCCCTGAAGATGGGAAGGTGAAGACCGACCCCAGACGCAGGGTTCTGACACGCGGAGGTGCTGCCGCGTGGGGCTGATACCTGGCATTTACAAGCGGGTGAGGAGGGGACCCCACAACCTAGGGAGAGGTTCTCATGTGTGCTACAGCCAGAGCAATGTATTTAGGGGAAAGGATATGCTGCACTGAGAGGAGTAAGGGTGAGGTTTCATCTCGGAAACCTCAACTGTTACCACCTTGATGGGGTCTAAGGCACTGGGGGTGACCCCAAAGAAACCTCAGGGAAGGGGAGAGGAATAACCTCCTCAAAACCGGGCTGCTCGTGAATGTTTAACTTCTCCTCCTTGCACCAGGTTTCCCAAGTGTGTTTTCCTAAGCTGACACCTTCTAGTTGAGCTTTCCAAGAAAGATCTTCAGTCTCTAGTGGGTACTCAGCAGACACATTTATCAGCTCAAGTGGCCTAACTTTTGTATATTTGAGTGATACATGACCCTTAAAAAGATAAATGCTAGGGCTTCAGCTTCACCAGCAGCAGCAGTATCCTTGCTCTTTTCACTCAGCTGAAGTAGGCAACCTTCTTCTCTCAGCTGTACTACATTGCCCTTTCTGTGCACAACGTGCAAAGGAAGTGCATACCAAAGACTAACTAAACAAGTCCACCCTTGCTCACTATTACATGCCATTATCCTAAAGACAAAACCCAATAAATACAGAAGGAGGTCTGGTGAAGTTGCTTTGGCGCAGAACCAAGCCAAGGAAGAAACAGAAGTGTCTCTAAATCAGTTTTATGGTTCCCTGGCTGCGGCCAGTTGCTCTTTATACACCTTGTACAAACAAATGGGGACTGACTTGTGCCAAGCCATCAGTGTTGCCAGCTGAGCAGCAGCTCTGGCCCAAGGTCTTGCTAAGCAGCTCCCCCAGGAAAGGGAACACGTGGGGAGAGTCACAGGCCTGAGGTTCAAAATCTTTGGCAAGCTTATGTTTAGTTTTCGGGCTAATCCTCCTGGAACAGAACAGGGTTTCGAATCAGGGAGAGGCAGCCTCTCCTAAAAGGAGATGGAGGAGAATGAAGCTTGAAGAATGAAAATCATGAGTAGGAATTCAAACTACACAGAGAAAAAGAAAGTCAGGACCTACAAACTGGCACTATTCTTGCTGAATTGACTGCAAAGGGATGGACCTGTCCTGTGGCGTGACAGTCTCCCTTCTCTATTAACAAATTGTTCATAAACTTTCTTTCAATACTTAAAGTTTTATTGTTCTTATAAATAATATAATCTTCTTCTCTGCTAAACTCTTGGGGCCAGTCTCTGGTTTAGAGTCATAAAAATCAAGACTGAAATTATTTTCTTCCTTTTATGCTGTCTTTCTTGGACAAATCTTCAGCAAGATGCTACTAAATGCCCTCCTGTTTTGTCAGTTATTCTGCCCCTTGGCACAGCTGAAGCACTCTAATGGCTCGTTAAAACAGAAAGAATATGGGTTAGTGTTGCCTAAATTAGTCCTAAACCACCTCACAAAGGAGGACTTCCAGAAAAAGGAGATGAGAGCAGGATGTTCTTTCTTTTGGTTGCAGCCTGTCTCCTCGTACATTGATCTTAACTAGCCCAGAGCTGCTTCCTGTGGCTGCCTCCACACCTGATGATTTGCAAGGTCCTCTCTCTCGCTCGTTCTCTTTTCTCATCCTAACAGCTGGGAAAACCATTTCGCTATAATCTTCTCTGAAATAGTGGCAGCGTTAATAATGGAAAAATATATCCCACACGCTCCACAGCTGTTTGACAAAGTTGTGTTACTGTGAAAATCCTCCCCTTTGCACTACAGGCTTAGGGTCTTCACACTCTCGCATTAACAGCTGTCAGGGGCTGCCAAACCCCTGCTCATACTCCAGGTAGTGTGAAGAAGCATCTGCCTTGGCTTACTGCACTGCCAAATATCACCTCGACCACAGCGGTTTCTGAAACACCGTCAGACAGAGGAAACACTCCTGAATTTAGAGCAACTGTTTTAAAAAACACACACAAAACAAAAGCACGATAACCAAGGAATATATGAAGTGTGTCCCAGTAACCATGGATATACAATGATGGTAGAGCTCACAGACCCCAAGAATCACCAATTCCTTCTCGCTCTTAAGATGTGTCCAGTATCTGAAGCCACACACTGCCGCCTCCTCTGAGCTTCCCACACTCTTCATGCAGCTGATGATTCTAGGTGAACATTGTTTCAAAAGTAGATTTCTGTTGCAATCATATTTTTTCGTCCTTTAAAGCCGCTTCCATTCTCATTTTTCTATGTTTTTTGAGAATGTTTTTTGTGTGGATAACCGTGTATCTAAGCAACACCCTAACAGAAAAAAGCTTATGCCCTGTCATTTCAAAGATTAGCATTCACACATGCTTTTGCTGTATATTGAAACTTGCACTTGCATTTCAGATGTCTGTGTACACCCGAGGTTGAGCTATGGTTTTTTTTTTTTCTGAACTCCAAGTGAAAAAGAATAATGGTATCCAAATTTTGTTATATTCTTGAGACATTATTGGCTTCGAAAGAATACTTGCACATGTACTGTCACTTCAGTGCCAGTACATCTCACAATACTTCTCCTTTCAGGCTAAGAAACAGCATTATCTGAATTTCACAAGTGATCTTGGGTCTATGTCATATTTCCCCACATAAGAAGTCTGATGAAAGGAGATGTCACTCATGGGATTTTTGAGCCTTACAGATGGGAAAGGCTGTTCAATGGTTATATTGTTGGCTTGTCTTTGGATTAAACAACAGACTTGTGGCATATTTTTCTTCTGCCACTGGTGTTTGTGTAGGTAGGTGTTCAGAGAACATCTGTTTCTTGATAGTTGTCTCAGCTATTCTGCTTTACAAAGAGTGTGCCTATAAAGATGGACCCAAGGTATAAAAAGGCCCTAAACATGAAAACACCCTTTCCACTGTTAGGACTTTTAAAAAATTTTTTTCCAAATCTCTGTAAAAACTTCTACAGTTACAATTTAATGAAAAAACTTTGATAAACTTACTCGGGCTTCTTAATGGTTTAAATATACCTTCATGGGTCCCTTATTTTAAAAAGTTCCAGCTGAAAGCAAAGAAGCAAATTCTCAAGTATCTTTTTGCTCAGGCAGCTCTTCCAATTCAATCATGAAGGCACAAAGACCCGATTTTAAGTTACTGCAACAGAAATAGAGGGTGACAAGACTGCTGACTAACCAGTTATTTCCCATTTTCTACTTCTCCATTTAACTCTTCCTTCCTTAGCATGCATTTCTCTTGACTATTTTTAAATTTAATGATACTGAACAACTCCGCCACATTACCAAGACAATTTTGAGCTTTTGATTTTATCTGAGATTTTCCTGGTCCTCGCAGCTCCACCAGTAGCAGATTTTGTAAATGAACAAATCATAATAAGCAGCCTCTTTCTGCCTCTCTCATGAAAACCACAACTCGGATTTAAGATCTTTACACTGCCGTCACTCCCTCCTGTTTCCATCGGGCTTAAAGCAGACCTGACTGCATACACATTGAGGATGAGTGACACTGTGCTTTTTGTTTGACCTCAGGAGAGAACTACATTGCTTGCACAATGCTCAGGCTGAGCAAAGAGATGACAGAATACGTAACGATGAATAACCGATGGCATTTTATCTGGCTTTAACTGAAATCTACTGAATTAGTTTCTCACTCAGTTCTCGCACGGGCAAATTTCTTCTAGCTGCAGTTTCTGCTGTGATTAAATTTGCCTGTGTAAGACTTGAGAATGATTGGGAAACATTTGGCCAATAATTTCTAAAGGGGAAGAAGCTGCAGTGGAACAAGCTCAGAAAGGTTAAAATCCAGTGAGGAATTGCTGCGGGGCTACAACTGTTATCAAGGTATTACTGCTTCTTTCATGCACTTATTATGGATTTTTAAACACGAGCAATAGCAGTGCCTCACCCACAATAAGTAATCCCATATGTTAACATCAAACCGTTCCATTTCTTATCTTATTCCACTCCAAAGCTTTAATTACTTGTAAAGGCTGCTAATGCTTTGCCTTGTCTAATGCAATTAGGTTTAATTTTCATTCTACTTCCCATTTGATTCAAGAAAGACTCCACTGAAACCTTCCCACGTCTAGGTGTACCAGCCAGTGCCATCAACAGACCCACCGAGCTCAGAGGGATGTATTTTACAAGGTAATAACAAGTGCATTTGTTTTATAAACCTGGTGTGCCAATAAAGTACCTAAGGCAGGATTTCCTAAAGCTCTGTAGACAGCTCTGCTACTGACTTCAGCAAAAGAAGCTACTGAGGAGATATTTGATTTGTCTGGACTGCTATGCGATTGCCCCTTGGATTATAATTCTGTTTGTTACTAGAGTGTTTCTATTCACAAAAGGTTTTTATTATCACTTCAAATGTTTATTGTGCTCAGGAGGACTTTCACATTTCAAATGTTCACCAGCATGAACCCTAATTTTTGTCCTTAAACATCTTCTCCCAAAATGCCCTTTGATATGCACTTGGTGCTGGCACACTATGAAAACTGTCTCTTTTGATATCAGTAAGCAAGGCTTATTCAGATCATGGCCACAGGTTACGTTTTCAATAATATCAAGCTGTTTCAGTCTAAAAATTGCAGATGAAATGTTCTGAGCTGTTTATCTGATGCTCTAACCCTGATGCTACTATGGCAAGAGGCAAAATTCTCTTTGCCTTAACAGCTTTGGAGATAAGGTAATACTGCATTCATTAAAATAAAGAAATGACATTGTATTTTCCAGCACACCGCCAGCAGCAGGTAATGTTACATGAAGTTAATTGTCAACAGAACTACCCTATAATTGTTTTCCTCTCCTCTCCACAATGAAGAGCAATTAAAGCTTGCATAAAGACAAGACAGTGTGCTGGCAAAGATGACCCTGTGGTACAAGTGAGAAAAAATGATGACATGTGTATGATCCGTATCAAACCGAAGACAATCAGAAAAGGAAGAAGCAAACTGAAAAAGAAATGAGGGTCATTAACACCAGGGAAAGGGGACGAGTGTGATGAGGAACAGAAAGAAAGTGTAAAGCTTTACTTCTGACTTCTTTGGTAGTTATTAACATGAAAGACCGTAAAGACATCAAACATATTCGGAAGTTAATCAAGCAAAAAAATCACCTGTAGAGAAGGGCATGCTAATTGGGGGAAGGGAGAAGAAGCTGGAGAAGTTCAGACTGCCTGGGAAAGGCAGGTGAGCAGGCAGCACTAGATAAGCTGTATGAGAAGGAAAGGGGGAATATCCCCAGGAGAGCAAAGTGGGTGGAAGACTCCAGGGACTGGCAGGGCTCCATGGGAACACAGGCCACAGGGTTTCAAGCAGGATTTGGCTTTATGAGCCTGCAGCAAACAGGGCAGCTGATAAGCCCAGTAATTATGATCCCTCACAGCTACCACAGGCACGATAACTGGTTTACAGGGAGGTTGCTTGGTAATAGAGACGGACTGGCTGGAGCCACACACGGATGGAGAGCTGTCAAACGGGTGCTTTGGCACACCAGTGTCTGGTTTGCAATCTCATCTCCAAGCTCTTGTAAACGCATAGGGAGCTAAAACAGAGGTATCTGCCACTCAGCAGGACTGTCACCGAAGACCAAACGGAATCTTCTGCTAAGCAGGAGGTAGATGCTCACTAAGCAGACACTGCTCCTTCAATTACTCGAGCTAGAGGGACCCTGAAGGCTGCAGAAATGGAGAAACCATGATTACAAACTTCAGCTGGTTTTGTTTTGAACCTGAACCAGCACCCAGTAAGTCAGCATAAAATTTCTGAGATTCTGGACCGTATCTCATGTAATGCTGGGCAAAGTCTGGTTTTTGGATGACTGCTCTACGAAGCTGTGGTGCTTGACATTTAATTTGGAGACCCCATGTTTCAGTGCTCCAGCTAAGCACCTCAAACTCCACAGCCATGGCAAAAAGAAGTGCAATTTGGTTGTCCTCAACTTCTCCATCAGTTACTGATGTTAATGTTTTGAAACATTTAGCTAGGGTTTAATATGAAAGAAGCCTCTGAAACACTTAGATTAAGTAATCTGAGCTGAAGTGCTCTGTAGAAATCATTCAGTTTAGATGACCAAAGCAAAGTGATAGCTTTATTTTCTGTGGCTGGTATAACCCTACAGGGGCAGGCAAACCCTAAGAAGTACTGAGATTAAAATAATATTTTTCAGATTTTTTTTTTTAAAGGGCTTTATTACAAGTATTGGGGTTCCTCCCTCCTGCTTTCTAGAATAAAATCCCAACAAATTTAGGATCAAAATTATGTCATCGAGACCCTTCAGTGGGGACTCCTCAAGTCACCTGCGTAATTACATGGATGCATTCCAAGTAAAGCTTCATGTTGTTGCTCTCAACTACAAGAAAGCAAGCTGTGATTTAGATTACTTTTCTGCTCAGAGCACCCAACCTATGCCCACACACTTAGGAAATTCCTCTCGGTGGCACCCAAAGAAGTTAATACTCCCATGCAGCTACGGCAAGCAGAAAACATTGCTATGGTGACAGCTCTTCATGTGAGGAAGATCAGTGCAGGATCAGAACTCTCCACAGAAATATGCTGACCATTGACCTGCTGCCCTCTGAGCCTCTTGCTCTCTGTTCTTTATCGAGACTACCCGAGTGAGAAAATAACTCTCAGAAATCCACCGGCACACTGATCAAAACATGACACGCACCGAAGGAATCAGATCTGCCTGAAACGCACGCTCATTCTGGCTGCAGACTGTGTATAGGATGGCAAAGACAAATAACCTGACACTGCAGCTTAATAATACTGCTTGCTCTTCCAGCTGCTTTCTCATTTGGTTTTGTTTGATTATTTCTTAACTTGAGGAAGGTCAGCTCTGGAGGCACAACTCCCCCCTAACGTGAAGCCTCTGCAAAAGGCTGCCTGTACAAGCCTCAGAGAATTGCAGAGCCCTGGGGAGGTAACGCTGCTGCTGATCAGGTGCACACCCCGGTTTGACTGTCACCTTTTGGTTGGGTTGGCCCCATAGACGGGGAGGCTGCATTCATGGAGAGCAAAGAGCCAGAACCTCCTGTGGCTGCAGCTCTAATTCACATCCTGGAATACAGCAATGAAGAAGACAGGACAAATATATTTTCCCCTTAAAACCTTCAGACCATCTTGGTTATTTGTGGGATTTCTTGCCAAGTTATCCTCTGTAGTGACTGCTCTCACAGGCTCACCCTCTGGCTCCTGGCAGCACAGTCCAACATCTGACCTGTGCTTGCTGAGCTGTCCAAATGTGTTTTGCACATCACTTTCATTAAATTATCGCCTCCAGAACATCTGGACCACCAGACAGTCTCACAAAACTATGACACAGAGCCAGAGGATATTTTAGAAGTGAGTGGTTATGGTGCTTAGGTCGTGGAGCACAAGCAGAAATGATGTGCTGGGTATGCTGGGTCCCTGCAGAGGACCCAGAGAGAAGAAGGTCTAACCCAGCTGACATCCTAAGCAAGGAGAGAAGAGCTGCCAAAGCCAGTGAGATGGCAGAAAACACAGAATGTTGTGTCTCTTACTTGAGAGCAGAGCATGCCCCATCCCATTGGGTGGAGTTGTCAGTCCACAGGAATACTGAGTCATTTAACAGGACACCTCAGGGATAAGGCAAGTATGAACAGTCCTGCTCACTCCTACACACTGTGTCCCCAGCACCTGTAACCTTTGCACAGCTGTACAGAGAGAAGATCCCTGCATCTTTTCCTCCCAGGAGCACTTCTCATGCACACATAACCCAGACATGTTCGATCCCAAAATCATCTGCCCACAGTAAAGGTGCTATAAAAAGCTATTATATTGAAAAATCACTTTTACATATCGGAGTACTTCGCTTGACCTCATTTTTAATGCCTGGTATGGATTTCTATAAATCAATTCTATCGCTTGATTTTCGAAACATGTACTTGCACATAAGAAGCTTAGAATCCGATTTTAACGGGTCCATGTTTCAAAATGTTTTACTATACAGGCACCTCAGGTTTATTCTAACACTTAAAGAGCAGAAAAAAATCTGGGTACAAAGTCTAGACTCATGGACTGAGTCAGAAATCCAGATCTTCAGGCATTCCAGAGTTGCCTGATGCGCTAGGCAGAACGAGTCTCTGCTACCAGAATATGCGGAAAGCTAGGATTGATTAGGCCTGCATCTGTAACATTTTACCAGGAAGAAATCTGGTCTGAGTTATACTTTTGCTTTCAGCCCTTAACAAAGTGCTGGGAACTACAGGTGGTTTGCATTTGGATCTGCTCCTTAAAGAAATCAGAATAATAATAATTGCCTAGAAACCCAGTACCTTTTGGAGTGCAAAATAATGACTGAATAGATGGTGTAGTCCAACAGCAAGCAATCAGAAATTAGACTGAAGGATTTTCTTACATAGCTCTGAAAATCCAGATGTGTCTAATGACAACAGACTCAACATTTCATTACTCAAACACAAACAATACAGTCATAAAAAATGAATGCCCAGAGTGCTATCAAGAGGGTGTTTTATAGACTGTAAGCCACGCACTTTGTGGGCTATTCAGGAAAATCCTTTAAAATTAGAATTTCAACTCTCACTTCTTAAAGACCCCATTAACATGTTTGTCACCCAGACTGTTTGACAGTGTCCCTGAGGAATTAGGGCAGTGCAGAACTGCAGGCAAGGAGGCACCTAACAGAGGGAAGCTGCTTGGCTCTGCAAATGCCCTGCTCAAGGAGCGTGGATGGAACAGCTCTCTCCTAACCTAGGCTATTCCTAACCCTCGTGTCCACAGAAGGATGAAGAACTGGAGGCTCCCTCCCTCTGCTCAGCTTACACAAACTCCAGGAGAACTTGCAGCCCCTCTCCATGGGTGACTGTATTTCAATGCCTACACTTGGAAGATTTAGTAGTTTTATTTAAAATGTTGAGAACAGAGCGAGGACTTGAAAAGACAGAGAGATTCCTGCAAGTTGGAATCCTCTACAGATCAGAAGCTGAGTAACCTGTGGGTGATTTACCCTCGAGAGACATTGAGTATACTCGCTGTTTGTTAAGCAGTGAGTAAGGAAGCTTTCCAACACGTCGCTAGGATAGTGGTGTGTTTAACTGGAGTAATAAAGTTGCTTTGACACACGTAACTGATGAAGCTGTTGAGGAAGGCAAGCTGTTTTGACTCTGCACGTCTGGTAGTTCTTGGCAAGGTTGGGTAAAAACAGCATTCCTGTCAATTAAGCACGACACGAAAGCAAATCAAACTGCTCTGAGCCAGGCTAACGTGGTGTGTGAGCTGACAGTGGAATCAAAGGTACTCTAGGTGGGTAGGGACATAAATGTCCCTAGGCTAGGAGGGAAAAAATGGACCTTGAAAGAATGGCTTTGGAACTGCTCACCCAGGTGAGATCTCGATGCCCTGCCATTCGGTTTCTCTCGTGCTGGGACCACGAGCCGGACAGCTTTGTGCACGTTTTACAAAGAGCACAGCATTGTGTTTTAGTGGAACAACTAGTTAATTCATTGGGTTTTTTTGCTTTTGCTGGGTGGAACTGCCAAAAATAACTGAATACAACTGTGTGGTGGAAGAAACCCTGCTGCAGCTGAGCTCACCGTGGGCTTTGCCTCTCTACGAGCTGCAGCAGCTTGAAGAGGCATGCGAAGAGAAGCACTGAGGTGGGGGCAGCAGTTGCTCTTCATCTGCAGGAGCTGTACACGTAGCTGGTAAAAGCCATGCCAGCATGGAGCGCAGCAGCCTCGGGATGCTGGTACTCTAGGAGACACTGCTCCTGCCAGGCTGTGCAGCTTGGCACCCCCAGCACAGCAGCTCTGCCACAGCCTTCGCTGCACCCACAGGCACAGCTCGGTCTCGCTTCCAGCCACCTTCTGCTGCATCTCCTCACTCAGAGCAAAGCCTCTGAACTCACACCAAGTACTCTAAGTAAGCCAGGAGTAAGCACTGGCAGGTAGCATTCCAAGAGAAGGTACGACTTGGGGAACACTTGTCAGAATCGGGCCTTTGCTGCAGATCATGAAAAACAGTCTTCAGCCTCCACCTCGCATGTGAGATGTGACATTACTGGCTCTACAGAGAGAGCACTGCCCTCGGTTGGTGCTACAGGAATATGAGAAACACAACTCTTGGTTCTGCCATCTACACCTGTCAAGACTGGCAAACTCCCCTGCTGAGTTCCTCATTCCCTCTGCCCAGGTACAAATGACTGCAGATGAGGCAATGAAGTGGAGATGGAAACCAATGCAAATGAAGAGGAAACATTTTACATTTCAATAACCTCAGAGAGGAGAAGCCAGAGTTGGCAGGGGATAAGTTTACACATCACCTGAAGATTTCTCTGTTTCTCACAGCAGGTGTAAGGAAAGAGTGGGTTTGTTAAAACACTGGCTTTTTTTGTTCATTCATTCACATCAGTCAAAATGATCTCTTTTAAATACATGTTCCTGTGATGAAGAAAGCTTAATGCGTAATTAAAATGGTGTTTAAATGACCGGGCTACCGAATGTAATTGCAAAGCAAAAGTTAACTGGATTTTTCAATACAAAAAGTAACAATACCTGACAACATTGCTGTACTCACCATCACGACTCCATTATACGGATTAGTCATTATTGATAAAACATTTTCCATACCTAATGAATGTAAACGCAATAATGAGCTGTGAGTTTCTTCCTCTACAATAAAGGCAAAACACGACACTTATGCTCAGAAGACACCTGGCGTCTTATGAAACTTAAAAACTGGCAGAGTTAAGACCAGTAAGACTTTGTGTTCAGGGACAGGGTTTCTCAAGCAATAGTCCAAGAGCAGTAGATAGCCATAAAGTTAAAAAAAAAAAGAATCCTCCCACCAAAACTCATCATTTGCTTTACAAAGTGCTGCTCTTCCTAAAACACCTATGGGATATGAAAAACTGCAGCCGGCTGCAGCGATACACTGAGAACATGTATTGTGCTACAGCTGGAAGACACGCGACTCCGTGTGCCTTGCGTCTTTAAACACATACACATCCTAACTCTGCCAGCAGTTAAAGCCGGTACCAAGTCGAGCGGCCAGGCACGGCGAAAGCCTGGCTCTCGCTCAGCATCTCCATCAGCCCGCTACTGCCGTCCCCCGCGCCGCCTCTCCCGGTACCGAGCCACTCGCCCGGCGGGCGNCTCCTTCGGGCCGGCAGAACGAAGCCCAGCCGCCGGCAGCAGAAGTTTGTCCGGGAGGGACGGGACTCCTGCAGCCGCGACGGCCGGCGCTCCTGCGAACCCGCGGGAGCCGGAGCGCTGCGGGGCGGGAGCAGCGCCGGCCCCTGGCTCCGTGCAGCGGGAGGGGCGGTGGGACCGCGACCCCCGGGCCGGGAAGTCAGCGGGGACAGAGGGACGCGGACGCGCTGCGAAGCCCCGGTTGCCACAGCAACGCGGCGGCGCCTCTCCCCAAACTTTGGTCGCTATAACGACGGGGCCGGGGCCGCGGCCGCGGCATCCCCCGGACGGGCGGGTCTGCGCCGCCGGGCCGTCGCTCACCTATGGTGGAGACGACGGTGCCCACGAAGTAGAAGGCGCCCGGGAAGTCCCAGCGGGGCCGCAGGGCGTCGACGCGGATGCCCGCGGCCATGGCCGCCTCGTAGCTCCGCAGGAAGGCGCGCAGCTCCGGCAGGCTGATGTTGAAGATGCGGCTGAAGTTGTGGAGGGTCCGGTTCCAGCGGAGCTGCGCCGCCGCCTCCGACGGGCTCTCGAGGGCCGAGAAGACGGTGGCGCCGGCGCTCAGGTAAGCCGCGATGAGGGCGGCCAGCAGCAGGAACCGCCCGTTGTCCTCGTTGAGGGGCGCCAGGCGCCGCCGGCGGCAGGAGCCCACCGCCCCCCGCGGGGGCATCATCCGGTGCGCGGCGCGGCGGGCGCGGCGGGCGGC
>VZTF01001119.1:161096-228707 GCA_013397755.1 Cnemophilus loriae
GGCCGCCCTGCCCTGCCCTGCCCTGCCCTGCCCTGCCCTGCCCTGCCCTGCCCGCTGCTCCCCACTTCTCCGCTCCCGCCGCGGCACCGGCCGGGCAGGGGGGACACGGCAAACGCGCTGGTCCCTCGCCGTGTGTGGGATGCGCCTTGGCCGCTGCGGGGGTGGTTCGGCTTCAAAACCTTTCCTCTATGCCCGGTGCCAACAGGGGGTTTTAGAGGGAGTTGGTGGTGGTCGGTGGAGCGCTAATTAATTAATTTCGGCCATTTCTAGGTGCGCGTATCGTTGTTTCTGATCTGACTCCGCAGAGGTAGACCCAAGAAAATGATACATTTTGGGTTCGATGCCAAATGTCCATTTAATCTTAGCTAGTGTCTGAAAGGTGATTTTTTTTTTCACCCCCCTTAAGATGTTGGGTTTTGTCTTCGCTGTTTGCCTTGGAACAAACACTGTAGCCTTTCTTATCTGTTATGCTGCAGTAAGAACTGCAGTCCTTTCCTGGGAGACTTGAAGTAAATAAATACATTCGTATTTTTTAAATAAAATGAGAATTCACACTGGTAAAGTATTGCAAAGAGAATGGGAGTGATGCCAGTCCTGCAAACATATGTGTAGGGGTTGATAACACGTGTAGGAAAGATCTTGGCTTGGAGGAGGAAATGCTCCCCACAAATTACAGTTGCCAGTGTCAGTCTCACTGGGATGGGAGCTTGTGCCCTGGTTTATGGGTTTTTTTTTAGCCTAGGTTCTATTTTTTTTCTTTTTTTTTTATACAGGAAAATATTTGCTGCCTCTTGGTAGCTACATGATGTCTTTTAGCAAAGGGCTACTTGCCATCACTAGAATCTCTCCATAGCTTCACACATTTATTTCTTATTTTGGATCTGAGAGATTTTGCTTTGCCATGAGATTTCACATTATTGGCAGTTATCTCTTGGCCACATCCATAGCAGGAGAACTTCCTCCCTTTCTAACAGACTGTTCATAGTTGTCAGGTGAAAAAAATGGCTCGGGTTTACACCTATGCTTCCTAGGAACAGGCCACAGATAAAATGCAATTACTTAGCTTACAAAGTACTCTTAATACCATGTTTTGATAGCCACTAACATGTCTAAACTTCGGGCTTTTGGCATTATTGCTTTTGTGCTAAAGCATTTTGTTCAGTAGAAGTGAAAGTAAACTGCCTGGAAGTATCAAAGAAGATTTCCAGTCTCCTGTTGTGCTCAAGGCGACCAATACCACATGCAACCCTTAAGAAGAAAAGTGGCTCCTATTTCAAAGTGTCAGTTGTGTCCAACTATAAATACTAAAACTGAATAAAAATAAAATAATTAAACCAATAAATCACAAACCCAATAGCTGTGGGAAGCAATAGCGGATCTCAAGGACAAAAGAAGCATAAAAAAAATTGGGAAAGTATATCTGACCTAATCAAAAGCCCATTGAAGTGAGTGGAAAGTCTCCCATGGATGGTCAAGGGCTTAATAGGTCAGATATGGGCCATTTAGTGCCAATGGCTATAGTTAGAAATAATTTCCACTCTGGTAATCCAGGAATGATTACATGCAATCCACTGTGTCAGATGATGTAAAACTAAGCTAATTTACCTGAATTTGCAGGAATTTTGTTGTTGCAGATGGATATCACGGTTTAGATTCCTGGTGGTTTTGTGTTTGCAGGGGAAGTAAGACTGGGGCTTTTTGTTTGATTGGTTGTTTTTGTTGCTGTTTTTTACTTTCCTGTTGGGAACATTAAAAAATGAGGGTTCAGTTCTCTGGAGTCCTCAGCAATTTCACCTACTGTGAGAGGCACCTGATGTTTTTAGTGAGAAGCCAGTTAGCAAAGTTTGTGTAACTCATGTTCTCACCATGCCATGCATTGTCCCCTCCTGGGGGATGGTTGGCTCCTAGATGGGGACTGAAAAATTGGCCATTTCCTTGGGTGACAGGACAGTTTCCAAGCGGTAGAAGCTGGCTGGTTCTGGAGTCAGCGGTGGCCTCCCTGGAGATGTCCTGCCTGGGAAAGGGTGATGCTGGTGGGATGCCGATTAGCTTGAGGGATCACATCATAGATATGAAAGCCTACCAGTAACTTTCCATGGAGAAAAAAGCTAAGCTGAAGCAGCAAGGGACATGGTTTAGCTGCTTCAGCATGGACAAGATTGTATTTCCAGCATCACCGAATCATGGTTTCTAAGAATTCGAGCTGTTGACAGATTTTCAAAATGTTTTGACAACTCATTTCACTAAGATTTTTTTACTTGGAGTCTTGAAAATTTGTCACCATTTTGCAGAAATACTTCAGGTTTTTTTGGTTATAAAGCTAGGGGGAAAAGTAATTTTTTTTTCATTAAAGTCCCGCTGAAAATGTTTGGTCCTTTCCAAACTAACTAGCTCCTGGAAAAACTCCATTAGCTGGATAAAAAATCCTCCAGAGCTGTGGTTTAAAGGAAGGTCATGGTTTTGGTTGCTCTGATCCAGATACCAGAGTTTGAGGAAACATCCTGAAGCTGCTGCTGCTTGGGTAACACTTTTAAAGGCCATTATATGGTTAAATGAATGATGTTTTTCTAAATTTTCTTGAATAATTGAATGAAATCTTGGGGGATTTGTTAGAACATCACTGTCTTTAAAACCACTTGTCTAGAATTTTTGTAAAAGCTGATGGTCAGCTGTAAATTGAGCTTTATGCTAAAATTGGATCCCTGAGCTGTAGGAGTATTGTATGCATGGCACCAGCCATTTGGTTTGTCAGGAGGTCAGTGTTTGTGAAAGCAATTATTTTAATAACCAAAATGTGGCGTTTACATTATTGGCTTGGCTGTTTAAAGTGAAGCTCGTGCAAAGAAATGAGATGGGCTCATTAAATGTTTAATTAAACCATTGTCCGCGAATAGGTCGTACTGCTAAACATCACATGTCTTTATTAAAGAATAAAGTTTAAAATGGTACTTTAAACCTGAAAAAGACCAGTTACTGTTACTCCTTTCAAGGGAATAGTTATTTCTTGTTGGTTTTTTTGGTTTTTTGGTTTTTTTTTGTTTTTTTTTTTTTTTGTGAGTAAAATCCTCTAAATTCTCAACCGTGGTTTGGCTGTGTGACTCACAAGCAAATTTGCAGGACCACTTTTTTCAGCTTCAGGGATACCAAGACCTCCACATTTGTGTTCTTGGTTCCAGTACAAGCTTCACTCACACACGTCCCCACTGACTTTGTAGCAAATATTTGCCAAGAAAAAATATCAAGTAGATCATTCAGGAGCTTTCTACCACTACACTGGCATGCAAACATCTCAAGTAGTTATTTGGAAGTGTCTCATACAATCTGAAGGTAAACATGCTGTACAGTCCCTGACCTGAAATGTACAGCTCATTTGCAGTAGCTGGACATATTTTCTACCTTGACAGTGACTGAAGGCAAATAGATTTGTAACTGCTCCTGCAGCTGGAGTTAATGTGCAGATGTTTTTGTGCTGCTCTTCATACAGGCTGTAATAAATTAGTTTTTGTCTGTAACATGTACCAAGGAAATTATTTTTCAGTGACTGGCCGTACAGTGAGCCTGGGTGCTTGACAAGCTGCCCAGGCAATGAGATGGTGCATTTCTTCACTTGTACCTCCTACTGGATTTCAGGGGACGGTCTCTTTGGTGTTACCCTGTAATTAAAAGACATGGATGAGGTAATCGGTAGTCTATGCAATCAGAGCCTTCCTTGGTAGCATCGTTAGCAAAGGTTTCGGTCACAATGCATAACAGAAATGAATATGCCCAATTTTCAAGTAAGAAATCTGGATACTTTAGGGTAGAGGGTTCTTCCCAGTACCTGACTTAGTGTGATGACAGATTGAGACAGTGAAAAGTATAGAACTACAAAGCATTTGGGGATGAGTGTGTGTTTCCATGGAGCCTTAGATGTTACTAGTGTCTCCTCACCCTCCCCAGGCACTTTTGTAGGCTTTGAAGCCAAAGACCAGTCCCGTGACCCAAACAGCCTTTTTATGTTCTCGTGTATTCTCTCTGTATCAGGGTGAACTTCTGGGGAGGGGAGAGAGAAAACAGGCAGGCTTGTTGCTGGTCTTGAAGCCATGAGTTGCCTGTTGCAGACAATTTGGTTGAAAACTAAGACATTTAATGTGTTGATTAGCAGGTGGTCCATGTGGAGTCTTGGCATGAAACTGTTTCCAGGTAGCAGGGCTGTGTAAGCCCCCAGTAGCACTCTGGCTTTCGTGGGAGCAGAGCCAAAGAAGCTGACGAGATAAACTTGAGAATCCTTTGGGAACCATTTCTTGAACTCCCAAACTCAAAATCAAGTCGGGGTGAGAGGTAGGAGTCAGCCAGTGCAGGTTCTGGTTTGCTAGGTCAAACTGCTAGGGGATGCTAAGCTGTAGGGAAACAGGAGTATTGTTAACCAAAGACATGGTTTTACTAGGAAAATATTTCCACAGGTTTAAGAGAAATAGGAAGCAATCGCTGTTTAAGTCAGAGATTCCCTCATTCTTCCTGCTAATTTATGAATATGCAATGGCCTTTTGTTTTCAGTTTTCCTGAGGCCCAGTGATCTACCTGCTACTTTCTCACTTTCGCTGCTCTCACTGAGAGAGAGAATGATCAAATTGGTGCTGCCAATTACATTCAGTTTAAATCTGATGAATAGCCAATTTCAGAAGGCCTGATTCTGTCTGGTGCTCTGAGCATCCTGAGCACGTTAATGTGTTCTCGCTTGCCTGTACTGCCCATGGAAGCTGGAGGCACCCAGGGTCTTGTGCAGGTAGTTCTGTGTTCACATGACTTACTTACCTCACAATTTTTGGTATGAAATCTCGCATTTTATGGGGAAACCTTCCACTCTGGTGGCTTATGTACTTCCTGCATTAGTTTTGCTAATTTGTTTTCTATTATTGCTTTGCGCAGGGAAATCTCAGTCAGTGCCTTGGTATGCAAGAGATTTTTAATACATTTTGATAATGGAAAGCTACTATTCTACTACTCAGGAAGATGCAGCTCTGTAATGTTTCTGAGACCCTGCAAAGGATAATTTCTGAATGCATAACCTACTGTTGAGTTCGTGTAAACTATTAGGCAACAAAACAGTTACCAGATTTTCTTTGGATCTCACCTTGTTCAGCCTAACTGGGGCCTGCCTTTCAGGAGAGGTCAGCATCCTTCAGCTCTCCAAGTGAACAGCTCAGTTTTTGAAAGGACTGAAAGGCCAGTTAGGCAGTTCTGTAACCTGCCATTTCTCTTGACAAGAATTTGGAGGAAAGAAGAAGAGCTCTTTGTAAATCTCTCCGTTAAGGTTAGAGATGTGGCCCCTGTATTCTGTGTTTGAGGTTCACAGTGCAGAGGGGAGGGATGGACGGACAGATGCATGGATGGATGGATGCAGAAACCTGCAGAATGGGATTGGTGCAGCTCCTGAGAGATCTGCATCCTCCAAGTCCATGCTTGCCTGTGTACTGATGAGCTGCAGGGAGCTTGCCAGCAAGGGAAGTAATTTTAGAGTGTGATTTGGAAAATGATTCAGTTTAAAAATTGCTATTTTTGAAGGGCTACTTTCAGCTGGGATCCAGTCTCCAGCCTGTTCCCAGAAGCACTTGCCTTGCTGCAGCAGAGCGTGGTGAAAAGTGGAGGAGGAATGTCTGTCTGGGAGCCGGCAGCCCTGAATCTCGTGATGCTGCTGAGGAAACAATTCATGGGGATGGGGCCTCCTTACATTTCACATCCCTTCCTGCGTTTGACAGGTGAGTGTTTAGCCCAGCGAGGTTGGTGAACGTGGCAAAGGTCACTCTGCCCATCCTCCCTCCATGCTCGAGGGGAAACACAGGAATGTGGGTCTGGAAATGGGGCTGCTGGGCAGACAGAGTTTCAAGCCAGGAAAGCCTACTTTATCCTGTTGACATAAAAGCCAAGGACAGCATGAGGAATTTATGAATCAAAGTTGTGAAATGGCAAACACCTTTTTCGTGCCGGTTGAAGATGTATTGCATGTATTTGACAGAGCCTGTGGCCGCAGCTCCTGCAAATCTCTCCAGCCAGTTGCACCGAAATGAAACCAGCTAAGCTGACGCTCCCTCCATCAGGCTGAGGCTTTACAGAAGTTCAGGGCAGGCAGCATTTGATCACAGCGCTGAGGAAAATACTGGCATCCCCTTTGGCCCTGTTAGATTCGCTTTCTAGCGTGAGAAGTTTCAGAGAGCAATCGTGTGCTGATTACACTTGTCAGTTATCAACAAACAGGTTAAAATGTCCCTTCTGCCCTGGATTTGTCCCTCTTGTTTCTTTCAGGCAGGTGCTGGCTGATGGTCCTCTGAGGTCATTTACCCTGGTAAGTTTTTTCGTAAGCAGGTTCCACGTGTGACTAAGCAACTTCACACAACTTGGTTTGTTCTCAAGGATGTGTGGAGTCGAAGTGTATGGCTGAAGGCTTTGCTCTGCTTCCCATGCAGGTATCAGGCACATACAAGGAAAACAACAAATCATCTTTAGAACAAATTCTAAGCTCCTGCTAGGAAGCAGAAGGTGAAGAGAACGTCATGGTGAGGAGGGCTCCCTTTTATAGCTGTCCATTCTTGCTTCAAATGCAGTGAGCAAGTGGGGAAATGTATCAAGCTTAAAAAAAAAATAAATTAAAAATTCCAGTTTGCTACATAGAGGGTTTTAAAGGACCTTTCCAAATTAAGACTTTCTGTCATTTATGGCCACATAAACCGTGTTTCATATCAAAACATTCTCTGTGCATGTTATGAAAGAGACAACTGCTGTACCACTGAACATGCAAAAATGTGCCAGGGAAAACATTCAGGACCAGGGTAATTTTCATCTCTGGTCTTCTTAGCCTGGAAATGAACTTCAGCCTCCCATTTTCCTATTTTCAGAGATGGCCACTGCCCGCATTCACCTGGGCACTAGGGAAAAATGAAATGAAGCTGTGTGGCAGCATTTTGCAGCCATTTCACAAAGGAGCAGTCAAAGTGATTCAAAGTGATTAACTTGTTACGGTGGCTTTAATGCATTGTAGGTGTACTGTGGCCAGTGCTCTCACTTTGGTTTTAGAGCACTGGGGTATTGATTTAGCCTTTATCAAGCACTTATCTAGTGAAAATGCATCAGTGGAAACATAAGAAATAAAAATGCACAATGAAGAATGTATGATGTTGAAACCAAACTACATGGTGTGCTTCAGGTCAGAAAGGGCTTAGGTAGGGAATGAGGTGAACGCAAAGGAATAGTGGCATGGCAGGTGCCTGAGAGTGGACACTTCAGAAGTGGAGTAAATAATGGTAACTCTGGGGGCACTCTGTGCCTGAGAGATCACCTCTGTAGCTCTGCATCTGTGAGAAGTGCAGGAGGCAAGGATGGAGAATAGAAAGGAGCACAGACTTCTGGAAGCTCAGGCTTAGAGTCCTCTCAAAAGATTTCCCTCCGGCTGCACAGTCCCATTGCTGGCCCTTCAAGTGTGTTGACTTCTAGTTAAGCATGGTCTAGTGCAGAGGTTGGAAAGTTCTCAAGCAGCACTTGCCAAAGTTTAATTTTCTAAATTTGGCAATTTAAAAATTTTAATTTGCTAAATCAGAAGTTCAGTGGGCTAACAGAGGTTCGGGAGATACGGGATTTGTCCCACATGGAAATGAGCTGCCTCCGGGCAGCTGAGTGTCATGTCCCATCAGCAGGCAGTGGCTGCTGGCTTCCCTGGGACTCTTGGCTGTATCTGAGGATGGAGCCAGTCCCATTTTACAGTGACTCTGTGTCAGGTTCAGCCCATGTGCCATCCACAGCTCCTGACTCCTGGTCTAACAGCCAGGCCATCTGAGTCAGGCTTAGAAAACACGGATTTCTCACCAATTATAAGCTGATACATTTCATCACCTTGATCCAATAATTTCTCTTCCGGTTGCCTTCCTTACCTTTCTGACCTTGGTCCTGTTTCTCTCCCTAGGTTGAGAAATATTCCAGAATAGAACGGCTTTTGTTTTGATGCGTTATTGTAGCTGCATTGGAGATGCAAAGAAATCATGGCAATCTTCCCACCATCCATGAAGGAAGTAAAAGAGAATCCCTCTGGTGTGAGAACCATTGTACTGGGGAGACCTTGTCAAGCTGGTAATGATATAATGGGGAAAATGCTGTGAAAAAAATGTGTTCTAGCAAGCAGGCTTCATTTCTGTCCAAATGCCAGCGTAGCTTAGTATTTTCTAATGAAATGAAATATATTCATGCTCTCTGAAGTTGACTGTGTTGATTTAATTTGTATTTTATGATCAAGATTCTAGATTTCATATCTTTTATGTTTTGTAAGTAGTGAGTGGGGATTTAGCTGCATAAGACACATTAATATCAATACAATAAAACTCTCCAGGCACTTCTTTAAAGACTATTTTATACATAACAACATGGAATTTCACCTCTATATTTCTCTCATTCTCTGCAGGAAAAAACAGTGATAGCTAATCTGAAGGCAAGCACACATTTTATTATTGCTCTCAGAGCAGTAAGCATTTTTAGTACTCTGAATTTTTCCTGCTGACAAAACAACAGGCAGTGTATAACGCAGAAATCAAATAGCTGCTTTTTTTGTGGGCTGGGCTGGGGAAAGCAGCAGAACAATCTCAGGCAAGAAATCACAGGTTATTATTTATTTTTATTACGTTATTTAAATTTGCTGCTTTCAGAGTTTTTTTTGCTATAGAGAACTGGTATGCACTGAGTGAGGTAGATCCTTCTGCAGTATGAAATATTATTAGAAAAGGAATGTTCAGTTTTCTGGAGGAAATTTCCTGGGTCTGTTTCCTTCCTCATGAGTAAAAATGATCCAGATATCATTGGGAATTGAAATAGGAAGGAAAAAAGACATGTTTTCCAAGCAAAATATTTTAATTTTATTTTTACTTTGTCCTTACAAACCATGTTTCTGACTTTTATCCCAACCACCAAATTTGTCTCTCTGTACTAAAAGTCAATTGTCACATCTTAGGCACTTGTTCGTCCAGGAGAATGGAACAGTCTGGGGATGATCCTAGATGATTTTGAGTATTTTCCAGCAGAAGGAAAGACCTCTCAGCATCGCCTGAGGAATGTTGGTGGGTCTTGGACATACTGAGATGTTCTGTTGGAGCTGAGCCCGGTGAGAACTCGTGCCAGAACAGGGTCTGTGCTGTGGGATGAACCAGCTGGCTGGACTCTGCAGGGTGTACCTGTGGGATCACACCTGTACCGTGCTTACCCTCAAGTAAGGAAACATTACATTTGTCAGAGTTTAGTCTTCCTAAAATTTGGCTTTCCTGATTTAACTCATGGTTCAGATAAACAAAATTCCGGTTATTCTGATGACACTTCACGAGGGTTGGACTCATGGTGGCCCAGTCACAATTTGCCTTGGTTTGGGATTGCAGAACATTCCTTTTTCTCTGGACTGAGTGAGCAGGTCCCATTTGGCAAGTATGGAGTGTCTCTGGAGCTGTGCAGTTCTGGTCCTGAAGAGGACTGTGCTCTACACCTGTCAGTGGTACTGTTGTATATTAATCCCATGAAGCAAATTCTCCCAACTCTGATCAAGTGCTGAAGTTTAAAGGGGCTGTTGCAATACAACAGAATATAAATCATCATCTTAACTGCAGCCTGTGGTAGCTTGTGTCATGGGATTCAGCCTAACAACAAAATAAATCTACAAATCAGCTGGAAATGACCGAGGAGATGAGTGCCTGGATTTTATCAATTGAGTATTGAATAATTATGAGCTCCCAGTGTGTTGGCCCAGGTCTCACACAGACACACACACACACACACTTGAAGTGTATAGCTGATAGAAATGTAGCCCAGAAGTTCATTATTTGACAGTTGTAGGAGCTATGAGTTCCAGGGACTGCCTGTCCTTAGGATTCTTCTTCTAGGCTACATCATATTTAAGTAACACTGGATTTCTTGGGACTGGCAAATACATGAATCAGAGGGATGAAGGTCAAGGAAAGAAAAGGTATGTTTAAGCTAAAGAATAACATTGGCCCAAAAGCAAATGAGTATTTGTTGCCTATGAATGCACAGAGAGAATATTTGAGAATGTTCCTAGCTATTAAAATAATCAAATTTCTGAACGGTCTTCCAGAAGGAAGAATGAGAACAAAAAGCTGGACTGCCTGTAAGGTGGACTCTTGAAGTGTGTTATATAAAGTGATGTCTGCAATACCAGTAAACTGAATTTAATGGCTAAAGTGCTCCAAAACATCATCAGATATTTTAAGCTGGCTATCATACAGACCTCAGTCATACACGGTATTTCTTCCTGATCACCGCTGAAAGGGGTGTTACATTTCCACGCTCTTTTTATAGCAATATTGACTTTTGCAAGTCAAGTAACTTTTGTAAGCTGTCTGAGGACTGCATTTAGGAAGAAAGGCTAGGGATGATTTTGCTAGAACATCCTTATCAGTGGAAAAAAAAAAAAAGAAATAAGTTATGTCTGTTATAATTTACACCCATGAAAGCTCCTCAAGGTCTCCGCTGTTCGGAACGCAGCAGGAATTTTCCAACTGAGGAGGAGAAAGAGAAATGTTTACTAAAAGACAGATTGCAAACATCAAGCTGCCTGTTCTGCAATTGATCTTTTACACTGAGGATATCCAGAAGATCTATACTTATGGTTAGGCTGTTATTTGGAAAGGCAGTAAAAGACATTCTGCTGAGAACTGCTTCGTATTAAGCCTGCAACTTGGGGAGCTTTTAAAATACAGCAATTGCCTTGGATGTTCATTTCAAGGCAGACCCTGTTCTGTACATTTAAAGTAATGATTTGTCTTTCAGATCCACTGGAAGTATGTTGGGTTTTCTTTTTTCTTGCTTGATTAAGAAGCATAAAAATATCACAAAGGAGAAAAAAAAGGCTGTTAGATAGGTTTTTGTTAAATGCCACACTCTAGCCTCTTCCTGAACAAAAAGAGGCAAAAAGAAAATTTAAAAAATAGACACCTCTGTGCTTAGAAGTCTGGAAGGTAGGTGCAAATGTTCTTGAGTAGGGAAGCTGTCAAATTCAGTCCATGGGGCTGCACTAGCTCAGTGAAACACAATGGAAAAGCCCAGAAATGGGGGAACGATGTTGGCTGAACAACCATATTGTCATTTTTTAGGAGAGGCACATCTACACTTTGTCATATTGACCTTTAGTTTCATATCACTGCAGATTGATCTCCTCTTTTGTGCTCTTTTCCCAGCTTCTTTAATCAGTATTTTCTTGATGAGAAGACAGAAGAATTAGAAGATTAATTTCTACTAGGAAGAAACTTGAGTCTTTATCAACTGCCCCTCCAATTGCTGCTGCTAGGAGAATGAGACATGGAAAAGAGATTTAATGTCCACTGCCATGCTTCCTGCCTGCTAACATGAAACTGCATCCACATCCCCACGGCTCCTATCTAGTACTTATGCACAAACTTGTCTTCTATGCAGTAGCAAAGTATTGCTAGAAAAGCAGAGAGGATGAACAACCCTGTGGTGTCTCAGCACTTGCAGTAACAGCTGCATTCGCCTCTTCCATCGCTTCTGTGAGTCTCAAATCCTCTGCAATAAGGCACCTTTCACTATCATTTTCCAGCAGAGGTGTGATAGCTGTGAGCTAGCTCCTTGGCTCTGGTATTAAATTCCGTGGTATTAATGGATTATGGCCTTCAGCATTGTCAATCAATATTATTGAAGACAATATTGTGACACTGGAAACTCAATCAAAGC
Organism: Cnemophilus loriae; assembly: GCA_013397755.1. NCBI lineage: Eukaryota > Metazoa > Chordata > Aves > Passeriformes > Corvidae > Cnemophilus > Cnemophilus loriae. The sequence goes on from VZTF01001119.1 coordinate 172,809, forward strand.
TCACCTTTAACATTAATTGCTACGGTTTTTTACCTTAGCACTGTGAAAGGAAGCAGTTACCTCAGATCCGTGAAAACACCTCAAACGTAAAAGACAGCAAGTAATGATTGTTGTCCCTTCACCCTCAAAGAAAGTAGATAATTAGACAAAATAAATAAAGACACTGGTGAAAGAAAAAGGGATATAAATGGAGCCATAGGTCATAAGAAATTCTGCCTGCTTGCATCTACAGTGCACTAACAGATCAGCAATTTCTCAAAGGCAAGTGGGTTGCTTTCACAGCATTTTTTGGTGCATCTTTTGTGAGACCTGGGGCTAAAGATTGCCCAGATGTGATTTGTAATTCTGCTTCCCGCCTCTTTCCACACATGCAGTGAAAAGTCCTGTACCCTCTTCTTTTTGAGCATAGTGGGCTAAAGGCAAGGATCTCCAGGGAAATCTACAGCAAAATTGTGTTCCTGCTTTATGATGACGGTTAACTTTGAAATTAAAAACTAATAAAGAACATTCTAACTGAGCCCAAAATGGTACTGGCTTTTTGGACTAAAATTTCAGGGTTGAATAACTGGAATTTCAATATCATCCCATATATGTTTGTGGAGCAGTACTGTCCCAAATGGCTAGTGATGCAGTGCTTTCTCAGTCCTGCTGAATAAATCTATTTTAAGTCAATTCCCAGTAAAAGAGTTTGAAAACCTCCACTTGCTATTGGCATTGTTTATTTGCAACAGTAAAAGTCTGCCAAATTTCAGGCTTCATCCTGAAAACACCAGGAACTCGGTCCCTCATCCAGCAAAGCCTTTCATCACAGGCTTAATTCGGAAACACATGAATAGTTCCCTGTGATATCTGCAGAGTAAGTCGTCTTCAACAGCTTAGGTTAAGCACACCCATCCCCTGGACCAGAGGGGTTTGTTTGTATGTTTTTCAGAGCACAGCACTGCAAAGAAATGTTCCCCAGTAGAAGGTACCTGAGGAGATGGTGACTGGTGTTCCACAGAGGTGAGTGGGGCAGGGGAGGAGGGGACCAACTACAGCAAGTGATGGCATTTGGGAAGGACAGGAGGCTTGTCTTCATGCCTTAAAATTTATATTCCACTTCATCCCAAAGATTTGGTTAGCTGGAAGTTTATGTTGGTCTGGGATTGTGTTCAGGCCAAACACAACGTCAGGCTTCCACAGGCTTTGGGTATTTCTGCTTTGTCTCAGGGGAGGTTTCAGAGGAGGTTTCTATAGACCTCTGCCCAGTGAGGGACATGCTGCAGAGGCAGAGGATGGAATGGCACAGCATTCCTCAGCACTGAGAGATGTAAATGCTGGTGAAGGAGGATCTTCTGCTACAGCCTAAAACCTGGCACAGACATCACTTCACTGCACAGAGTGGTTTTGATCTGATGGAGCCTTCTTTATTCAAATCTCATCACTCTTGATTGACATCAGGAGTAAAAATCTTGAATAGAAATGTTTCTGTCTGTAATTATAATTGGATTTTACAAACTTCCCCTCTCCACTACATTGACCATGCAATGATTTCTTTCAGTTCTGTGCTTGTTTGGGTAGAAAGTCTGGTATATCATCGGTGTGAATTGCTCTGCAGAGAGTTTACGAGGGCAGGTGCACAGGAGAGAAATGGATAGTATGGCCTTGTGTTGACAGGAGCTGTTACTGGCATGGAAAAAGTTTAATTTCAATCTTGCTATAAAACATGAAGCCAATAACTTTGTGGGTAGTGAAACTCACACCAAACACACTCATCCAAGCCTTACGAACGTGAAGGGGGCTCTGACTCAGATGGGTTGGAGGCAGGTCAAGGTGAAAACACCTTGCTCACAGGAAATGAAGCAGTGACTGATGGTGCTTGAGTAGGTGGATGGCTTTATTTCAGTCCAGTGAGTGCAGTGCTGTGCACAAAACGTCGTCTGGCTGTAGGATTACAACAAGGGGCTGCGGAGTGGAAATCGGCTTGTGCAGCAGAAGCCTTAACGTTCAGGAGCTCAGAGTGTGGCTCACCAGGAATGTTCTGTTACTGTGTAAAATGTGGTGGGGCCTTTTGTTCTGTTTTGTTGTGTTTTGTTTTATGAGAGCTGACTGCTGCTTTTAGCAGCCTTCCCGAGATGAGCTCTCAGCTAATGTGGAATGCATTTACAGCGCTGGCTGCACGAAGTGCTCTCCGATGGAACCGTCTCGCTGCATTTCCAGTTTCTGCATTTGTCTTCCTTTGAACAAATGGGAAAGAAATAGTTAATGATTAAACTTAGCAGATAATACCGTTTACAGCTACTGAACACATTAAAAATGGTTTTCTGTCCTCGGCAGCTTTGTGCCTTTGAGGGTTCTGCTTGTGTACAGGAAAAAAGCCATTTTGCTCTGCTACAGGCAGCAACATGGGAGTCCTATTTGTCTAAATTCTTGCTCTGAAATCCTGCTTCTGGTCTTTCTCAGCATTGCTGTTCCAACCCAGGGTCATTCAGACTGAATGAAAAGATATCCTTAACCTGAGTGCGTGGAAGGCATGAAAGGCACGGGTCGTGGTCTGTCAGTTAAATAAACTGGTATAATAAACTGAGTAATGCCAGGGGAGAAGTAGGCACAGAAACTTACCTGGAATTTTTTGCTGCTTTTGCCATTCACCTCACCTCACCTTTTGCCACCTCAGCCCTTGGTATGTGAAATAGCACCTTTGGCTACAGTGTTTTTAATGCAAGGTTTTTGCTCCTGCGTGCTGTGGGCTACCCATGAGCTGTCAGAACAGGCAAAAACATGTGAAATGCTCCTTCAGCCTAAGAAAAGTTATTGTTTTGAAAGACACATTGCAAAAGGGTTGTCCTTCTAAGACATCAGGTACCCTCTCATAAAGTGTGGAGCACCCCTGTGCTCATTATCATTAGAAGGACAGGAAGAGCTTGATGGGATGTAGGACCAGGCATGGGGCTGGTTGTGGAGTTTGCAATTTCCTTCCCTTTCAGGCTTTTGACATGAACCAGAAAAGTGAGCCTTGGTTCTAAAAATAACTGTGGTGACCATCTGAATCATCATCATGGACACTGAGGAGGATTATTTGCTCTCCTGAACCTTGCCTTGACAACATCTATGCAAATCTATGGAAAATAGTATTGCTGCCTCTTTTTTTTTTTTTTTTTCAGGGAAAGGTTTGCTCCCCACATAGAAGGATAGGAAAATCATTTCATTGAGTTTTATCATTCTTTGCCAGTACCTGACAATCTCAGCATCTGAATCTTTAGTTTGTAATGAGATGCAAACTAGAGTGTCATGGTCAAGGAATTTTGCCCCTTAATACATCTTTAAATTGAGGTTTTAATGCATATAAATTACGATGGTTTTAATCAGTGCACTATATATATTTGTTACTATGAATGAGCTCTAGAGACATTATCTACGAGGAATCAAGTGGGATTTTATGGTGGGAACCTTAAAGGCATTCCTTTCACTTAATTAATTAGAAGCAGCTCCAACAAAATCAGCAAAATGATGTGACAGTAGGATGGATCAGAGCTTTCTCCTTCATCTTTACTGAGCACATCTGAATTCCTTCACGATCTGGTAATTAACAGAAGACTAATGACTGCTGAGTGTCTGCCTCTTGCACCAAGCCTTAAAACATGGTCAGGTTTTTGAGGTTTTTATGCTCAGTGGAAAACCCAAGGCATCTCACAGTACCTGAGAACGCAACATGGAGTCTTACACTGCTGTTATTTTTTTCAGAAATAGTAACAGAGCTTCTTATCCACTGGAGATATCAGGTCATCTGAGAATTCTCCCTCCTTTGGGGAATATTTTATGGACAAAAGACATATGTTGACCTCTCAGAAACAGAATAAACATGTCCCTAATAAATAATGACTGCTCTAGGGAAGAGATTTTGTTGCTAAACATTGAAAGTGGAACCAAGCAACTAGATTTGCTTCCGCTGAGTTGTAAACTGTCCTGCTTGTACAGAACATGGGAAATAAAACTGGAATTTTATTCGATATAGTTGTAGAAGGGACCAAGAAAATAGCCATTACTGACTGAAAACTGCCTCTTGGGCACTGGAGAGAGTAGCAAATCCCAGAGTAACGGGACCAATAAAATGTCATTAAATACAAAAAAAAAGTCTATGTCAGTGATTCTGCAAAATTGTTTTGAGCAGTTACAGAATTTTGCTGGAGATTGCTTGCAGAATGGACTGGAAACACTTTTCTTAATGACCAAAGTGCAATATAAGAGTGACATGGTTTTCTTTCATCCCATAGGGCTGGAAGTTCAGAATCTTAATTGAAACTTTTTTCCCCTGGCTTAGAGCAGTACTCAGAGCTAAGGACAGCTACACAATTTGGACAGCTTTGTGACAGAAGATGTACTGCCTGCTATAGGAACCTGGATCCTAAACAAGTCAACATGCAGCTGGCAGAAAAGGCAAGCAAACATCCTAATTGTTTAATAGAACAGGGAAACGTTGAAGTTGTCTTGATGAAAGCTCTGTTCTATCTGACTCAACTAATGCAGATGTTGTCACTTAGGACCAGAGGGGATATTCTGATCATCAGGTGAAAGTAGAATTGAATCCAGTTATTTTTCTGGGGAGCCCAAGACTCCTGGATTGAGTCTAACTCAAGCCTGTCTTTTGGAAAGACTTCAGTAAATTGCAGTGATTAATCACACTTGAAGTTTAAAAATGTAGATCAAGTTTCTAATTCAGATTTGCCTGGATCTAGTTTCCAAACATTAGTTTTTGTTTCATACTTACTGTTTGAGTTCTTGTTTAGTGCTTAGTATTTGTGTTTTGTGAAAGCATTTATAATGCAGACACTTTTTGGTTTTATTTTTGAGTATGACAGAATATTTAGAGATTCCTCAATCTAAATCTCACGCTGGGCTCCTCCATATTGTGACTGTGCTTTTGTAGAGAAGCTCTTCCCAATTTCAGTCTAGACCTGTGTCTAAGAAATAGAGAAAACAAGGCAAAATAAAGAGAGGAAATGGGATGCACAGGGAGAGATGTCAGAAACACAAAATCCTTGGTTCTGGCTGATGTCTTGTCCAAACACTTGCCAGGCTGTCCATGGCAAGGCTGGGTCACAAGCATGGCTTCACACCACAAACTAGAACAGAGTTTTTGGAAAGAAGCAGACGGGCCACCAGGGATTTCAAGGGAGGCATGGAAAATCTTTAGAAAATCCTCTGGGCAACCCTGTTTTCCAGGTACAAAATTATTCTTCTGTTTCCCCCCCTGCTTCTTCTTCAAGAAAGGGAGTGAAGGATGAATTACCTGAGGGAATGGCATGAACCTGTGTCAGGGAAGGTTTAGGTTGGATATTAGGAAAAGGTTCTTCACCCAGAGGGTGGTTGGGCACTGGAACAGGCTCCCGTTGGTCACAGCACCAAGCCTGACAGAGTTCAAGAAGCGTTTGGACATCGCTCTCAGGGACATGGTGTGACCCTTGTGGCTGTCCTGTGAAGGGCCAGGAGTTGGACTTTCATGATCCCTGTGTGTACCTTCCAACTCAGAATATTCTATGAGTCCATGAATTTCAGTATTACAGCATCTGTTTGCCAGTAATTTGCGTCTTGTTCAAAAGAACAGTGACAGGTACAATAATACAATTCTACCTCTGTCAAATATTGGAAGTTTAAAAAAAGAGATATATAAATCACATTGCAACCATGGAAAAGGCCATTGTATAAATAAGGAAACAGTGGAGAAAAAGGGAAACTGTTAGATGCCTCACTGTCCAATATATAAATTGCTATGTACAAGACACTTAAACTGCAAGAAGGAATAGAAGACACTGAAAAATGAGGGAGAAAGCCAAGAGACAGCCTGAGGAGACAGACTGGCAAACTGGTCTCAGCTTACAGGGGTAACTGGAGCCATTCAGAAGTGGAAAAGAAAATTGTTAAAGAAACAGCATCTGTTGGGAGGTGCAGCAGCAAAGGTGGCTGTGGAGCTCCCCTTGTAGCAGTTTCCTGGAGGAGATTGTGAATGACCCTCTTCCAATTGCACTTATGACCATGGTCACAGGCCTGCAGAAACTTTGTGCACTTGGAAACTTCCTCTGTCGAGTTCTGCTGTGGCCATGTTTGATAAGAGTGCCTGACTGCAGCTCCAAGGGGGTTGCACGAACCTTGAAGGGACCTCCAGATGAAATACATGTTGGCAGTAGCATTTTGGGTGCTAGTAACCCATCTGAACCTGTCTGGTTTCCACAAAGATCACGGCGGGAGCCTTTCCTCACCAGTGCCATCCTGTGCCCTGTTTCCGTATTTCTCTTGCTGAGCCATGGGGTAGGAGAAAGGAGAACTGTTCACAAGAAAGCCTCTGAGCTCCTTCAACCTCCTTGTCAGACATAACATGTCCACAGGGCTTTTAATGATTCAGGGAAATGTCTCAAGCAGGGGAACAGAATAGAAATTCACTGACAGCACCTTCTCAATCCTTTTTTGCCAAGGTGAAAAAAAAGATGTTGGAAATTAAACCTGGAATCTATTTCACTCTCTCCTCCCTTCTCCTCTCCTCCCCTTCTTCCTTCTGTTCCATCTTCCCTGAAGAAAAAAATCACCACTCTACTCAAGTGGGACAGTCCTCCAGAAGGAGCTGGGAATTAATCTTGTTGCTGAAATGAAGAATAGAAAAGTTCTTCAAAACTTTGTCATTTATTTATAAAATACAAGACTTATGATTTATTTGTCCTCCCTTTCTCATTAATCTTTGCCATCTTCAGGCATTCAAGAAATGTATGTCAGGCCCCCCAGATTCATTAAAAGAAGTAAAAGGTTTCCTTCATCTGCCTTCTTTTGCTGAGGGTTGTAGGACTGGACTTCACAGATGTTTTTGGGAAACATAAAAAAAAAAAAGAAATGTACTTTGAAGATTAAATAGAACCTTAAGAGGAATATCAGCTCTTACTGCATTTGTGATAAAACTGTATGATTTAGATTCTAGGCATAGTGTAAGGAAAAGGAAGCACATATATCTTTATTTAATGGATGTGCCCTTCAGGAGTAAGGAGCCTTTGGCAACACCTGCTTTGAACCTGCTGCCAGGAGAATTCTTGGCCTGCCAGCACACACCTGCATCTAATGGACATGGCAGGGCACAGGCTGTCGTGGCTTTGCAATGGCACTGTGTAACTCCAGGATTTGTTGAAGTGCTCTTGACACCTCAAGTTACTGACTGCAAGCCTCTCCCAGCATCACCCAGTGAATGACAGAAGGAGGGAAAGGTGACACAGTAGGGAAAAGTGGCTTCCCTGCCATTAATCGATGGTGAAAACCTACTCGCATCATTTCCTCCAGCACAAATAAAGGTGAAAAATCTTCTTTCTGCTCAACAAGGCTACGGCTAAGATAGGCAGAGCTTTGATTAAAAGGTGCTGGGAGAGTCAGGTGTGTGTTTTGGAGCCCAAAACAGGGAACTGTATGTCAGAAGTTGTACTAAGAGGGGAAAATCTTCCAAGTGGCATGCCAGGATTGTAGAGAGCTGGGTATAAATTTCTTTCTCTCGTTGAGCATCCACTCTAAAACACAATTTCTAGACCTTTATTAAATGGACCTAACTGTGAAAGTGGGTGCTATAGATGTATACATTACAAGTAATATTGATGTAGATATGTTACAGTAAATTTCTAATACGTTTTCCTTTCGTTCTCTTCCCTCAGCTGCATTCTAACATATTTTTGAGGTGGAGCTGCTGAATCACATTTAGAGGGGGTGAAGGACTGTTTAGTCTCTCGGGTGTCTTTTCCTTCAGGGCAGCACTGTTTCTTGCAGCTATGGTGGTGAAGGTGGGCCTCTGAGCTCTTGCTAAAGACCTGTGGAGAGCTGAACTTGTGCTTGTCTCAGAAGCCTCCTGTGCTTGAGAAAAGACTCGGTGCTGTCCGGGGTCTGTATGAAAGTTATTGTTTGAATTTTTTGGTAGTGAGAGACCGCCTCTCCAGCTGGAGGGGAAATCAACACTCAAAAAGTTAATTTAAGACAGTAAAAGTGTACCTTTTAGTGCAACTAAAGCCGAAGATTTCCTTCTTAAATTTGATCCATTTCTCTTTGGTTTTTACCTTCTTTCCTTTCTCGCCCAAAGCTACCCCGAATAATAGTGCATTTTTAAAGCTGACAACTAAGACTATTTAGAATTATTTGTGAGTAGTTACAATGTACCCTCTTACACTGCTATTCACTTGCCCAGCTGATGTGTGTATGGTCTTGTGAAGACAATTTGTGGACAGGCTTGCTCTTCCCCTATACTCAAAGCTGGTTTTTCTGCAGCTTTCTGTGATTTATATCTCTCTGTTTCAATGAATTTAGGACACCCCTGATCCATCAGTATATTTCAGTCTTTACTAATTTTTGGAATTTTCCTGCCGAACTTTATGTTGTTAGTGGAGGTGATGGGAAGTGGGACATACAACACTTTAAATCCCATTGTTACAAATCTGTGTGCTGTAGGTGACTAAGACCACTTATGTATCAGCCTCAAGGTGAAGGTAATAAATCTTGCTCATCCTTGGGACACTTTGCCAAGTGACTGATTAAAAGCAATCTTCACAGAAATTGTTCTCTCTGCAACTGGCCCATGAAACCCCAAACCAATCCCTCTTTTCTTAGTTACTCCGGTACCTGTAGTAGAAGTAAAAGTTGTTGGTTCTCTGAGAAGACTTGAATATTCTTCTTTTAAACTTCTAGCACTACTCTTCACTGCTGGTCACTGTACCCTGCAGGTATTCGGTTCTGCTGAACGCCTGGGCTGCACGAGAGTGAGAATTGATATGTTTTCTCCTCAGTGCAATTAGGCTGCAGGTGACAGTCCGCAGACAGAGTTTCTGGAGAAGGCACGTCCTGCCCGAGGAGAAAAAGCTGGAGCAAGCAGCAAGGCTGCCAGCAAAAGTGCTTTTTGGAGGTAGACAAGTGGCTGATTGGCAGTGTTGGGGAGGCAGAGGAGTATTTGGGTGGGGAAAGAAGGTATTGAAACAGAGAAGAGGTTTTAACTGCAAGTGTATGGTGGGCATAAGGGAGACAAAACACTGCTTAAGAAATTGTGTGATTTAAAAAATACATTATTTGGCTGTCAAGTGAATTATAGAGGAGAAAGGGAGATTATTCATTAGATGCATCATAGCGACAGGACATAAAGGATTAGACATGCTGTGTGAGCCATAAAGCTTTCACCAAGCAGGGAAAGAGTAATGATCTTGGTTTTATTGTGCTGTTTTCAGGCTGACAAAGTTCTAATTTTGTTCCAAAAATAAAGTTATGAACCAAACAGAAAGGGCTCTTAAACTGTGTGTGTTTGCTTCTGTGATGGTGTTGACTGTGCTTAAGACAGTTTGATAACTATCTGTCAGAGGTGTGGAGAAACCTCGTGCTTCATGGGAGCCCAAATAATTCTCAAAATAAATGCAGATAAAATTTCCTCCTATCGATTAGCTTCCTGCCCGTTTTTATTTGCTTCTGCAGCACCCTCTGTTAGTGCAGGATGAATACCCAGCGACTTGCAAGAGCTGGCAGTCTGACCACAGCTTCTCACAGGAGGAGCATTATGTTTGATGTGTCTGTGCTGGCTCCGGCTCCTTCAGCCCAGAGTCAGGAAATGCTGCTCTGGAAAGTGCCTCGCCTGCCTCTCAGCCCCTCTCTCCTGAGTCACACGGGTACACAGTCATCGATCAGCCGTGGGGAAAGTGCTGCTGCCACCTCCTGTGGCTGTGCTACTGCAGCACCGCTGACCCCAGCCAGCCAGAGACATCCAGCTTGCCTTTCACACAAATGCCAAACCCAGTAAAAACAGGTGAAGGACCCGTGTCGAGCTGGAGAATTGACCTAACAAAGGAATGCCAGCGGCCTGGCTTCAGCTGGCATAGAGTTAATTATTCTTAGCAGCTGATACACTACTGTTTTGGATTTAGGGTGAGAATAATGTTGATAACACACTGATGTTTTAATTGTTGCTTGACTGCTGCTCAGGGACCAGCTGGGCGCTGTTCAGCAGGTGGTGAGCGATTGTTTTGTGCATCACTTGGTTTACTTGGGGTTTATTCCTCTCTTTCTTTTTGTTATCTCCCTTTTCATCATCATCGTTCTTAATGTTGTTATTATTGTGATTTACTTTATTTCCGTTATTAAACTGTTTTAATCTCAGCCCACAGGTTTTACCTTTTTCTGATGCTCCTCCCTACCACACCAGGCCAGAGGGGATGGAGTGAGCAGGCAGCTGGTACTCAGTTGCCATCTGGGGTTAAACCGTGACAGACAGGCACTTCAGTTCTACTACTTCATATTTATTATGACTTGGACAGCCCCTTGACTGGCTGTGGGGGAAACTTTAAAATTAAATTCTAGAGCATTTTTTTTTACTAGAGCATCAAGTACTACTCTTTTACAACACTCAGAACAAGGTAGGTGGTGAGGAATGTAAAAAATAAATCCCTTCTGTAAGCAAAATTCAAAACTGAGAGGAATAATTTAACTTCCAGAGCTCGCAAGAAGACAATATAACAGTGTGGTCACCTGCACTTTTTTGAGTCATTCACTCTTTTGAATCACTCTTCTGTGATTCACACATGCTGAGTGAAAATGCAGACCTGACCTGCTAGCTACTATCTTTTCTTCTTTTTTTTTCCTTCAAGCTTTTCCCATTTTTCTTAATTCTCTCCCTTCAGTTACTTAACAGTAAATTTATCTCAATTTCCAAACTGAAGTTAACAAAGGGAAGGATATATTAACTACACAATCAACATATAAAGGCTGTGACACATGAATGAAGTACCAGAAGGATAATGAGATATTAAAAAGGAGTTATTCTGATTTATAAGCACTGGAGAGTCACATTTTCATACCCTCTAAGCAATTTGAAGGCTGGAAATGTACTTGAAAGAAGCTTCACAAAAGTATCTTATGCTTGCTCATTGGTACTTTCATAATGTTCATGTCTTTCCCTTTCTCATGAGTTCCCACTGACGATAACCTTAATTAAATCAGAAAATTCTGTTACCAATTCCTAAGTGTATTATCTTCCTCTTTGGGTTGCGCTGTACAATTAAACTAATTTCTCAGACTGTATTTCTCAAATTATCTGTTTCTTCCTGTAGCACACTCCCATTCTTGTCAGCAAGTCCTGTCAGGAACTGAAGCATGTTCTTTCTCACCAGCTTTCCTTTTCCTCTTCTTTTTGGAGAGACAGTATTACATAAAAACAAAATATGAAATAAATATTTCTAAGCTTGAGCCATAGGAAGCTTCAGCAGATCCTTTCTTCATCCCAGAAGTTTCTCTTTACCTGAGTGTGTTAACATTTACTCTCTAAGTGGGTCCCCTCTCTCATGCTGAACCTCTTCTCTGCCTTAACTAATATTTCTTCATTAAGCTGTTCATCAAACACACAAAAATGAGGTGTTGTGCATCATGTTTTGGAAAAAAACTCCATAAATCTCTTCTCTAGAAAAGAGATCACATTTATCTTTAGTCGTTTTATTCTATACTTCAACCCTCTTTCTTTTGTGTCTAGGTTTGCACTTATTCTTGCATTCCAGCTTTGTTCTCAATCCTCCATAAAGTCCTATTAATTAAATGCCTTTCTCAGTCACTTCTTTCCACTATCTTAAATATGGATAAGCCTGGGAAAGGTCATCAGCTTCAACTGCTCTTCTAATACAGAATGGAGCCAGCTGTAAAACAAAGCACAGATAAAATCAAACCAAACCTGGAAGAACTGAGCTGAAAAGCAATAATTGCTTGGCTGTACCCAACAGAACTACAAAAGTGCTTAATTTAACCCTGAAAGCAAAACGGAGAGGATTATTGGCGAGGGCTTGATGAAAGAAAATGCTGTTGATAATATTGAGCGTACTTGGCACTTTTTTCCTTTAGAAAGTGCTTTACAAACACTAATTAACCAGGATATTGCACAACCAGTGGATCTCTTCTAGTAGAGCTTTTAAGCATTGGTTCTTCTGTGATATCTGGCCAAAGATTAAGCAAAGTATAGCAGAGCTTATTCTGGTGGAAAAATGGACCCATTTTAATCTAGTGACCAGTCTTGGTGTGTGCTAATGTACTCTGCTTTATCAAACACCAGTCAGCACTTCTTAATGGACATGCATTTGTTCTTGTCTAACTGGGCATTAAATAGGGGTGAAACAGCATATTCACTCCTAGTCCTTGGGTGGAGGGGTTGGGAAGGAGAAGGTGAGGTGCTGGCAGCGAGCCAGGGCAGTTCATGTTGCTGGCTTTGTTCGGGTTTTGGGTTTTTTTAAAATAAAGCTCCTTGGGGCTCTGTCCATTACTGCATATCCACAGAGGAGTCTGGAGGACCCATCTAAGTTCTAGCCACTGCTGAAAACCACAGGAGCATTGCTGTCTCTGCAGCCTTCACTCTTCCATCAAGAGAATCTCTACGGTGGTGACGGTGATTGGCCCATAGACGAGTTAAACACAGTTCCAGTTACCAATAGTGAATAAAAATAATTAAATAACTATTACCTTTGCCTACAGTCAAATATGTTATGCATCACTGATATGGAGCCCCTCAAGATCTGAACCCCTCAAGATCTGAACCAAAACTTCACAATATTTTTCTTTCAGTTATTAATTAGTAGCAATAGCTGGACAATTATGATTAAGCAATTGCGTTGTGAACCTTGTGCACTTGGCTAATCTTTTAAGGGAAAGGGAAGACAATCCCAAGATGAATGGGCTGTCTGGACCAGAGCCACCAAGAGTGAAGTCAGCAGAACTGAGCAGTAACTGGGGGAAAGGTAATTCTGGCAGAGGGAGACCACAACCACCAACCCACTGACCACCTACTCAAAACCCCAGGTTCAAATGGAGGGAAGAACTGTGCATGCAGACTAATTAGCATGAGAAATGAGAGATAGGAACTATCAAATAGGGGGTTGAGGACTGATTAATAAAAGGGTTATGTAATCTAGCCAATGGATGCTGATGCCTCTGTTAAAATATTTAATTAGTGTAAAATTGACCTTTCATTTTAGGTAGAAAAAAATGCTCTGCAGCCCTACCACAGCATGATTGTGCCCTGATGTTGTGCCAGGAGCAGCCTCAGCAGTGGCACTGCCCTGGTGCCATATCAGGAACCACAACCTCATTGCTCTTCAAGCACTGAACACCTCAAAAGCCTCTCTAAAGCCTTGTGGTTTTGATGAAGACTTTGAGAAGAAGAGAGAAATCAAGAGTTTTATCTGGTACCAGTCTTCTCCATAGGGATTGCAACTGATTCCTGTTTGTTGCATCACATCCCCTGCCTCATTCCTGTAAAGAAAAAAAGCAGGAGTGAGGTGTGGGACCTCAAACCATCTTGGTTGTACCTCAGCCTGTGCTGGGTGGACCAGTGTCACTGAGGGAAGGGGGAAGAAAGCAATCCCATTTTGGGTAGAAAACTGCCCAAATGCTAGCTGCAGTCCCAGTTAGTGTGTTTGTTTTACAGAGTCTAATAAAACCCATCTGTATGCAATCGCTGCTGGACTAAATTGAGAGAGATTTGGTGAACACATGGCTAACCAGGATTTAGAGTGGAGAGACAGCCTGCAGGAATTGTAGCTCATAGCTCCTGCCTCTGCCAATGCGAAGGCAATGTGGGAAGCCAAGCACAAGACATCAGACACAGCTGACACTCATACTGTGCCTCGATTATCACAATCCATCCATTTTCAAGCATTATTTAATTTAGCATAGCTTATTAGAAGCAGAAGGTGCTTAACTCCCGATGGTGTTACTTGGTTTTAAATGCCCTTTCAAGGGGAAGGGCTGCTTCCCAAGGGCTGCGTGGTTTTCCAAGTTCTGCTACAGGTAAAGTAAAACAAGAAAGGTCTGGAGAACGGTAGCCTAAAGAATGGTGTCCCAGCCAGGAGTAATTAAACAGGCTATGGCTTCTCAGCATCAGTAAAGTCAGTAAGATGGGGAAGGTTTGTTTGCTGATCCTCGTAGAGCAGTGTCATGAGGCACTCCACAAAGCTGCTGGGTGGCAGGTTTAAAATTAAAATAATGAAGCATTACTTCATGTGGTTCGTAATTCAGTTGCAGAACTCATTGCCAGCAGCCACTGGAGACCTATCATTCAAGTGGCTTCCAGGAGAAGTTAGCTCGTTCAGGGAAGAGAGGTCTGCCAGGACCCATTAACAGCAGAGGTGTTCACACACAGCCGTGTTCAGGAGCCACAGAGCCGCTGCTTTTCATGGAGCAATTGCTGTACGTGCTCCTGCTTCTCCTTCCATCCCCTAAAACATCCCACCAGCTGCTGCCAGGGGAACTTTGGTCTGATCCAGTGCTGCTGTTACTGTGCCAGGATTCCTCAGCCCAAGTCAGGAAGGTGATATTAAGCACTACAAGTCCCTGTGCAAATACCTGGTCTACATTACACGTGCAGAGTAGAGCTGGGTGCTGCAAGAATATGGGGACATAGTGAGATAAATGTAGAAATATAGTAGTGAGATAAAGCACTTAATGAGCTTGCCCAAAGCTACTTATCAACATAAAAGGGGACTAAGGGCTTCCCTGGTCTCAGTCTTGTGGTGGTGTTGTTCCTTAGAGAGTTGGGGCAAAATAACTGTATGGTACTAGAAGAGGAAAATGAATTTTATAATAATTACGAATCACAGAGAAAACAAACAAGTATCTTTTAATGCAGCATAATAGAAATAAATTCCGTGTTTATAATGACCCCTCTAATCTGAACAGGATCTGAATTTTATATTTCGGAAGAGAGGGAGTGCTCGGACATAATTCCAGTGCAGCTGCAGGCAATGCTCTTTTGTGGCTGATTATCCATCCATAATTCAGGACAGTGGATTCAGCCTTTTCAGTTTTGCACAGCCCATTTATTTCCAGACTACTTAGGTTTTCCACAGTATTTTAACTGGGAGAAACCATGCCAGAAGGTAACATCTCTGCAATCTTACCCAGGTGTGTGTTAGCTACCGTCAGTGTGTGCCCCCAGGTACCAGAGTAGTGGTGAGAGCTCCTGCCTGGGAGCTGGGAAATCGGGATACAGCTGGCTCCTCAGCTTGCTGTCAAGGTGCACTTCTTTTCTGTCGTTGAAACCTCTCTTGTGTGCAGGAAAAGCAATCCCCATTTATTGTGCTGTAGGGAAAATACCAGCTGGAGAGGCTGTGCAGCCTTGTGGTTTTGAGGTTTGTGTTTGGGTTGCCTTCAGAATACTGCAGTCTTTAGGTTTAAAAAACAATTGGTGGCCACACTGCATTTTTGAGGTGGCAGACCCTGGGTTATGTGATTAATGTATGATTTGAAAATCCTGGGGTGCTGGACTACTGTGTTTCTTTTCCATGTCCTGGGTGTAGTTGGCAACTAGACCAGCACTAGACACAGTTAGGACAACCTGCAGCTGCTCTTACTTTACCTCTGCAGAAAAGGTTTTATGATGATGCCCAAGTCCTGCTGACTCAGCATCTGATTTTTACATACCTTTTTTCAGGAAAAGTAGCAGCATTTTTCAACTTTTCAGTTTGGCATTTTTCAGTTGGCCTCATCCTCACTCCTGGCCTTGAAAACCTATGAATCTGAAACACAGGAGATGAACAAGGATTTCTGCTTGTGTCAAGAAAACCCTTTTATTTCTCAATGTTAATATTTCTAATTTACATTTACTGCTTGGGGGTTTAGAGATAATCTGGAACAGCAACTATGAACTCTCCTTCCACATATGTTAGGACAAGCAGCTATTTATAGCTTTTGATTTGCTGTTGGAGGAAGAACCATAAATATTCCCTCCTTCAGCAAGAAAACAGTTCCAGCAATATAAAAAAAGAACGCCAGTACATAGGAATGGCATAGGATTCGGGCTGCATTGATTATGCTGTTTCAGCTAAGATTTATCTGTTTGAAGTTTCTGAGATTGGTTCAGTCTTGTGTTTAAAGATAGGACAGCCCTATGGGGCCAGTTGTTCAGCTGTGCATCGTTAACAGAATGGTGTGCAAAAAACGCTCTGTGAAAACAGCCCGACTCCTTGGCTTTATGCTCCTGCATATTCTAGGAGACCTAAAAATCACTGATGTGAAAATTTGCAATGTATTGTTATGCCTTTGGGGACATGATAATAATCCGTGATACCACACCTTTTAACTAGTCATCTGTCATGAGGAGAGAGGGAAAAGGGCTGTAATTGTTCTGCATGTTTGTTAAAGGGTTATTTCACTATGTATTTGATAAAATATATTTATATATAAATATATATAAATAAATAATATTTATATATAAATATATAAATCCTTCATGATCATATGTAACTTTACAGTGTTAAAAATAATTATCAGAATAGCTTTTTACAGTTCTTTATTTTAACGTAGCTGGTTAGGTGTTTCATATGCAGTTTATTGGTGTTGTATTTTTGATGTCTCCAAGGGGGATGTGGAATTGCTCTTCGCTGGTCAGAATTTCTCAATACATTTACTCACGTAGTGCACCTATTCTCAGTATTTCTGTTGCATGCAGTTCCAGTGGAAATAAATGTTCTTAATCCCAGCCAACTGAAATGCAAACATTTTAAATTAAATATAGTTACTCATTTTAAAAGGTCACTCTTGTCTTTTTATTAGTGCTATTTATTTCCTCAAACCTGTTTCACATTCAGATCACTAAAATGAAGAGCAGTTTAACCCAAAACAGTCAGAGCTGTGGCTGATAGTGGAAAGGAGAATCCTGGCACATGTGGCTCCTTGGTCCTAAGTGTTGCCACTTATCCCTTGGGCTGTGCATAGTCTCCAGCCAGAGAGGTATCTATGTCTGCAGAGTCATGCCCAGCCCTCTGTGGATCTTCTCGTCCTCTCAAGATATTTTCTGCACTCCTGAATCACTTGTTTTCTGCAGTGATGGGCATAGGCTCTATTGTTCCTTACGGATGGATTTCTGCTCTGAGCTACATGGACTGCAAAATGCTTTGAGATTCCAAACCAAATGTAGATTCACACTCTGTCTGATTCTCCTGAGCCCTGTACCCCAGGGCATAGTTAACTCCTGGGAAATGCCAGCAGCTCCAAGGAAGGATGGGAAGCATCTGAAGGCTGAAATAAGGCTCAAGGCAGCTGAAAGATTTTTTTTTTTTTGCAAATAGTCATAGCAATTAAGATATTAAAATCAATGTCACAAGCTGTCACTTATGGACTGCATTAGCTCTGCTCTGCCATGAACTTGTTCCTCTTCACCACACAAACCTTCTCAAACTGTGAGGGAACAAACATTTCTCACCAAGCCTAAGCACCCTCTGCTCTTCATCTGAATATATTTGAATTTCTCACTAAATCTGCCAACATCCATTAGAGTCACCATTAACGGGCCATGGTGGGATTTGAACTAATCAGTACAATTTACAAAATCGTTTGGAGCACAAGAACTTTTAGGAGCAGCTGAGTGGTGAAACCATACTCAGGGGACAGGAGTTTTTCTAGCAAATGGTGGAGCAGGAAGGCAGATTGGAAGAGGAGCAATCACTCTGGCTCCCACCCAGGATAATGAAAACCAACATTTGAGTCTGTGATAAACAAAGGAGCAGCCTAAGGTGTTTTACACCTTCTTAACAAGCAAGAGAGGCAGAGGAAGGCGTCAGGGAAGACTGCCAGCCAGTCATCAGTCTATCACTCAGAATTGCTTTAATTACTAAGGGGACAGAAGAACAGGGAGAAGAGATCTCTGGTGCAAAGTCAGAGAATGTCAGATTTACCTTTCTTTCCATTTCCCTCTCCAAGTGCTGCCTCACACTGAGTGATGCTTTTGAACCCCCACATGCCCACTGATGATTTAGAATCCATATTTGCATGAAGGGATTATAATTAAGCTCCTCTGTGGCATCACACAAATTTACCACTCCCTTGCAGACAGTATCCATCAGCTTTGTGTCTTCTGGCTGCTGTGGGATTGTAATACCCGGATCAGCTGTAGTGTGCAATGTTAATTTGATACTTTAGCAGCAGCCAGGAGCTCTGTTTTAGCTGAACCTGTGCCTCATATTATTCTGTTCGTACTCTTTGAGCTGGGACAGCCAACCCTTGACACAGGAGGCTGCAGCAGAACTGCTTGGCCAGCCAGCCCAGCTGTCAGAGGAGCTCCTGGAGATGGTGCAGCTCCAGGTACATCTCCTGCCAAAGCCTAAACCCAGGTGTCAAGAACACAGCAGTTACCCATCTCTCTCAATTTTCAGTTCACTTGGTTTTGAATCCCAAACCAGTATCTAACTGCAGCTAAGTCTGACTTCTGCTTCTTAAAATTCTGTTTCTAGACATGTGCAGGACTGAGCTGTGGGTTAAGCCAGTCTAATCTCAAACTGGGAACAAACTGCAGGGCCGCTTGGTATTTGCTGCAGAGGTGTCGTGGTGCCACTAGCAGTGGGCTTTCCCAGGAGATGGGCTGGGCCATGTGCTTGTGCATCACTCTGGCTGTGAAAGCAGCAGAAGAATATTCTTTGTCTAAGTTCCATTCAGCTGAAGCAGTTCCTTGTTTGAAGCTGCCAGCCGTGATGTGAGCTCAGGAAGCATGTCTGCCTGAAGTGGAGGGGCCACCGAGGGAATGAGGAGAGAAGGTAACAAGGCAGATGGTCACTGGTTTTACACCCTGTTAAAAAGAGAGAGAGGAGGATTTGTGTCAGAGGTGAGACTAGTTCATGATGGCTGAGAGGGCTCACAGGGGTGGTGGCGTGGCACGGAGCTGCTTTTGAGTACCACGGAGTTGTGCAGAAAGAGACAGAGAAGCTTCTGCCTGTAACTCACTGTCCCTGTGATGCTGCGGTCAGACCCTGAGCCAGGCAGGAGAACACACCTGTCAGGGTGATAAACATCCTGTGCTCAGCAGACTGTCCTTCAAACGAATTGCCAATCTCCTGTGTTACTCTGGTGCAGGGCATGCAGACCTACAGGCTTTGTCTGCATCAATAATTCTCTCTCAGGAAGAGCCGGGCTTGGAGGATGGCCCCAGCTGCAGCCAGAACCCCTCAGGGCTCGGGTGCTCCTCGAGTAAGGGTGGAAAAGCAGGGGCACAGCTCTTGGGGACACAGTCCTACCTAGGTTTCCCTTTGCTACTCTGCTTCAAATCATACAAGGATAAACATATTGGTTTCCTGAGCCTGAGCCTCAACAGTGCTCTCTATTCAAAAAGTAAGGGTGGAAGTGAGCTATTTTTTCAAATATTTTGAGGCTCTTCCTGTGAGGTGTCAAAAAATAAGAGAAACAGTCAGGGAAAGGGAAACAACAGGTGCTTATTTTTAAAAGAAAGTAGTTAAATGTAAGGCACAGAAGTATTCTTTATTAAAACAAATTAATTAATTCCTTGATCACCTAGTATGATCTTATCTACAAGCTCTCGTTCAGTGGGTGTTTTAAGGGGAGAAGAGTTTCTATTTTTGATAATCTTTGTTTGCCAAGACTTAGAGCTGTACAGACGAGTCTGTTTCTCTTCACCTCACCAGGATTTATAGCTGCAGTCAGCCTTTTGGGGGAACAGACATCAAAGCCTTCAGCAGGTGTGCAGTGACCAGGAAAAGATGCAGAACAAAATCCAGAGAGGAGATGACACGATATTTCCCCTGGGATGCTTGTAAAAATGGCGTGGAAAAGACAGGAGCGTTTGCAGATCGCATTGTGAGCCCTGCAGAAAATGCATCAGCCAAACCAGGAAATAATCTTGGAAATGACAAGCCTCATTGAAGGTTAATGCTTACAGAGCTGTGGGAACTGGTCCCAGTGGCACATTTCCAGCCAGCCTGGAATAAAGGTGTTTTCCACGAGCTTATGTGCCAAAGGCTAGCCATCAGTGTGGCACTTCTGAGGTGCAGGTATGCAGTGTCCTGAGCCGTGCTGAAGCTGAAAGTACCTCATGCAGCTGTAGATAACTGATGGAAGAGCTGCTCCACAGCTCAAGAAGCAGGAGAATGAAAAGCTACTTCATTGAAAAAAACTTGTCCAGTGGTGACAAGCACTTCCAGTACAAACAAAACAAAATAGATGCAACAAATAAAAGCTGTTCATCTGTCAGGACTGGATGTACATGTTGTCTGGTTTCCTAATGTGCCATTGGCATTTGCCAGAAGCATCTATTTTTTGAGCTATGTGTCTGAATTGCATGTTGCAAATAAGTATCTCAGTGCTTGTGTTGGACGAATATGTATTTTCTCTATGAAAATGTGTTCTTGACTGGTTGGATGCCAAATAAAAGTGGTCTAGAAATGTATGCACACCTGAGCCAGCTGATAGTCTGGGTGGTTTCTCTGAGCTGGATGCTGTAGGTGGCACTAGTGGCGTAGCTGATGTTAAATTATGCAGTGTTTATCCCCTTTTGGCTCAAGTGGTCGCTTTTTGATTGAGGTAGAGGAGTCTGCAAATATCTGTAGGGCTGTCACGTGTTAAGTTGTTCTAGTTTTATTTGTTTTGACTTCATGAATACTCTACTGCTACTGGAATGGAATGACCTCGAAAAGCCCTTCCCAGAAAGCTGTGATTGACACATCTCTTATATCCAAGCAAAATGGAAAGATAGATTTGATATATTGGAGCCATCATCTGCAGTGTGTTGAGTGAATAGAGCCAAACATATCTGCTTGAGCTGCAAAAATGTCTCACTAAAATAATTAGTTTCAGCATGAACAGGAATTGAAGATTATTTTGTAATCTGCTGCAAGCGTCAGTCAGTAGTGTCGCAATTAAAAGGGTTTGCTGAGATGAATAGCATTTTGAATTTATTGTTGTGATGTTACCTACCTGACTGCTTGGCTGCAGTAAATCAAGTGGCACTACTGGAAGCATGTGAATGAATGCCAGCTGGAGATCTGGCCCATTATCAGATTATAAAATTCTCTTTCTGGAAGTATTTTACTGGGCAAGGCACCCAAATCTATATATAAGTTTCTTAATTGAAACAGATGGCAAGAGGCCATAAATTTTTGCGATGTATAATGCAGACAGGTAACAAGGACACATTTATCAGCATCGTGGTGAATCACAGGAACGTAAAAGGGAGCTCAGAGAAATGTGCTGTCCTATAAAAGCAAGAGGATGGACTCACAGCTTCAAGGCTTTAATATTCGGTATGTGTTCCTGTTTTTATATATCTATTTCTAAATTCCTGCGTTTGCTGCTGCAGCAGAGGGTTCAGTGTGGTGGCAGAGTTATAGAGCAGGCAATGCTGTGTGCAGTGTACCTGGAATGACTGAGTTTTATCAAGCATGCCTGTTAAATATCTAGAGAGAGGAAACCTGCCATGAAATCCAGAGGAATTGAGCTTGAGCTGCTACAAGGAGAGTGTTTGTGTCTCAGCTCCCTTTATTTCCTGCTTCCTCGGCTGGTTGAAGACTGTTGAAGTGCGGAAACATTTAATCTGGCTTTGGTTGTCAATATTTCCCAGCTCAGCAGACACAACCAGATAAAGCAGTGATACTCCTGAATATACACAAGGCACGCATGTAGGATATCTTTTCGCTTTTGAATTTTAAAATCTTTAATTTTCAGCGCTCAAGTGCTACAGCAGAGGGATGAGCTGGGAAGTTCTGGTCTTACGCTGATGCCTGGAGCAGGAGTAGCGTGGAGTGTAACAGCTGGAGCTTTGCCACACTGCCACGGCTCTTGCCTGGCATGTGTGGTGGCAAAAGATCCATTTCTCCCAGCTATGCTGTTCCACATGCTCTGCTGGTCTGGTCAGCGCCAGCTGCGCGAGGGATTCAGCAAAACTGAATCCAAACCAAACTGGACCAAACTCACATCACTCCGTACATTTCACAAGGGGTAAGCGTGAGGTGGTAGCACCACTCTGGCAGCCTCAAACATCCCCTGAGAAATTACATCCTCTGTCCCATCAGCCAACCTGTCACGGATCAGAACTGTTTTGTAAATAGACCATGTGATACATCTCTTTATTTTATCCTTTTTAAGTGGTAAGTTCAGGGTGTCGTCGTGTGAACTACTGAGTTCTGGATAGTGAAGCAAGCAGCAGTTGGGAAGTGATTGACTTTGAGATAATATATTGTGTTCTTTGACTTTTTGGTGGGTTGATTTTTTTTATTACCATATATTGATGCTGGTGAGTTCTCTTTCTTTTCTTCTCTTCTTTGTTTTTTTCCTTTTTTTTTTTCTTTTTTTTTTTTAAAGTTTTGGTGTGTTAGCCTTCTCTTCTTACTAACACTACATACATATTTTCACACTCATCCATCGAGGGAAGGGAAGAAGAGCTCTGAAACTTTGTACGTGACCTTGGGTTGTTCTGTGGAATCATATTCTGTCACAGTGTGATGCCTTCCAGCAAAACCATGACTTTGCAATTGTTATTATTATTTCCAATAGCAGCTAGCATACATTGGGATGCCAGTTTCTGTAGCTAACAAACTCAGACCAAGTCTGGCTGCTCTCCAGCAGAGCTTGTTCAGTGCTACTGAGAGCAGGGTCGAAATCATTCCAGCCGAATTTGAGCCAGCAGTAAAGAAAAACCAGCATTTTATTTCCCAGCTCAGTATGATGCAGTCAGTTCTGTGAATTCCTTGTCAAAATAATATGCATGTTGACACCTATGAGCACACATCATAGCACAGCTTTCCATAGTGCTCATGAAGAAATTGCATGTACTTTTGAGGAGGCATAGTTACCTAAATTGTTTATCAGAGTTCAGACAGCATGTCATGATTTCCTTCTTCCTATTTCTTTCTCTGCCTTGCTTCTATTGATGGTTTGCCACTTAGATAACTCTTCAGCAGCTCACTTTGAAAAATCACGTTTAAATTGGTGCTTGATTGCCCTCTCCCCTGTTTGTTTCAGAAGTGAAAACAGGAGATTCACACATCCCTCCTTGGGAAGCTGCTAGGAAACAAGCAAATGCTGCTTCTGCAATTTCCCAGCTTCTGAAATGGCAACAAGTCCATTTCCATATTAGTGCAAGCCCAGCCTGTTAGTGGGATTATCCCAGGGGAAGGCATTTGATCTCCTAGGGGTGCTGGGATGGGAGATGGAAGGAGCAGGGACTGCAGCTTGCTTGTGATAGTGGCACGAATCATGTGAGCATTTTCAGCCACCCCCTCTGCTGTCCCCATCCCTTGCCTGTGGCCTTAGCCTGAGATTTGAAATTCTGCAGGGTGGTGGCCACTTTGCTGTGATCCACATCCATCAGGGAGCTGCAGCTCTGCTGGGCTAGAAGTGATACTGGTGATTAGAGAGCCAGCTTTACTCTTTGGAGTAACTTAAACTTCAGCCTGCTGGGTTAAACTCTGTTTACAGTTAAACCAATGATGTGCAATTAAGGAAAAGAGCCCGTGAGGTTTTTACAGAGGGGAAACAGATGGTCCCCAGTTGGAACAGCCACGGGAGTTGAGAACATTCTAGATGTTTCTTAATGCAAAGACCTTTCAGGTGCATAAATAAGTATAATATATGCTGTTATAGCTACACATCTGATATAAGGAGAGAAGAAAATTTTTTATGTGCTATGCCTTGAGTGCAAAAGTTGCTGACAAGAACCTCATCAGCAATTCACCGAGGAGCGATGTCTTTGTCCCAGTAAAACCAGCAGTGGCACAGCATGGGCAGCGGGGAGCGACATTAAGCTCCTGTTTCCAGTTCCAGTGTTGCAATTACATTCAGAGACACCAAAAACTGTCATCCTTCTGGCTGTCTTAACCTGTGGTTGTGACACACAGCTGCTCTGATGGATGCAGTGACTGGGTCCAGCTTGGACACTGCCTGAGGGGCAGGGTCTAGTGCTTGCTCACTTTCTCTTGGAGTGTCGTGGTTTGACACTGGCACAACACCAGGCACCCACAAGAGTCGCTCGCTCACCCTCCCCTGCCACAGCTGGGCAGAGGAGGGAAAAAAAAATTAACAAACACTTCATGAGTGAGATAAGGACCAGGAGAAATATTTCAAGGGCGAAACAAGCTCAATTTAAGTTGCAAAGTGAATTTATTACTAACACAATCAGAGGAGGATAATGAGAAGTAAAATAAGCCCTTAAAACACCTTTCCCCCCCCAGCCCCTCCCTCCTTCCCACCGACAATGCAGGGAGACAGGGAGTGGGGGTTTTGGTCAGTTCACCACCAAGATTTTCTTCTGCTGCTCTGGGAGAGGAGTCCTTCCCCTGAGAGACCGTGGGGTCCCTCCCACGGGAGACAGTTCTCCGTGAACTTCTCCGGCGTGGGTCCACTTCCACGAGCAGCAGCCCTACCGCACCCGCTGCACCGTGACTCCCTCCCACGGGCAGACATTCCTCCCAAAACTGCTGTGACGTGGGTCTCTCTTTCCGTGGGGTGCAGTCCTCCAAGGACAGGCTGCTCCAGCCTGGAAGCAGGGCCCTCTCTCTCCACCGCGTCTCCCACTGGATCACAGCCTCCTCCAGGCATCCACCTGCTCCAGCATGAGCACCTCCTCCATGGGCTGTGGGTGGATCTCTGCATCCCCCGTGGATCCCCACGGGCTGCGGGTGGATCTCTGCATCCCCCATGGACCCACGGGCTGCAGGGGCACAGCTGCTTCACCATGGTCTTCATCACGGCCTGCAGAGGAATCTCAGCTCCGGTGCCTGGAGCACCTCCTGCCCCTCCTTCTCCACTGACCTTGGTGTTGCCATGTTGTTTTCCCTCACACGTTCTCACCTCCTCCTCTTCTCTGACTAGAAGCAAAACCCCCGTGACTTTGTTTTGATTTTCTTCTTAAATATGTCATCACAGAGGCGTCACCAACCTCTCTCATTGGCCCGGTTTGGCCAGCAGCACGTCCATCTCCAGAGCCATCACGGACTGGCTTTGCCAGACATGGCTGGAAGCTTCCAGCAGCTTCCCACAGGAGCCATCTTTGTGGCCCACCTGCTACCAAAAACCAGGCCATGGCAAACCAATACATGGAGGCAGGACGGCTCACAGCAAACACAATCATTTTGCGGCCACAAGATAAGAAAAACGCATCTTCACTCAGACACTAAATTGTAACTTAGTCTTTCAATCAGGTGTTGGAAGTAGTGCCAGAAGCCAGAATTGGGATGGCTCAGGATTCCTTTAGAAGTAAAAATTTGCATCAAGATATATCATCCTGCTGCCCTGACAAAATTTAGCATTTAGTGGTGTTTTTCTTATGCAGGTGTCAGCTGGTCCTACCAGCTGACAACAGAAAAAGCCAATATATCCAACAGAGCAGCTCAGGAGTGCTGATGTCTGAATACTGGCATGACACTAACAAAAATAATGGAAGAATATCCCAACAATATCTGTTCTTTTTCGTTATTTACTTCCTTGCCTCTTAAATATCATTCCGATGTCACAAATTTCGTGTCCAACAGCTTAGGGATATTTTTCAGTTACGTTGCTACTTCTGGACTGTGCATTTGTAAGAACCTCGAAATAAAAAGGGGGTCCCACCAAAGAAGATGCTTTAATTGCTCAAGGAAAGGGCAAATTGGCACTGCTGGGGAGCAGATCCAACTTCCATAAAGCTCGTCTGTGCTACGGAAAACAGGAAAGATTCTGGACATGTAATGGAAAAGTATTTTTTAAAACTAGTCCATGCAATTTATTATTGCCCCATTCCAGTAAAACTTTAACGGATAATGGTAATCTGAGAGGGTATTGTACTCTGGGTGTGCTAACTACAGTGGAGGGATTAGCCAAGACCTGTTTGCAAAAGTGAGACTTCTCTGATATTCAAATCTGTCTGAGATATTTGTATGCTAAAGAGCTGTGAAGTGCTGATACGCTTCTGCATTTATGGAGGGTTTCTCCATTGAGACTGTGAGTCTTCTGCAGGTGGGCAGAAGTGCCCCACACCCACAGGAGGTGCAGCTAAAATTCAGTGCCTTCCCAGACTCTTTGCTGAGAGGTAGGGGTGTAGCCGTGCAGGCTTGGTTTGTGGTCCAGTTGGAGTGCAGGAAAAATGTACTCATCCTTGGGAGCACATAGCTGGGCAGTTCGATCCTCTCCGAATTCCTCTGCTTAATGGGATGGACAGTCTCGTCTCTGTTTTAGCACTTTTGCAAAGCTATTGGCAAAGTCCTCCTTTGAACTGCTTTGGGCATCCTCATCACTGGTTTGCAAAACTGATGATCCACGCTGAAGCAGGCTCAGAGAAGATCTTGCAAGATGATGGAGGGAAGTGAACGAAAATGCACCACACAGGAAAAGATAAAAAGTGTGGTTTGCTTAGCCTAGAAGAACAGGGATGAGAGAAGATCTGATTGTCTATAAACACACCAGCTAAACAAACATCCTCATTCAGAAGACAGCAATCCCAAGAAGATGTTGCAGAGACATCATCAGCCAGTAGAGATAGAGAAATTTGAGGGGACCCAAACGCCTCTCAGGAAGTGTACTGATTTTTCCCACTTAGTAAAGAGCAGATGGGAGAAAAAAAGTTTGCTAATCAGTTGGACAAGCCATAGAACTTTATCACTTTTGGCTCCAGATTTTATCTCATGGTGCATTTTATCGCTAGAAGTCTGATGCCACCAACATGAGCAGGATTCTACAAGCAGCAGCTAACTCAATAAACACCATTTCCTCCTATGGGGACAAGTCCTGGAGCTCTTTCAGTCCTCAGGACTGCAGCAGGATTTTCTGCATTCCTGCCACACTCCTGCTGGGAAGCATTTGTCATGTGGAGTCCCACCACCACTGGTTCAAAGCCAAGTCCAAAATCCTTCTGGGAACAAAGTGACCAGAAGGCACCACTGTCCCTGGCATCTTCCCGAACCAGATCGCAGCTTCTAGGTGCCCACGGGAGGGACCAGGAACTTCCAGTCCTTGTGTGCTCGTCCTAAATATGTGGAATTAGGTAAAGTTAGGTAGGTGTGGGAAGGGTTATCGCCAGGAAAGCTGCTGTGTGGGAGGAATGGGGAATGGACCGCGAGCTGGTGCTGCTGAAATGTGTCGGCTGAAACTGCGAATGGTGATTTGCTGCGCTGCTTATCTTGATACATTTGTATGAAGGGAAAATTACATTCCCCAAGAAAACCAGTGGTTTTGTAGCCTGGCAGGGTGCAGCACCCCGCACTGACACGTGTTTCCAAGGGCTTTTTCTGTCAGCTCGCTTCGGATGAACTCTGCAATGCCAGGTGCTGCTTGCAGACTACTGAATAGATTCCTGCCAGAGAAACACAAGGCAGTTTTCAGATGAAAATAAATGTGATTTGTGATGGAAAAAGAATGGAATACCTTCTCTTTCACTACCATTAAAGCTTGAAATATGCACTGAAATCAAGCCTTTTTCTATGAATTCCGCAGCTAAACCTTGTTCAGAATGTGTTTAAGGATTATGTTGCAATGTTTTAAACTGACTTCAATGGCAATAAATGTGCCCATGAAAAACATCTTCAATGACTCCTTGAGAATCAGAAAAAGTACAACAGGAAGAAAGCTCAGGATTCATCAGAAAATTGCAGGACCTTACAACATCAAAGAAAAATATTCTGCTTTCAACATCTGCCCACACCTTCTTCCATCAAAGGAAAATTAGTTTAAGATCATGGTCTTTGTTCCTGGTAGGTAGCCAAGAAAGAGAGGGTAAATGTATGAAATAAGAATGGTCTTTGGAATTAGATAGTGCTGTATAAGTACATACAAAGTATCTGGGACACTCTTGAATTAAGTACAGTAGTGATGTGACCATATTCTGGCTGATTCAATGTAGGAGCATCCATAATCACCTCCCTTTCTCCCCTGGAGCCACCTCCCGGTCCTTTCCAAAGCAGCTGAGGTGGCAACACAAATGGTAAATGACCTCTGGCAGTCGTATTGCTGCGACGACAATAACAAAGCAGCATTAATGCAGGCTCTTCTGTGGAAATTCGACTTGGCCTAATGATTAATCAGCTAGGGATGAGCTGGCAAAAACTTACGACTCAGGACAAATTAACCAAGTTATGGAGGAGAGATTAATGCCTGATCCCCAGCCCTGATAAAATGGTCCGGTGGCAATGCCGTTCAGCTGGAAGGTACCGTAGGTTCCAAATTTCCTCCGGCACTTCAGCTGTTTGCCAAGAAGATGATAAAGCATTTTGGTCACATGCTGAATTTCGTGAAGCTGCTAAAGCGAGCAGCACTACTTCCCTGCCCATTTAGCAGCTAATCTACAAGAAAATTGTAGTGCTACGCCCAGAAGTGGTGCTTGGAGTGAGTCTGGTTGTGTCAGACACGGTGCTGGACCTTGTAGGGTCACACAGCCTGGGGGGAACCTCACACACAGCTGGGTGTGTGAGGAGAATACTGACCTAGTCTTATGATGGTTCAAGCTGATTTTGTTAAAATGTTGTTATATTGCTGCAATATCAAGTTTGGCAATTTTCTAGAGTGGTGTTCTTCTCAGGCTCTGTAATGGATAAAGTACGTTAAGGTAATGTAAGGAAAGTGGAAGCACAATTCGATAAGGAACAGGAAGATTGCTGGGAGGCTGTAGCTGAGTTTCAGGCGAGGTTAAAGTCTAAAGGGTGGGCAATTCCTAGCTCAGTTCCTGGCCAGACTTAGCCCATTACACTTTCACTATCCACAGCACATCTGTTCACTTCACTTTGTTATCCAGGGGATACCCTAGTAAATGCAGTCTGCAATGTCACCCAAATTAACTCTAAATTTAGGGTAAGGGCAGAAGAAATTCTGGTTCTGTGAGGTCTTACACAAGTATACCTATCTGCACCAAGGAAAAGATAGCAGGGGGTACTCACAATGTGGCTGTTTCTCTGAGGCATTTTTATCACTGACGATTTTATTACACCATGAAATAAATCACCTCTTTCACAGTTAATAAAATTTAGGATGTAGCTCTTTGTTTCTGCTGTATCTCTGCAAGAATGGAATGGGTCAGCAAATGGTGTATGACATTATCAGCTACCCTTTAGTATTTAAATAGAAATTGGGTTGGTCAATTTATCTTCCCAAAAAATTAACATATATGAGCATGTGAATATAAATATTAAGCTTGCCCTAGGTGTGGGCAATTGGTAGATATCACTATTTAGAAGCTCTGAACAGACATTATGGATATTCTGGAAATATGAGCTGTTTATAAACTTTAAAATTTTTTTCTAATCTATTGCATGTATAGTTCTTGAACTTGACTATTGTCTAAATAGGAGGATTTTCAGCTTTTCTCTTTCCATCCTGTTTGTACATGCCAGGCATGTTCTTCCCATCCTCACAGCTTGCAAATGGGTTACTCCTGTTGTGCTACATCGTCTCTTTGCCGAATGAAGTTTTCACCTAATTTTGACCTTACATCATTGTGGCTGTAAGTCTGTATCTTCTTCAGCATAGCTTTTGTTGGCAGCAAATACCAAAGGGAAATGTTTCTTTTCATTCTGTAATTTTTCTGCCCTCAATGATCTGTCTCTATGGAGGAAATCGGACTTTTATTTCAGTGTTTCCGTGGGAGCCGAGGTGAAGAGTCGCTTCAGCAAATCATCCTAACAGCTTATTATTTCCAGTCGTCCTACATGGTCTCTCTGCTTATGTAACTTTATAAAGGATGAGTTTCAAGCCAGTACAGTCAGTGTGCCCATCAGTGTGATGCTTTTCCTTGCCTTGGTGCCACCAGTGTGGGGTTGGGCCCACCGAGGGCATCGTTGGCACTGTGGGGTTCCACAAACGCAAACACAAGGTGGCTGGGAAAGAGGACAAATGGCCAGGGAGGAAAGTGGGTGTCCCCAGAGGCACAGGCACGGCAGCACCTTCCTGATTGCCAGTGGTGGATGTTAAATTAGCCATGAGACAAGAGGATTCAAGCCATTATGAATATTGATGCTCAATGAATCTTCTCTCTTTTAAAAAAATTTATTTCCCCTTTGGTTAAAATGTTCAAAATTGCAGGACAACAGCATAAACTACTTGCAGTACTCCCTCTTTTTCTTTTCTAACATTTCCAGAAGATCTTTGATATCGTTCCCATGAAGATGTGAATACACTCAGAAGTACTCGATAACAGAGCCAGCTACCGGCCTTTGTGCCTCTGCCTGGACACCAGCATGACTTTACCTCCGTGAGTTTGCCTCGGGGAGGGCCAAGTGCAAGCACAGCCACAGGAATAACACGGAGGTGAGAAACGGTAAGAGAAACTGTAAAATAGACGAACGTGCCTGGTGCTGGTCTCACCAATCACTTCAGCTTCTCACCCTTGGTGTTTGCAAGGACTCCATCCGAAACACCAGGCGCGTTCGTAGCCTTGCACCTCGCTGGTATCCTTGCTGCATGCAGGAGTTTGGGTGTAAAAAATGGAGACTGAGCAAAACCTGTCTGTTTTTCTCTCTGCAACATTCTCAGTTCCTGGCTGGCAGGGCTGTTTGTCGTGCATTGGCAGTGTCTACTCTCATTTCCAGAATGATTCTACGGTCAGGAAGGTTTCCCTTCTGTCTTAAACTCACCTCTCGTCTCAAAGTTGCTTCAATAGAGTTCTCCCAACTCTACCAAATTCTGCACTGCTCTTCCAAAAGAGCAATGTCCATGTTCTGTCCCTTCCACCTGGATTTAGCTCTCATGTCAATGTCATGCAGGCAAAGGCAGAATTAGATCTGATATTTGCATTAGACACAGAACCAGCCTTAGTGCGTACAAAAGGAACCATTTTGTTGAAGTGCATTCATTTTTAGGAAGACAGTTATCAATTTGTATCTCAGTTGGAAAACTGTTGCAAGAGGCAGGTTGATCAGCTGTTAATGAAATTCCAAGTCAGCAAAACCAGCCACCAAATAAACCTTGAGAAAGTTGAGGTTTATTTTAGGAGTCAAAAATAGTGTATTGCCCAGAGGAAGGTGGATTAGATAATCATCAGAAAAAAAACCCCAGGAACTGGCACTAAAGAATCAGTAGCAAGAATGGAATTTTTTATCTTGTTTTCAATGAATCATGTGAATCTCGGAGGAAAAATAATCGTATTTTGCACCCCTTCAGCTGGGCTTCATTAATAAAAGATCTTTCAAAGAATGACTAAGAAAGAAAAAAGTTGAAAATGAAAACAGCCAGTTGATAAGGATCAATTCACACATCATGTGTCAGGATGCGGAGAGTATCCTAAAATGAAGCAATGAGAATTAGAATCATAGAATCATAGAATAGTTTGGGTTGGAAGGGATGTTAAAGATCATCTAATTCCAACCCCACTGCATGGGCAGGGACACCCCCCGCTAGGCCAGGTTGCTCAGAGCTCCACCCAACCTGGTCTTGAAGACTTCCAGGAACAGGGCATCCACAGCTTCTCTGGGAATCCTGTGCCAGCGCTTCACCACCGTCACAGTAAAGAATTTCTTCCTAATATCTGATCTCAACCTACTCTCAGTTTGAAGCCATTTCCCCTTGGTCCTGTCACTACAGACCCTCGTAAATACTTTCTTTCCAGCTTTTTTTTTGGCTCCATTCAGGTACTGGAAGTCCACAATTAGATCACCTCAAAGCTTTCTCTTTTCCAGGCTGAACAAACCCAATTGTCTCAGCCTTTCATCATAGGAGAGGTGCTTCTATTGTTTTCCCATTTAATGGCAATGTCCTTCAGAAAAGTGTTCACACCTTAGGAGTTCCCTCCCATGTTTAAAACAATTTTGGTTAATGGAGGGTTTTGCAATTCATGGGTGAAGCATTTTGAGTAACTTCATCAAAAATGAGTAAAGCCACTTTTGCAATAAATTGAAAATGCCAAAACATTTAGTACTCTCCAAGGGAAAAATTAAGTCAGTGAAGCCTGGACTCCTTTCTGCTCCTGCCAGGAGGTGTTATTAAATGCCATCAGTAGAGATACCAGCACCAGCCACTGACAATAGATGTGCTGGAGCAGTGATGGTGCCTTGTGGAGCATCACTGCTGTGATGATCACAACAGTCCATAGATATGAATGACAGGCTTTCCATCAGTGTCTTTCATTAAAACAACTGGGGCAGAGCAGAAAGCACTGTTAAACACTGCCCTGATGGAACATTTATAACAAACCACTGCTGCTCAGCTGCTATCCCAACACTGGTGGTGCTGCCATAAAATATTCGGCAGCTGTACAAACTCCATAGTTTGCCCTGGAAGCTGTTAATTTTTTTTTAACACCTTGTCCTATCTTTCTCCAATCCTCCACTTGCTTTCACAAAAAAGGAAACCTAGTGTGCTTCCTGTTGCTGCTCCTGCCAAATATTTCCTTCCCTGGAGCAGGAAGGAGGAGTGCATATGGCAGCCCTTTCGAGAAGGTGCAAAAGATGTGAGAAGGAAATCCCTTTTCATTCCCCATTTTTTTCTGGAAGAGCAACATAATAATTAAAAAAAAAAAATCAGCAGTGCACACTTCTGTAGAAGAATACCCCTAGCATTTTCTTCAGAACTGTAGAAGAAAGTTAAAGAGAGGATGGAAAGATATTGCAGAGTGTCAAGGAAACAGGGAGACAGAAGCAATAGGAATGCTTTCCTCACTGTAGCAAATTTCTTGGTAAAAATAAAGTATTTATACACAGTGACTGATTATTACAAGAAGTGGAATAAAGGCCAAAAGGACCATCTGAAATCAGATATATTGAACAAAAATGTGCCAATACTCTGATACACATCACATGACAATTCTTGATCTCTGTAGTAATATCAAAACATCCCCAAAGATCTGTAATATGTTATTGACAAAATATCCTGCTCTAAAAAAACCCAAACTGTTTTAAAACAGTTTATTATTTTAAACTGTCTTAAATTTTCTTCTTGAATGCAGGGATTCCTTAGGGTCAGATGGATTCAGTTCACCTTGCTGTTCAGCCAGGTCTCCCTCTTCATTCCCATGGTTCAGCTTGTGTCTACAAAATACAGTATGAGGTAGGATACTTGTCCCACATCTGCAGGTCTGAACTGTGCACTTCTGATTAAAAAAAGCTCAATCAATGCCTCTCCAGACCGAAACTGCCAGTTTCAATCAGAGGAAAAATGTCTAATTAAACAAACACCAAGGAAGAAATCCAGTGATGACTGTGGATCAAATTATTTGTACCTCGGCAATTTGGTAAAGAAACCAAAAGATGCTCAGCTAAACGAGTCAGTTTGGTCTGCAATTTAGAAATACAGAGTTCCTTATTTGTAGCAAACTGTCCGTCCGTGATGTTTGCAGCAGCAGCATCTCCCATTGCTTCTGCTGGGGTAGGAGATCAGCTCCCATGCTGATAAATAGCAACTCCTCTGTCATTCATAATACATAACAAAACTAGTGTTTCCTTGTGCTTCTGGTTACAGCTCTGTTAACAGATGAAGACATTTGGAAAAATTTATATTCAGCCCTGGCAGTCAGTGTCTTTTAAATAATCTGGTCTGCTTCCATTCCTTTAAATAAACTTGCATTATTCATAGATCTAACACCAATCCCATGACTTAAGTGCTATCATATACTGGAATTAAATCATAATAATTCAGTTCTGGGGGGTTGTGGTTTAGTCAAGACTTGAAAGGACTTGGTAATGCTTGCCTTTATCACCTCCCAGCAGCACCAAAATACATCTGGGCACGGAGCCACCAGAGTTGAGAAAATAACAGCTAGCACAGGATTTTGCTGCATAAGCTACTCTGAGTTCCTTATTAATCTGTCTACCACAGAATATTTTAGATATCTTCCATGTATTTGAAATCACGGGTGACCCAGCTCCAAATGCTTAAAACATCACCTAAAGGACCATCATCGTGCTTGGCCACTTTGTTCCTCAGGCACAGCACATCCCTGCTCTGCAAGTACAGAACTCACTGGTACAGAATCAAGCATTTCCTTGGAGACTGCTCTGTGGCTGCAGAACAGATTTGTGCAAAAATCTGAGCACCATCTGAAATTCAGTAGGCTCTATTCAGAAAGCAAGGTGTTCTTCAAGGGGTCTTTCTCCTAATAAAAACACGCAGCACAGCTAAAAATGTATCTACGCAGTGTATTGCTTATGAAAACACAGCGTGTGCATTTTTAAGGAAGGCGGTAACCACAAATGACAATACAGCATTGAAAGGCTTAGATGTTGCTAATTATTATCAGTGGCATAAAAAGCCAAATTGAAACAGAATGGGTGACACCCCAAATTTTCATGTTTGTTCTTGTTTTACCTCTCAGAACTCCTCTCTTGTGCGGATGCAGAAGAGGGAATGTCTCTGATACGTCCACGTTTGTGAGGTGAATTAGACGCACCGTGTTTGGTACACACATGATTTCCCTTTACACCCTTTTAGCCCCCTGCCCCCAAGTTCTGGATGCTGTGGACACTCAGCCTGCAGCCAGAGAAATGGGACCCAAACTAAGCAACTGCTGCTTCAGGGGACACTCCTGGCTTGTTGGAGCTTGTGCACAACTTCATATTTCTACACAAGGTGTGCTTTGCGGCAGTACTGGTATATGCAGATTTTTGGTGAAGAATAAGAAAACACTTCTTCTATTTTACAGGCCTTCCTAGTGATAATTTTGCAACAGCTTTCACTGTTTCATTGGAACAGTGAACATTTTGAAGTAGGTTCAAAGCAATAGGCAGCACACTTCTATTACACTGTTGTAATTATGATATACTATATAATATTTTTACAGCATTTCAAGATAAGGAGCTTCATTTTTTCCTGAATTCATTATTGCTTTCATTGGAAAAGTGCCTCAGCATTATTTAATTTCTCAGCTTTTAAGTGTCTCCCAGAGCTTCAGTGCACTTCTCTGCATTAAAAATAAAAAATGGCAAGGGAAAAGACAGATTTCAGGGCTTACTCTGACATTAGCAGTCAAAGCAGCAGGCAGATTTCTGACATTTCTCTTCAGAAAGGGAGAGTTATTCTGGTTTTGTGGGCATAACAAGTGAGATATGAACGGGGACCTCAACTTTTAACTGCTCTGCTTTGTAAACCAGACTTGGATGTATGCTCAGCCTGTGTCCAGGTTGGGAGAATTTTTTTGTGGTTATGGCAAGTTACAAGGGCAAGGAAAAATGCAGGAAAATTTTGTTAGGAAAGGAGCTTGTGTGTTTCACTATATTAGCTTTGGAGACACGTTTTCATGCTACCTCCTAATTACATAAAACTTAGTCATGTGTTGACTGTAACTACCCTTTGTTACCTAATATCTCACTTTACAGACTATTATATACTTGTGTTAATATTCTACTGCCTTCATCTTATCAGCCCACTTTGTTTTAAACAGGAAACATTTCATATGGTAAGGGACTAAAATAATTCCTGAGTGTGAAGATCCTTAACGACATGGCTGCGTGGCATGAAACGGAAAAAGAATAACATTTCCTTCAGACTGATTTTCACAGAAAAAAAAAAAAAATGGTGATTTGATGAAACCTAAGTAATTCGGGGCAAACACATTCATTGCAGCCAGAGCTTTCTGCAGAGTGTAAAAACATTCTGTCCTTGGGTTGCCCAACTTCCCCGCTGCTACGGGGAAAGGCTGGCAGTGACCCTGGTTTCCTGCAAAGCCCCTGCCTGGTTTTGAATAATTTGGTTACAGAAAGCAGCCCCGTTTCCTCAGAAATCATGCAGGGCATGGTATTTTTTTCCCCATGTATTGTCCCATTGCAATAAATATGGACCTTTATTTCATCTTAGAAAGACCTCCTTTAATTATTTCTGCTGCTGTCACCCATGCAAGTGATGGATGAGGCTGACCTACACATGCAGAAGGGAGCTAACAAACAATGTGTAATATCTCCGTTAGCCTGGGACATTATTCTTGGCTCATGTCAGCACTGACAGAGCTGCTTGCTCAGAGTGAGCCACCAGGGAGCTGATAACAAATCTCGGTGGAGATGACTAGACTCACAATTATGTTTCCCTTCTGAAGGATATTAAGAAAACCCACCAGCAAACACAGCTTTTAAAGAAGGCTGCCAGATGTATAGGAGACAATCAGGTTAGGAAAGTGTAGATGTCCTGGTTTCGGCTTGGTCAAAGTATTTCAGCAGCAAAAGCTACTTTGTAAGCAACTTTAGAAATAGTAAGGAATTTAGATAAGACAAGCATGCACATTTTGCACAAAAAGCAAAAAAAAAGTCTTCAAAATTACAATAAGCACAGAGCTAACTTCAAACAAATCAATGCTCTCATGGGACCGAAACCTAAAGTGAACCATGAAATTTGTCTGTGTTCATTGATTTGCTTTTGGACATGACACCTATCAATGCAAGACATTGAAATCAAACACTCCACTGCATTAAGGATTTCATTCTTGTGAATCTCTCTGAATAAAATGTATGTATCAGTGGGGAATGTCTCCCAGCATTTCAGAGTATAAAATATATTTTCATGAAAACCAGCACTACCTTTGATGTTAATATCAGTAGGGTAAAGATTTCACCTTTCTTTCACTGAGTTTTCTCACTCTTCATTTAATTTTCTTTAATTCATTTTATTAATTTATTTATGTAGTAAGGTTTTCCAAATGCTGAACTCCTTGATGCTCATTTTGATGAGCATGTGTACGAGTGAATGGAAACGTTTTGCATTATTGCACATAGGTACAATAGTGACACCAAGGTCACCCAGCACTGTGCTGTGCTGCTTTGTGGATTTATTGGATTTATTCTGTGTGAAGGTGGTGATTTAAACATTAATAGGAAAAGCCAACACAGGCAATTTACATGGTCCAGTGGTTGACTCTGTGTCAAACTCTGTAATGCTGAGGAGCCCAAGATTTCATTATCCATTTTGAATGCATAACAGTTCCTTTTTCTTTAAATTGTTGCAAAGTGTGCTGAATGAGGGCTGAATTTTCCTGTGTTATAACACCACTTTCAAATCCGCCTTTGGATCATTCTGCTGCTGCTATTTCCACTCTGGCTTTAATAAAAAAGAAGGGAGCAGGATGTTAGGCAGAAATTACAGATACTTTTGTGAGAGCAGTAAGAAAAACACACAAGAGATTCAAGATCAGACTTAGTGGATATTTTAGCTGCAGAGAGTCAAAAGAAGACAGACTTAACAACAGCTAAGTGCTGTTGAAAATATCAGCCACGGAGATAGTATTAGAAATTATCTCAGTGTCCTAAACAAACCCCTCCATCCGTAGCTGTTTTATAACAGTCTCCATCAGAAATATGGAGGAGAACATTACGTAAGTAATTTTAAAGTTTTGGTGATTATTAGAATGAGGAAAATGGAAAATGAAAATGAAAAAATCCTGTATTAAAGGCATGGAACACGTGTTCCAAAAAAACCCCTTTGGAATTTCAGATACATGTATTTATGCTGGTTAGAAGGAGCCTAGGGAAGAATAGGAAGGCTTATGTCACATTTTTTGAGGTGGATGAAGCCAGTTTGGCCTTTGGACAGAGTAGGAGCTTCATTTTTTTACAGAAAATTTGGAGAAAAAACCAGAACTTGCATGTGACTGCTCAGCAGGTCAGCAAATAAGGGTTATCTTGCTTTGAAAATCACACAGCCAGCTGTATTCCAGTGAATTTGAGCTCTGAAGTAACAGGCTGTGCAATGACACAGGAGCACTGGGAAATAGGGCACAGATCTCCGAGAGGCTGTTTAGAGTAACGCTGTAAATACCGTGATGAGAGCTCTGAGTAAAGCAGAGATGGACTTTAGCCCAAATTTCTCCTTTTCTGAAGCAGAGGATAAAGGCTGTGACTTGGTTTTGATCTTGGGTGTATCACATACTAAAGCCTTTCAAGAGTGCAAGGGTATGGATAGCAGGTGAATTAAAAAAAAAAAGATAGCTGAGGTCATCTTTATTACTATAATTACAGTGAAAAATGGGAGGTGGAGTTTTCCTGCCTTTGTCTCAAAGTCTTTAGAGAAAACAACTTGCAATTGTGTAATCTTTATATCCCATGAATTTCAGCTGAACACGGGACTGCAAGAAAACAGCCAGGATTTCTGACCTTGCCTTTGTATCCCATAATAAATTATTTTTTCCCTCTGATGCTCATAGACCTTTCTTCAATGTACCTTGCTTCTTTCTTTGTGAGCAAAGAGCAAACACATTTTCCATCTTAATGGCCTTTATTTCAAATGAGAGAACACTGATAAGAGGGAGAATAAAAGTCTATGCAAGAGAGAAGAGTGGTTAAACATTACTGTGAGACACTGCGGAGAAAAGGGCCTCTAAGTGTGGCCTCCTTTTCCAAATCACTTTCAGGAGGCAATAGGCAGGGATGTTCAGCCAGGTGTCGCAGACTGGGTGCACCAAAATTTCCTGCACCGTTCTGTCGAACATCGGTCACGCGCGCTGGGTGTTCATTTGCAGGAGCCAGCAGAAAGCTCTGCTTGCTCCCTCCTGCTCACCTGGGCAGGTCTGGCACGTCACTGGAGCATGGGACATGCCAGGGAAAGTGCCTGGAGGGCCACACAGACACTGACACCTCTCAGCCCTCGGTCTGGGGTTGGTCCTGCCTCCTGTTCTCTTTGCATCTCTCCTTTGGCTTCCTGTATCAACATCTCCCTCCTCCTCTCCTGGATGGTTTTACACCTCTGTTGTCACAAGAGAGCCCAGAGGAGGATCCTTCCAGCTGGGAAGTTGAAGGCAACTAACTCAAGCTAAAGCTTTGCCATTTTGCTTGTTTTCAAGTGGGTACAGCTTGTCCCTCACAGCTCAGTAAACCTCAAGAATATTAGCTGGCAGGTTTGGGGAATTAGAAAGCTTTTACTTGTGCTGTGACAGGTGGCCATCGCACAGAAGCGTGAGAAGAAACCATCCAAAAGTAGTTACTGCTTGCTAACAGACTGACAAAAGGTTTCAGGGGAAGCAGGAAAATGTGGTGGCAGAGGAGACGAGCCAAGCCAGGATGCTCTGTCAGTAGGAGAGAAAGGAGAGCCACCAACCCGTTCCCGGAGTTAGCAGAGCCGTGTATTTTAGTGATGTTGTTTTCCTTCCTTTCCCACCCTACTTGCAGTCACTATTTACTGTGACTGTGCTATAAATAACGCCAGGGAGTGAAAGCTGATTTCGGTCCAAGGTACATATCCAGGAAAGCTCATAAAATTCAGATGCATTTCTTGAGCTGAATGATCTTCCCACCAAAGGGCAAACATGGAAAGGTGATTCTCTGGGAAAAAATACAGAGTTATAAATACATTAACCTTGCTTCTGGCTTCACCTTCAATCTATGGGTCAGGTATGACTGTAGGCGTAATAGTGGCCACCTCCCTGTCCTGCTCTACACAGGGCAATGTCCCCTTCCCATTGAACAGAGGAAGCCAGGGGTTTTCTAGAAGGTGTTTCTCAGTGTTTTCTAGAAGGGGGAAATACCCTCACCCATAAACCTGAGAGGGCTTATGGAGACACAAAACACAGCTCCGGTCATCTGACATATCTCCACCTTAAAATATCATCTTTAAACAACCCCGGAAAAGCCTCTGTTGGTGGCTGGTACATGAGAACTGTGCACATCAAAGCACATGAGAAAGCCTGCACATTGCAGATTCTACATAAATATATCCAAGGCAGAGGTCTGAATATTTTTGGAGGCCTTTTTTGCTGCTGTATTCTGCAGGGCTCTCTTTCAGCGTGTGCCTGGTGCGAGTGTCTGCATGAGTCACAAACTGATTTTAGCAGTCAGAAGCCCTACAGGATCTGTACATATTTGCTGGACACAGTTTGTCTAAACTTAGGGAAAAGAGTGTGGTTGTTTTGGCCCCGTGTCTCGAGGTTTATTTTAGAGGACATATCATTCACCCAGGAAGAATGCAGGTTAGAGTTAACTTCTCTAGGTCTGAAACTTCGGGGCTTGAGCATTGGTTTGTTCTGAAAGAGCCACAGATTCAGGAAGGGTCTTGCATTCCCCTGCAGATCCAACTCTTGTTTTTCTTTTTCCATTGGTTAGTCATGTCTTGAAGGTGATTTCAGGAGATATCAGGTCATACACACACACAGACACACACACACAGAGGTATAAAGAATTAGCAGCTCTGTACATGTTGCACATCCATAACTGCCCAGAATAGCGAAATTATTGCTGTCAGTT
This sequence comes from Cnemophilus loriae, assembly GCA_013397755.1. Taxonomy (NCBI): domain Eukaryota; kingdom Metazoa; phylum Chordata; class Aves; order Passeriformes; family Corvidae; genus Cnemophilus; species Cnemophilus loriae. The sequence goes on from VZTF01001119.1 coordinate 212,639, forward strand.
TGAGCCAGTGCCTGCTGACACTGCTCACCTGTGCAGAGTTCAATTTAACGTTACTTATGGGGATTGGATAGTTGTAACCTTAATCTTGGTGTTGTTTGGTATTTTTTTATAATGCCTTATTTTTAATGTGTTTCCATTAATAAAGCATTTTTAATAAAGTCCATTCTGAACACCTAGTTTCAAAAATCAGCGGAAAATACTGGGAGAGAGAATAATTTTGGTACTGGAATATGTGTGCAGACCCCACTAAACATCCAGCCTCAGAAATGCACTGTTGTCTAGGCTGATATTTTAGGGTGTATCACAGAAAACCTACCTGTGATGTGGCATGGGTGCTCAGAGCAGTGAGATGGATATAATGGTACCCTGTTATAACAGATCAACTATTCCCTTTATGGACCACTTCTTAAGGTTTTTCCAGACACAGAACAGAACCATGTTTGCCCCTTTTCCAAATTTTTGACTTAGATGCTTTTCCTGGGTATTGCTGACCCAGTGGGAAGGACACCAAAGATGTTTTTGTGGAGCACGGGCAGTCAATATTAGGACTTCACTCCAGGAGAAACACTGGGAACAACCAGAAGTAGCAGAAGTTTCCAGTGAGAGGGAGAGGAAGGAAAATAGTACTGATGCAGGAACAGGAAGTAATGGCACTGGAGAGAGGAGAGCACATGGCCAAGCAGCAAGCAGTGGAAAGTAATGCTCCTGATTTGTTGTGATTGCTGCTGCTCTTTTTCCTCTTTAGCTGTCTGCCTGCAGAGGGGAACAGAATGTGCCGCAGTGAGTGATGAAAGGAGGAAAGCATCTCCTTCAGGAGTAAGTAAATTCAAAAGGAGCTCTTCTCTTTGCATTGCTAATCTTGATGTCATGTACAGCCCTTGAATACACAATCCATTTTACTGAACCTGTGGAATACATGCAAATTGCTTTTTTAATGCGGTCAGATTTCTCAGAGCAACTTTTTGATTTATTCAGTCAATTTTCAACAATCTATTTAAATGTATTTCTTAAATAGCCATTTAACAAGTTATTTTCTCTTTCTTACCAGCTCTTAGATAGGTGGCCTGAATTTGCTAATGAAGTTGCCAGAGGATGACTACAAATTCAACTTTCCAGTTAATGCAAGAGTTCTGTGTTTGTTACTTGTATTAGTGATCAGTGACAGCCTGGATTGACTTTGTTTGAGCATACATTAAACTCCTCACTCTTCCTGAGTATTGAGAAGTTAAAACTAAGTGTTTCAAAAAAGCTGTAAAAGGTTTATGCCTTCTGAAGGAACGTGAATTGCATTACAGTCAGTTGGTGGTGAGCAACTGCTTTTCTTTGCATCTCTTGTTTTTCTTGGGCTTTACTTTCCTCTCTGGCTGTTGGTTCATAGCAGTGCCATGAGTGAGGGGGTCCCGAAGAAACTTCCCAGCATTCAGAATGAAAGGATGATGGCCACAGGGGACAGCAAGCTGCATTTCTGGAGAATGTTCTTTATCCATCAATGTCATTTCATGAAGTTTGAAGACTAATAAGAAGGACTTTGAGAACAAAGCACTCTCAGTAAGAAAAACTGTACCGTTTTTGTAATCCACTTACAAGGTGTTTTTTCACAGGAGAGTTGATCCTAAAACAACTTATTCCTGAAGCCCTCTTTCTCCATAAAAGGTATAATATACATTTTTGCTTATTAGCTTCGTCTGCCTCTCTTTTGAAGTACAATTCCTTTATAAGCCCCCATTTTCTGGAAATAAATACCATGGCCCTATAAGCTGTGCATCTTTCTGATGGAAGAGTGTCCTGTTGTTGCCAGCATCACAATTTCCCGTTAGTGGCATATTTGCAGCTTGTAGCTAAACATTAAATAGACTATGTTAAGGCATAAATCCCTATAGAGCAGTTGTTCTGGTCGAACATTTAAATAATTAACAAAATCCCCCTAGAGCAAGGCAGGCCTCATAGCTCCTTCACCATGAGGGGCTGAATGATTTCTGAATGATTTATTGTCATTAAAGGGAATGTTCAGTCTAGTCGCCAGAGATCATACGCATGAAATAAACTTGAATGGTTTTGTAAAGACATAAATACATTTGTATCACCCTTATTTTATATGGATGTATTTTATGGTTTATTAGTTATATTTTTACCACGAGTACTTGAGATTCTTCTGCAGTGCATACACTTTTTGAAAAATATTTTCATAAAATATGGAACCTTACCAATCCATTTAAAAGGAATTGGTTTTATTGTTTTTGTATATTTCTAAATATAATTCTCCACTATGAGCTGCAATGGCACAGAGCGTTTCAACTCCTTGTGCCCTTTTGCTTCCCTTTCTTCTGGATTTTTGAAGAGAAAGGCTAGAATTCTTATTCCTAACCCACAAGAACTCCAATATTTTATGCAGTCTTAGCTGTTCTTTGCTGCTGCTTTGCTATAATGCGGGCTAAACCTTGTTTACTAACCTCAGGGTTAATAGTGGTTAGTACAGTGTAAATACTTAGACAAAACGTAGAAGACAAAAGGCCCCCCCCCACACACTGAGAAATTACTTTCTTCAGGTCACAAGGCAGACGTAGCAGCAGAGCTGGGGCCACATCCTGCAATCCGATTGCTTGGCAGTAATCTATCGTACAGCTTTCATGGCTTTTGATTTGTTTTTTTACTGCCACTTTATTCTGTTAACTGCTATTATACACAATCAGTCTTTAGTTTTTAACCTAGCATGCCTTATTTTCAAGAAAAATCCAAGTGGAATGTACAGCTTTCTACGAAGAAACATAGATCTTGTGTATAAGCTTCAAGACAGCGCTGGATTTTCCCTGTATGGGAGGCAGTTGCTTACTAATAAAATAGTTTTCCCAGCATTATAAGGGTAGTAAAGATAAATATTCACGTGGTGTGACTCCCTGCATCTTGAGAGACGTCACTGGTTTTTAAATTCACTGCTCAAATGGACACATGGTGTTTCATGCAAGTTGCCACAGTGATCCCACACCAAACCCTGAACAGGTGCTGGCTGCATGAGTGAATTACAGCAGAAAGGTGTCGCAGCACCTGTGAGGGTGATGGGGAGTTTGAAACGCCCAAAACAGATATAGTGCTGCTCCTGCAGATGGAGATATCAATGTAGACATCAATGTTCTGTAGAGAGATGTCCGTGTTGAGAACAAGTCCCTGACCTCTTCATGTTTTCCCCGAATCATAGCGCAGCCAAACGAAATCCTGACTGTGCTATAAGCTGAGAGCACAAGTCCCTCACACAGACTCCTGGCCCTGCACACAACAGCCCCGAGAATCACACCACGGGCCTGAGAGCATTGTCCAATTTTAAATGATAACAGCCAGAGGTCAATCTATTTTTTTTTTTGTCCTCAAGTTCAGTTGTTCACTTTTTTTTTTTTCTCCAGAGCATTTGTAGCAGAATGAAATTAATTGGTTTGTCAGTGCAAGCCTAGCATTTATTGTGAAAAAAACAGCACAAGCAACAGTATTTAATCATCTACCTTCCACATCAGAGCTGGAAGAAGCTGCAGAAACTCCTCCTTGACATTAAAATGAGTGGTAACGGGGGAGAACTGGTGTGTACTGGTAGGAATAAATCTGTCAAAGATTCCAAATTCTAATACACAGTGACACTTTTGAATATTAAATAGAAGTGAATTTGACAGTAAAGGAAGGAGCAGGCTCACCCCAAAGTGGTGTCCAGGCTGGAGAGGTTTCCTGAAGAGACACACAGATTCGTAATGAGGCAGCAGCTCCCTGAAATGTTGCCCCATTTGTCCAGTAAGTCACTGACCTGCAACACATCCTTTAGCCATTTGTTGTGGGCGACTTGGGGCTTTCAAGATTATCCCTCCTATCTGAGGTTTCATATTTCATCCATTCCAAATGGCATGAGGCTAAGACTTTGTTCATGAGACCTCAGCTTAGGCAGAATGTAATTCAAAATGCTGAAAATCACTTAAGCCTGTATTTCTTACCTACAGATTTAAGGAAAGTTTCTTATTCGGTCTCAACCTCTTTTTTTCTCCTAACGTGAAGCAAATACAGATTATTTTTTAAAAATTGGAAGTGTGTATAGAATAGCAAGTTTTTCTTTTCCCAAATGGCACTAATTTGAATCTAAGTCAGGCTGGGGATATAATGCAATGAAAGATGTTTTCCTATTTATACATATATTTATGTGCATATTTGGATATACAAACAAACACATCAATAGCCAAACCCTGAAAGTGCCTTTGCTTTCACTTCTTTGCATATTTTCCACAAACTTCCCCTGCCTGTGCTTCCCATGTGCTCTGTGACTGGCACACCTGCCTTGACAAAGATCTGAGCAGCACGATGCTGCTTTTCCTTTTGGCTTAACAAAAATCTGTGCTATGCAGGAAGCTATGAGGTATTACAAGAAATACACCAGAAAGTGAGTGCAAATCGCATTTCCAAATTGTGCTGATGCTAGAAAATACCCTCCTGTCCAGCTTTAAAATGAAACCATATATTAGCTTGGGCTGTACAAAATAGGGGACACCTTAGAAAGTATTAGTTCCAATGTTTTTGATATCCAATTTTTAAAAAAAACAAACCCACACCAAACCTCTATTTGCATCTATATTTTAAAATATTCCCACTCTGCAACTTTTATTTATGCCTCGTTTCATACCCGTGGGGCACATGTAGGGGTTTTATGGAAGCATTATTGAAAATGAAAACATAACTTTGACTGTAAGAATCAAGATATCTTAGCCTTCAAAATTTACGCATATTACTTTGAAATTGCTAACTCAGGGCTACCTGGAGCACTTGTTATGCTAACTCAGCAAACAGGGAGTTAGTTGTACCTATTACCAGAACAATGCCTACACACAGAGATTTACCCATCAAAAATCACGGAAGGAGGGCACGAGAAAAAATGAGGAAGGATGTTAGGACTAATGGAAATGAACTGCTACACTGCAGGTTTATTTCCCAGCCCAAGGGAAGCTGGGGAAATGGATGTGAAAAAATTGTGCAGCGCAAAAAAAGGAGCAAATTATTCTTGTACATTGTCAGCAATTGAATCTGTGCTCCTCCAACAAGTAGCACCGTTGAGTGGGGAGGGTGTCAGTCACTCCGACCCAAGCAGCCTGTGCTGGGCTCTCCTCAGCTGCCCACTCATCCCCCCACTTCATGGCACTTTTAAATGATCCGCATCCAGAGCTTCAGATTCCTCGCCCTAACAAAGGAGGGCAGTTGAGAAGCTGAGCTGTTGGGTTTCTTGGTTTGGTTTGATTTGGTCTGGTTTTTTTTTTTCACTTGAAGAGTCAGCATCAGTGAGATTTGGACTGAAGGTGCTGTTCAACCTACTTGTCACCAGTACCCCAGAGTCATTAGAGAACAACACCCCAAAGATTAAATACCAGTTTTTGGACAGACAGATGAACTGGTGTGCACTACATCGTGGTGCCAAGCAGATGTGGGGTCTGGAGAACACAGAGCCAGACTCTCCCTCGAGTGCACAACGAAAGGACAAGAGGCAGAGGACCCAAGCTGCAATGAGGTCAACCCCACTAGAAGTAGGAAACCTTCTCAGGAAGAGTTGAAGCACTGGCTGCCCACACCTTCTTCCTGACTATTCTCAACACTCAGCTGGATGGTGCTGAGCAACCTGTCCTAACCTGGTGGGCAGCCCTGCCTGGAGCAAGGAGCAGGAGATGAGACCTCCACAGCCACCTCCAGTTGGATGGCCCCACAGGACACTCAGGGAGAAAAAAAGTTCTTTCACCCCTTGCTGAGTTCACTCTGTGAGTGCTCACCTCCTACAGGCTCAAGATCACTGTAGTCATGACATGAAAAAATAATATAGCAATTTTTTAAACACCCACAAATCAAGCAGTGATGGTCTGCGTGTTTCTTGTCTGATAGCTCAGCATCTTTTTGTCTTTCCTTCGTCCCCAGACGGCATGTCAGGAGCTAACACTGACTTCATCCAGACAGCAGGGTGCTGGGGTTGCTGTGGCAATGATTTAAAGCTGCAGCTGCTCCCTTCTGCTGCTGTTGATCTGTTCATGCCTCAAATGCTGTGTTTCCAGCCCTACTTGCTGCTCCACAACAGCTCTTAGTGCTCTTGGGAATGGTAGTGCTCTTGCTGGGTGGGATAATGGGTAACAAGTGCAGCCTCCTAATACAATATTCCATATTCTTGAAGTTCAATGGAGATATGTTCCTACATATTCCTCTTCCTGCATTTGTGCCCTTCTTCCTCCCCACCATTCTGGCTTCTGATCCCCTTGGCATCATCAGGGCTGTTGTGTCCAGTCTTTTCCGGAGGCACTGAGGGACAGCCAGCGGCACTGCAGTGGTGATAGGAGTGCAGGGGAAACATCATCCAAGTTTCCAAGCTCACCACTCTGGGCTCTCCCTGTTTTGTGGTGGTGTCAGCCCAGGGTGAAAGCTGAAGCTGAAGCTGTAGCTGCAGCGTCCTTGGTGTGAATGTGCAAGATTAATTAAGACCTCCACCAACTCACAGACCTGCCTGTGCTCAGGCTATTACAATGTTACCCATACCTTATGTTCTGCTGCAGTTCCTTATAGAATTTCAGTTTTCACATTAAATCCAGACCAAATAGTCCCATTTTTTCACATAACTTTTAACAGGTTAGATGTCAGCTAGTTTCCTCACAGGCAACTCCTTTGACATGTTTATCTTACTTTACAACTATGAAATCCAATTTATTCTAGTATTTTAGGGCTTGTTATTAATTTCATTTTAATGCAAGGAAACAAAGCAAAGCTTAGAGGATGCATATATTTTTAGGAAGGACCATATGAGGATTTGCCTGGCTTGGTCAGTACTAAATACAGGCTGAATTTTCTAGTTCTCTGCTCCTTCTATGGCAATATCAACGTCAGTTATTTTGAATTCCAGGATGTGCTGAAGGTCACAAACACAGTGTGTTTTTCCCCTGTTCGCTACGGCAAGATATATTCTAGAAGAAGAAAATTACTTTCTGTGCACCAATTTATATTCTCCAGAGAGCACTGCTTGCAACACTGTGCAGACCTTTGGTCCACACTTGAATCAGGATGGGAGAGGGCGTTTTTTGCTCTAGACAGTTAATTTAGGACAGAGCACTGTTCTGAGCTTGCATGTTAAACTTGGATGCAGGATGGGTGGGATCAGGCTGTGTCCATCCTTGCTCATCTGGACACACTTGTGCAAATTTAGGGCCACTGGTCACTGCAAAAATCAGATTGCAAAGGATTGACTACGATGTCAGATCCCACCTGTGTGTCTTTTTCTATTTGATCCAAACACTAAAGACAGGTTCAACGTTTTGTTTGTTAGCAAGCTCTCCTAAATGTTTGTACTCTAGCTCAGTTCATGATCTAGCAAAGTTAAATTTAACTTGTTAAATTAGATAGTATTATTAAAGTGCTAAAAGTCATTGCCAAACAACAAGCTTATGCCCATGGTTGCTTGCCTGGCTGTGGAAGCTATAGAGCATTTAAAAAAACCCCTCATCTGCCCCACACATGCAAATTCCAGAAGTTCTGAATACAAACTGGATGTTTACATGTTTCCCCTGCTCAGGTCCTGGAAAAAGTCCTTTATGTGCTAATTGTCTGGAAATATTGAGAATTTACAGCACTTTCTTGAAGCAACAGCCAACTCTTGAAGCAACGGCAACTCCCCAGTGCCTAATTATTCCAGTTGCTGATTTTCCCTGAATTCACTTAAAAAAAATATTTTTACATTCTTTTATTACCAGATGCTCTAGAGGCTACAAATACCACCTCGAAGGGACAATCTACCAAGCTGTTTTACTCCTACCAGTGGGAGGAAACAGTAAAAGAAGTTACTACTGGTGTGCAGGAGTCCTACACACTATGTGCAGGATTTCTGTTGATAAATTTCTGGCTTTTTGCTGAAGAAGGGGTTAACTCGGGGGCTGACTCAGCCCAGCCGAAGCTCTGTGCCTGGAACCACTCAGGTTTTTGTTTCACAGTGTCTATTCCCATCACCCTATCTCTTTTCTGCAGTCTTTTGACCTCTGGATGCGTTATAATTCAGTGAGTTGCAGGTAATTAATTATAAATTACCTAGCTGCTTAATTATAAATGAGCTAGCACACGGATCAGATGGAGCCTAACCGTGACAAAGCCACAGCTCAGAGCTCCAGCTGCGCCCGGAGCGCTGCCAGCACCCCGGCTCGCTCCAGCTTGCAGCTAGCCCAGGGCTGCCCACACTTCCCTGCAATCCCTAGTGAGGATACACCTTCCAGCAGAAATTACTAACTCTTGGTCGAGAGAGAAAGCAGACAGGGAACAACAAATTCCGTGTCAAAGCTTATTAGAGAGCATCTGTTGTATGGGCTGAATTGCTCCGGTGCTGAACGCGAGAGGTGGGGGTTTAGTTAGTGCTCGGCGTTAATCCAACATCATTCCTACCAAATGGGCAAAATTCTGGTCAGTGGTGAGTGTGTTTGGAAGCCCCACAAAAGCAGATGGAGTCTCTAGAAATCCGAAGAGGGCAATGAAAGACGTAGACCCCGTGCCAAAAACAGTACTGCAGGTCTGACACATCCTGGGGCTGAGTTCAGAGTACAGCTGCGAGGGAAAAGGGGCTGCAGGAAAAATTTACATCAGTGCTGCGCCTTTCTCTGTGAGAGATCTTTGCTTGGAAAAAAAAGCCCAGTGATAATTATCATATTCTTATTTTTCCCATATTCATATAAACAGTAAGGAGAATTCCCCTGGAGTACATTATTCAGATTAGCACTTCTCACTGCAAGGAGACACAATGTTAATTCAGTCTCTGTTCTGTCTTTATAATAAATTGCTAAAACGCCATCAGACAAAACCAGCTTTGTTTTGGAAAATGATAGTTTTTAGAGCAGTTGTCTCGCATAACTTTAATGCCTATTTTTCAAAATTGCTCCTCATTTAAATGCCACTTATTATGAAGGCAATTTTACTGCTTAATTTTTTTTTTTTCTGTGAGTCAAAAATATTTGCTTTAATTTTTTTCGGGACAAGCGGATGTGCTTAGTGCAGCATAATGAAGAAAAGTGCCCTACCTATATGAAGTCATGTATCTCCCTCCACTGAGAAGCCTTCCTGATCCTTAAAAAGACACAACAGTTCCCAAAGAGTCTCCTTTTCTGGGGATAAATAATGCAGAATTAGCTCATGTTTTGTTTGCCAGCAGCTCTAAACTTCGAATGGCTCTGTTTGCAACTACAGCTTGCCCAGCCCCTCAGACGTCTCAGTTAGAGGGATCAGATCACTCGTAGCTTGTGGGCCACGTGCTTTGTAGTGTGGTCATTTTCCCAGCCAACACATCCTTTTATTTTAATTCCTTTTTTGAACACCTTTGATCAGGTGCAACAGCTCTGATCCCAGGAATCAGTGCTCCCCTGCTAAACAGAGGGAAGGCAGGAATGTTACTGTGCAAATTTCCTGAGAAACCATTTGGAAAGCTGATAAAGCCAGTGCATTGGAGTGGAGGAGTTTGCTCCTGCATATCTCTCCACAAGGGTCTCTGAGGGTAAGTTTTGCTAAATAGAATTTGAATTAGAACTGTTAATCAGAATTCTTTTTTTTTTTGCTTTTGTTCTATCTTTCTTCATAAAGTATTCCCCAAACATTGAGAATGACAACTTAATAGATGTTAATAGATGGTATGGGCCTGTTATTTATGGACATTATCAGTGTATGGTATTTTAAGTACACTACAGGATATCACAGATGACTATAAATCACAATTAGAAGTTGCCTGCTTTATTCTTTTATGGTATGCAGTGATTTGCTACAATTTATTAAAATATCTATTAAATATCCTTATTCTTGTAAGGTGCTGTGAATGGGATTACAATATGAAGTAACTAAATAGCAAAATTAAAATGATTTGAATACATCCATTCCTATTACATCCTGTTGTCTTCTGCTCATGCTTCTGACAAGATGCTTTTAAATTCTGTATTTACTCAGTTGCAGCTCCTCCCACCTTCCCACCTGAAAACTCAATCGGCTAATGCTTTTTCTATCATACAGGTTATTGATGAAAGTATTAAATAATGCCAGGCACTGTGCAATCAAAATTACTTCAATTACAGATATTAAAAGCTTTTAATAGAAAATTGATAAACCAGGGCAGCACTTTTCTGGGGGTTACATCAGTTAATCTGTAAGTTAGGATACTGTTAGCAGAAAATTTCAACCAGCGTTGGGGAAGGAGCTGAGGATAGCAAATCCTTGCAATCTCGCCTGGATCCTCTGGCAGAGACACTTTGCAAAGCTGCTTGCACGGCACCTTCAGGGTCCACATGGCCCTGCAGGAAAGGGCCTGGAGCTGGCAGTGGTCGATGCTTTCAGAGCAGTGGCATTGTCCCCTGGACAGCTCAGCATGCCCCGAGGGAGACAGACAGAGGAGAGGGGCACAGCCACAACCACAAAGGGAAAACTGCCTACAAATCTGTTCATTCCCCTGCCCTCTTGGATGTGACCTCTACTGAAGTTTGTCCAAAATATGAATCATGGATTATGAATGATTTAGAATAACTTTTAATTAATTTACGGCTTATCATTAGTAAGTGTATATTCCCAAGTACATTCACATATCTACGGCGTACACGTACAATTTTTCACTCCTGTTTTTCAAATTACATTTCCTGAACTGAAAGTATTGCCTCTGGTTTATTCTGTACCCTTCACACACCATTTTCAGAGTGGAATTAATGAAATACAAACTGCTCAGCAAAGCACTAAAACAATTTTTTCTCTGCAAACATTTGCTGGTGGAATTTAAACAAAAATCCTTTGGGTTCCACTGTGCTGAGAGACTTAATAGCCTGTCATGCTTTTTCTTATATTTAAAAATTAATTACTTTGTATTTGCAGTCAGTTTTGCATCAGAACATTCTTGCTTGCAATTAATTCCTTGTAGTCTCTCTCAGCGATGCTCCTTGCCTCGATTCCTGATATGATCCAGTTCTAGACTCCACTGGGGCTCCAAGTAATCAAGAATGAGGAGGTTCTTTCATTTTTTTACAAGTCGATTTACTCACTCCTACTAAGCATTTGTTCCAGTTGCTATCTCCCATCCTTTGAAAGCTATATTTCACATATACATATATATATATATATATAATTTCTATATGTATACAGACATGCATATATACATGGGTGTACATATATATGCTGTTAATTAAACGTTGCAATATGGGATGACCTTCACAACAAGCTGTTTGAATACTGGGCTTCATTCCATTAGACTGAAATGAATCCAGACCCAGGAAAAAGGTACATACTCCACTTTGGGTAGTGCTATTTTGGCATCTTCTTTGGCAAGTCTGTTTCTTGTCCTTGCCCATGCTGGCTTCAAAGCAACAGAAGGAAAGGACATATCAATAAGGCAAGAAAATGAAAGTAATTTGGTCAAACTGTAAAGACAACTAGTGCTGGAGAAAAGTAAATGATATGTCTTGCCTTGACTGAAGCCTAGTCATGCTGTGTAAATTATAATATTTCCCAACCCCCTTAATTTATTTCCAATTTTAGCCCACTGAGCTAGATTTCCCATTGCCTTTTCTGGTGTGGCAGTCTTAAACACTGTTGTTCAAACTCAGGAGTGTCCTGCTTTGCCTTTGCTGCAGTAACTACAGGAGATGCAAAGCTACTGACCCAAACTGGTTTTATAAACACGCCTCGTACCAGTGGGTAACTGCACTCTAGAAGATATGCCAGCATGTGCCTAATTTCAGTAATGCAAATCACTCATACAAATAGAGTAAATGTTTAACTACTTCCCCTAGTAAAGAGGCATTTAGAGGTTTTATAGCAGTGCAAGGACCAGGGGGTTGAAAGGCTGCTTGCAGAAAAATAGATAAGCTTTGTCTCTCATGGCCAGTAATACTGAGGGAGAAACAGAGATTTCTTTATGCAGCATGAGGAAAAGCCGTGTTTTACCACGGGATTTAAGATGATAGTTGGTAGACAGTAACTTTAATAAGAAAATATGCTGCCTAGAGCCAAAATCACGTGCTGAAGGAAAGGCCGTACAATATTGCCTTGAAAAGCTGAAGAACAGCAGCATGAATACACAGAAGGAATGTGTCTGCACCTTCTTTAGCCTAAGCAAACTGCAGGGAATGAAACAAATCCAGCTTCCCAGAATCAAGATCCAGGCCATCCTTGAAGGACAGATCAGAACCCCAGATGCAATGTGGTGTAACCCCAACGCCACCAGTGGTGCCGTGAACGGGGCGTGTGTATAGGAAGGTGTACAAGGTCACCCAGTTAGAAACTCCCTGAGGAATATCCTTCCCATTGAAAAGAAACCCAAGCAAAATGTTCTGCAGAGACGGGAGGATTCTGGCAGAATTTCTGTGCCTCTGTTTTTACCAACTTGACCTTTCCTTCAGAAACCTGTGAGGTAGGTTGCGTCAGGAGACTGGAATTCCTAAAAACCAAGTCTATGCCCTGTGGACTATGGTGCACTTCCCTGAGTGACCTGCAGGCCACGGTTTTTTGAAGGAATGCCGGGGACAGGGACAGGGCAGTGCAGGAGAAGGGACAGGAGGTCGGGCAGGTGTGGATTGGGCAATGCTGAGGGGTAGAGGACAAGGCCAGTGCCACTTGTCACACCCATAACTACTGCAGGTAGTTTCAAGGTAGCTTTCAGTCTTCCTGTCCAGCCAGTTGGCAGCTGAGTCTGTCAATATCTTTTCAGGATTTGCTGAGGAAGAATGAGTACCAGGTCACCAAAACATAGATATAAATGTGCAGACTGTAATCAGAACAAACATCAGGTAAAGTGCTCTGCTTATCCTTTTTGTTCTCCTTCCAAGACCAGAACTTTAAAGGTCTAATTTGGATAGCAAACTTGTAAAGAAAATTGGATATGCTGCAAAATTTCTTTCAGAAGGTTAATTTTAAAAGAAGTATTTTTAGTTCTTTGAAGACTGGTGGGAACACAAAATAGGAGAAGTTAGTCACATTGCCACCATTTTCTAACTCACTATTGCCTTGGCAATCTTTTTAAAGTTTATATCCAGTTCATAATGTTATTTGAAACATCTCTGTTACATTCATGAATATGTTCAGAGCTCTCTGACATTTCCTGACAACAAGCTCTTTAAAAGTGATCATGAGCATTTTTCTGAAGTTAAATTATCCTGACCTGCAATAAAATGCCTAAAAAATGGGTGCAGCCTATCCTGGGAAACAGTTAACATTCCAATCTGCATTGCTGCCAAGGCTTCAGCATTTTGTGAACACTTGAGGGAGAGAAAGACACTATCAATTACTGATTTAAAAATCACAGTTATTCAGAACTTGGAAGACTGTGGATCTCTTAAAGGCTGTTGATACCAGCAATAAACTTTGCAGTTGTCTGCCTCCTGATGCTCAAAAATTCAAGGTGAATCTCAGCATCCTCTCCCTTCAAACACTAGCTTTTGAAATTAGTTTTCTGAAGGATATAATTTCTGTATGTTTGCTGTCTAGCCTGGCCCTGGAAAGGCAATTCTTTCTTGGGGAGCAGAGACAGACTTCACTATCAGTGGACTCAGAACAGCATGGGTCATTTCATTTTACTGTTTTTGGTTTTTTTTTCCTAACAGTATATACAAAAAGATTGAAAAGTCCAACTGAACATTTCTTTAAATACTGTCATCTTCAGGGACCATTTGGACTTCACTTTTTATTTGCCTGAGTGATAAAACACTGGCACATGTGCAAAACATAAATATAAAAGCTTGGCCAGTACTTCTTCTGAATAGCAATGGCCAGAGAATCCTTTTGCAAGGTATTTACAAATGCAAGATCTTTATTTTAAAAAAAAGTGATAGCTTCTTGATACATTATCTTCTTGATACATTAGAAGAGTTATTTTTTGTTTAATAAATACAGTCTCCTCCAGAGGAAAGCAAATACATCTGTAACTGTCTTTTGGCATGGACTACGAATAAACTCTCTTGTCCCTTGTTACTGTCAACTGCCATGTATCCTCTCCTTCTTCATGTGAATTTTTTTTTTTTCTTCCAGGCATAAGAAATAGCACTTTAGGGACACTCAGTTTTCAAACCTTAGCTCTGATTTATGAGGGGTTGTACAAACCTGATGCTGGAACAGCTGCTAAAGAGCTCATCCACAGACCCCCTTAGTACCCTGGCTCCCTAGCAGGCAAGGGAACCATCAGCAATAGGTGGCCAGAGTCCAGCAGTTCTGCTAATTGCTTCAGAGAGGTGCTTTATCACTAGGAGTTCAGACTAGTTACCTGTGTCCTTGCAGCTGATGGACAAATTTCACTCAGGTGTAAACCGTCAGGGACGAAGATGCAGACCATGGGTTTGTGGGTGAGTACAAAACAAGCGGCTGGAGAATGAAAATCCTTGCAGGGTAAAAGCCTCTGGAGAATAGTGCAAGAGCAATATTTACTGCAGCTCTGCCCAAATAAGCCTCCCTGCTCTTTCCTCTCTCAGTCAGCGCATCAGCAAGTTCATGGTCCTTCTGTGCATGGACTGGTATTGGCTGAGGAGAATGAGAAGCTCAGATTTGTAGTGTATATTTTAGGGGAGCATACATCTACAGCTGAGCTTGATATTAGCAGGATAAGACAGTTTAATAGGCTTTTCCTAACTTTAATACATGCTGGAAAATCCAGTTGACCCTGTGGGTGCCACTGAATAGGTTTACTACATCTTGAAGCTAAATTTCTGGAACATTTAAATTTGGAAAAGCTGAGACTGAGACAAATTCATAGCAAAGCTGGCTATATTTAATCCTAAAGCCTCAGGAAAATGTCAAAGATGGCATTGCAGTAGGAAATCCTATCTTTCTCAAGAACTGTATCTGGCCTAAGCAGATGCATTGTTTTCTTCTGGAATACCAGATGCAGTGGAAAATGTCAGTTTAGAAGACAGACCTTTCAGGCTGCTAATACAGCATTTATATAGATTCATAAGCCTGTAAAATGGATCATTACACCTTGTACAAAAATCCATACCATCTTCTTGGCTTAATATAGTACTGAAAGAAATATTTCCAAGATTTCACTGGAGGAACAGATTGGAGATCATGACAAAGAATGAGCATGTAATGTAATTTATAGCTTGCCTGAATTAGACTTCTCATGTCTGATCTGCAGTTAAAACTGGATACAGTAGGCTTAAGTTGGCTTCGTCAGCTAATGAAGAACTTATATCAGGAGAGTGGCTGTTCATTTAGCCTGGCTGTGTGCTGCGATCCGGTCCCTGCAGCTGTTTCCTGATCTTGTTGATGTGTTTAAAGAACACACATTTGGTACTACATGCTTCTGGAGGTGGTGTATCTTCACACTTCCTGCGGAGACTTAGCACTATACTTTGAAGAGTAGTAGAAACAAAAGCCCAGAACATAAACAATCAAAATTCTTCTGAGAGAGGGATCTTAATTGAAAGCAAAGTTCAGCCCCACAGAGGGCCTCATGGCCAGTTCTGCTGTAGCTCAAAATTAAGATCTGAAGAACGTGTGCAAGGCCTTGCTCTACCTTTAGCTACTTTGTCATGGTGAATATTTACATATTTTGAAATATAAAATAGATAAGAGCCATAGTAACACACAAAACAATCCAACAGGTAACATTTATATGCAAGATTTACATATGGATGTGGAAGTTTATATAGTACACCAAGAGACCCCCCACTATCATTAATAGTAAAATAAGGTATTGGACATTTTACTGGAATGACAGATTAACACCATACATATTTATATAAAACATGTTTGTTAACTGAATGTACCCTAAAACAGAATGTCCACCTGACTCTCCATTAGAAATACTGTCTTGCTTCTTTAACTAGAGAGCCGTGGCAGCCTCATGGTGTTTCCACAAGCTGCAAGCCTTTGAGAACCCTCGAAGGAAACTTTGGTTTGCTGACATCCTTGTGCCCTGTGCTGCTGGAGCCGAAGGGCTGTGGGTACCTGGAGCAGCCTCCTCGGGCTGCAAATGCCCCTCTGGCTCTGAGGGCATTCAGTGCTCAGGGTCAAGTGTGACAGGGATGCAGGGGACACATAAGTGTGTGGGGAACAACAGCTGCAAGCAGCCAAAAAAAAAAAAAAA
>VZTF01001119.1:228718-347997 GCA_013397755.1 Cnemophilus loriae
AAAAGAAGGAAACAGCAAAATCCAGTCTGGAAAGACGTATGAGGACATATGGAATGGCAGAGATGTAGTATACAACAGGAGGGTAGTGCAAATCAAGCCAGTGTGGTGTAGAGGCAGATGGGGGACAGAAGTGTGTGCACAGAAGACTTGGAGGGGGATGTGACTTGGGCAGCAGCTTCTCCCATCTCAAGTGAAAGTTACAGGGAAGGAGGGAGCACTGGAGTGGCACTTTGCCTAGGTTTCCTCTGAAAGGCACTGCCAACAGTAGATGGGAAAACAATTACGAATTTGCAGTAAAGAATAAAGGCAGTTTGGGAGTCGTGAGCTGAAACGGCTTAAACTTGTGGGGTTAGTAAAGCTTTAACACCAATGCAGGGGTCTCGTGTACGGAAAGCAAAACTCAGCTCTGCACACAGACTGCGTCTTTGAGGTGGTTGCAGCAGCTCTGAACTGAGTACATTTCAACACCCAGTAAGAAGAGTTGAAAGGATAACTAGCAGGGCAAGGTTTCATTTTTTAGAGGATTAGATTGCTTCTACCTAGCACTAACCTTCAGATTCCCAACATTCAATCAGTATTCAAAACACAGTGGCATCTCTCTTGTTCCTGAAAGCGGTTGTAGAAGTGGTGCTTTTAAGCTCTCTAATTGTAAAAATAATTTTCTGTTGCATCAGTACAGGGGGAGGATATGTGTAAAGAAGTTAAAAGGTTGGCTAGGATGAGATATTTCACTTTAAAATTTTATCTTTGAAAGAGGCTTTGACAAAACTCCGTTACCATCACATTGCTTAACTTGCCTTATTGTTGACCCATTACACTGAAAGGGGAAGGCTACTTTTCTTATTTTGGGTGTGTGTTGTACCTGTTTTTTCTGCACTGTTAAATCCACAGCCTTCAGGTTCTCTAGAAACCCTTTGGTCTTCTGGATGCCCATGTAGAATTGTGATTCTTTCAACAATTTTTTATTGTCAACCTGCCTGCAACTGCCTTTAACAGAGCATTCAGAAATTATCTCTGCATTTGTGCAATGAGGACCATGCAGAAAGTTAAGTGCAAAACGCAATGAGCATGAGGGAACAGCGGAGGAAACCTTTGTGCCTGCTCCTGCCACACTGTAGTTATGTGTGAGAATTACGTCAAAAAAAAGATGCAAATTGAAGTCCCTTCCAGATAAAGGAATGGTTTATGCCTGGTATATAATGGGAAGAAATGCAGATATGGAAAACTTGTCCACCAGGACTCAGTTTGCTGGGGATTTAGCCAGCAAAAATTCTTGCAATCCAAGGGAAATCTAATGGACAAGCCAGACATAAGATCAATAGATAAGACATCAGCAAAACAGTATCATCAATGCTCGGGATTGCTGGACTGCTCATCATGGAGAAGACTAAACATGGTGTATAGCAAGGATGTCAGAAGAAACAAAAAGAAATTCTGTGTAATTTTGGTCTAAAATGGACAGCCATGGATCTTGTTCTCCTGCAACTTGAAGATCACCAACACTGCAAATTTAATTTTTCTGATCAACAGATCCTATTTCTTACCATGCTCATTAAAGCCTTTCTTCCCCTGTTTCCATGAAGAATGCAGGAAATGATTGGTGACTCTTCCATGCTGCTGGGGCGTGGCATTTTCATGATACAGGACAACATGGAGACATCTGCTAGGGAAACAAGATGTTTCCACATGAGATTTTATTTTAAAATCTGTTTTTTTGAGCAAATCCGGGCTTCACAGCCTGTACCTATGAAGGCAATAAATACCTTTTGCAAGGCTTTCAAAAAGCTCTGTCTAGTTGACAGTGCAGCAGCTATTGCTTCAAAAGCTGGTCACCAAGTACCATCCAAAAGCCACAGGAATTCCCTTGGAGTAGGGTTGAGATCAACATTTGCATTCATGTGTTGGACCTAGTCTTGCAACCTTCTGGAAGGCAACATACTTTTGTGGCCATGGCTCCCTGGGAAAACCAGCTTCTGCTAAAATAATGAACTGTCTACCCAAGGGAGGGAGCAAAATTGCAGGGGACAGAAGTGCCCTGAGAAATAAATTTGGATTATGCCACTTATTTTAAAATATATCAAAGTGATCCCAGTTCTCACCATTTTCAAACCTCATTTGAACTAACATTTCTTTAAAGATGCATCCTCGTATACAGCCTTGTATACTGGCACAACTTTTTTGAAAGTGCTTAAGCAGTTTCTTCCCTACAGGTTGAGGGATTGCAGAAATTGGATTGGATTGGATTGGAGATGTGGGATCGGAGAGTCTCAGTGTCTTGACTACTTTTAGCTACTTAAAGCAGCCTAATCCTGCAGCTCTGAGGTGACAAAGAAGCTCTTAATGCCTGCATAATTTCACGTGGTCTTATTATACAAAGATAAATTGCCTGTTCCGTGGAGCCTTGCGTTTAGATTAATAACAAATATAAAAGAATCGGTAGAATTGTATTTCTGCAAGAGAAATTGATCTGTTAACATTTAAATTCTTTGCCACAGGCTTTAGTAAATCTTTCAGTTGAAGGTAAGATTAACTTCTTCCCTACGGTTCCAACATCTCGGCTTGCAGTGCTTTTAAAAGATGCATGAAGGATAGATATCTTTGCCTTTCAGCATTTTGATCAGATCACTTTCATTTGGCCAGATGCTATCATGGCCGTAAATTTCAAAGCTAAAAATAGACTTGATTTTTTCCCCCCCTTATCTCTTAATTCTTTCAAATAGATAATGATTCAGTGCTACCTTGTGACCTTTCAAGTCTAGCTCACTGCATGTTAAGTGAACACACTGATTTGGAGAGCAAAAGTCTTGCAGCTTAAGGTTTTTAAGAAAGTAGTTAGGCTTTCTGATCTTTTATTTAAAGCAGTAGGTAAGAGCAAAATGATTTTATTCCCTCACTGCAGGACATACACTTGCCAACTCTGGAGCCTAAAAGCCTGACTCTGCCTTTTCACTTCGAATAATCCTATCACAGAACCTTTACTTTTTACAAGACTGCTTCATAAAGTGTAATACTAATATATAAAACATTAGGTCCTGCTTTCACTCTTACTACCTTGCATCTTGAGTAATTGACCGAGGCAAACCGACACCACCTTTGTGTTTTCACAGAAAAGAGCAAAGTTCAATTGCCAGCTCTTGCCTGCTGTGGCTGCAATATTTATTGCTACAAAGGGACTTTGTTATCATCTTGCTTACACTATGACAGGAACTCGTTATGACAGGCTTTTCGGAAAGAATAGACCGTAGCAGGATATTTGCTTAAGTGTTTAAGATGAAATCCAGTAGCACGGCGTTGAAACGTGAACGATCAAGCAGGACACATGAAATAATCAAGAACTCAGTCTTTTTGGAGGATGTCCCTCAGTGCCAGATTTTCTGCCAGTTTCTTCAGCATTCCCTTGTGGGTTATTTCCCAAAATTTCTTGGCAGTCTTAGACAGCTGGTATTCCACACATATTGACACGATGCATCTCTACAGAAGGGCCTTTTAGGAGGCTGGGGAATACAAGACTGTAAATCCATTTTGCTGTTTTATTTTCTGTTTATGTGCAACAAGTTAAAAATTGGTTCTGGTCAAACCTGAATCTGGAAATTAGACATTGAGTATGAAAAAATATTGACATCAAGCTGAGCACTGGGTAAAATCAGGGTCTGGGTGTGGGAAGGGATGCAGGGGGATTGAGTTTGTGAGAGAAGGAGATCGTGGCAACAAGAATATTTACAGAGGAACTGCACTGAAACCAGTGCCTTGAACTCTGATCTTACCTTAGTCCTCTGGCAGGGTTTTGCTGTTTAAAATTTCTCCTTCTCCACTCATGCCCACAAACCAAGGAAGAATAAAAAAACAAAACCAAAAATCTAGTTTCCATCCCACAGGATGTTTGATGTTTATAGGATACCTCATCAACAGGTGTTGGATTGGAACAAACAGCTTGAGCAGATAGATTATTTATATGCCATTTGTTTCTTCTGTTTTCTATATCATCCACCTCCTTTGTCTTTAAGCTGTCTGTGGGAAGGAAAATCTCAGTATTTATAGTTAGCTACAGCATAGGCATGCTTCTTGCTTTGTTTTTGGTGGTTAGAATTGACTTTGCTTTTTAAATGGTGAAAGTTATAACTAAGACAAGATATCAAAACAAGTATGAGTGCTTAGAAATTCTATGTCAGTTCACTAATACACACAATTCAGATAAATCAGTGAAATCTTTCCAGTATTGGTTTTGTTTAGCTAAATGTCAGTTGGTGTGGTAAACACAGTCCTGCTAAAACAGTTGTGCTCTCCATCTCTCAGCAAAACTTGAAAAACTTCTCTTTCTGAGTGCATGCTACTCTCAGTGAGGTCACGATTCTTTGTGTATAGTAGAAACCACCTCAAAATGACACCTAAGCGACCCAGAGATGAACAGTCTGGGCATCACCTGTAGAGGGGATCAATAACCTTTTCCTTTTAAGTGTGACACAGTCTGTCTTTATTACCACATCACACAGAAATTCTGTTACAAAACAAGGTCGTGAACCTGCATCACAAAACTGTTCTCAGGAGTTCAGAAAATGCCAAATTCATAAGCAGACCTAAAAAAATAAACAAAGGGCTCTATTTCTGTTATCACTCCTGGTGAGACCTGGGACTACACATACCCGTTTGATTTTGTCCATAAAATAAAACCAGCAGCTTCTTTGGTGTGTTGAAAACACAGTCACTACGATGTGTGCACTGGATGAAAATGATTTATCTGCACTTGTCCTGGTTGCCTTCCTCGTGTGTCTCCACCTTTCAGCTGTATGAGAGAACTCTGAAACTGCTACAGTAAGGAAAAATACAGTTAAAAGAGCCACTCCTACCAGGTTGGGTATAGCTCTCTCCCATTTACTGAGAAATGCAGTCAAGCAAACAAACTCAGAAACCAAACCGAAATGATTGGAATATCACATGCATTTTTCAGAACTCCTTGTTCCATATGTCAGTGACATTTTTCCTGAAGGGACATACCTAATTCTCAACTCGGCCTGAATGAATTTAGGAGATCCCCAGCCAAGGCGAAAAAGTAGGAACTTTTTCAGAGGTAGAAATAAATAGTTCATTCTCCCAGCTGTCTCCTTCCCAGCTCACCACTATCCCAGGGTGCTGTCAAGGATCACTCTTTATTTGAGAAGTAGTCCCTAGGTAATGTGTAGAGAAAACAGTATCATGGAAGAATTTCTGTTTGGAGCAATCCTACAACAAACTAAATGAAAAAATGCCGACTCCTTCACCCTGCATCTTTGTTTTTTTCCCTTACTCCTCTAAGCAGCCACCCATCCTCACTATCATTTAATCTGTTTTTTCAAGGGACAGACATCTGTGCTGGGCAATAACCATCAAACTTTGAATTGTAGCTGAAAGATACTATCAATAGTATCTCACATATCTCGTTTTAAGACAAGGACATGAATTCCAGGAACGTAAATTTAAATTATCTATTTAGAAGAATATTCAGATTCCAAAATTTCCAAAACAGAAACTGCTGGAATCAGTGCTGCTCAAGCAAGCAGACTATTTTTAATGCAGGCATAAACTATTGGAAACGCCCCCCCTGGCCCCAACAATTTATCTCAGTTAAAGATCTCTGCATTTCTCTAAATTATACAGCTTGGTTGCTGGCACTCTTCAAGCCAGTGGAGTTACTGACTAGATGACCCATCCTTACCATGAAAAGAAAAATGGGAGCAAATGTGCATGTGGGAGAGCTCAAGGTCCAGTTTTTGGAAGGAGATAAATGCCTCTTAATTCTATTGACTGTCAGGACCACAGAAAATTTTCAGCATTCCTTCTGACCTGGCCCTGTATCCAAGAGTTTGAACAGAATTAAGTTACGTTTACAAAACTGCTATTACTGTCAGCAGAAATAAGCACTGCTGACAGTCAAGAGACCTTTTACAATGATAACAACTCACTTTTTATTTGACATGGAGAGAGACTTCTTAAGTAACTCAGTTTTCTTTACTTGATGCTTTTGTTATTGCTGCTGAAAATACACCCTTTACTGTTCTGGGAAATGATTCTGAAAAATGACTTTTTTTTCTACAAACTTCCCTACTGAAGTATTTATAAATTGCCATGCATTACAACATTACAGAGCAGTAGTGAAATAAAACAAATTCCTTCCCCGCTCTGAGCAAAAAAAAAAATTCTAATCAACTCCTAAAGGTCATTATCTTCATAACATAGCCAGTGCAGGCGTTCAGTTTTAAATCATGGAAAAGAGGCCTGGTTACAAAAGCTGTGGTTGTTCTGTGGATGAACTACGCTCAGCTGTAGAATAATTGCAGCATGTCATAACCTCCTGCCCCACCACTGTGTCCTTGAAAGACTTTGGATCATGACCTGATTTAAAAAACACACCAAGTAGGCAGGCAGGAAGGAGGCTCTGTGCAAACTCTGCGTGGTGCTGCCAAAACAAACATGCCTGATAGCTGCAGGGTTTTCTGCCAAAAAAAAGAGGGTAGGACATGACTGGGGTCAAAGGGAAGGGAACAGAGAACAAATGACAGTCTGGCACCCGAGCCAGGAAGGAACAGCACATGGTGTCACTGGGGTAGGGCTCTTCAAACCAGTGGTCATTACAGGAGGACCTTTCCCCTCAACTCAACCAGGAGGCACCTTGGCATCCTTAAAGAGAGGCATCCTCAAGGACGGAGACACGGAGGCTTTGTGGCTCTGGCAGCTTCCTCTGGTTCCAGCAAGTGCCTCAGAAAGATCTGCGTCCACCCATAAACATTTCTATCTTTAATCTTCCATAATAATAATCTTCCAATAATAAGCCATGGGATGCTCAAACAGTAGTCAGGGACAAACATCTGTCACTCAGCAGCCTGCTCATGGATGTGAGTGTGGACCCTGATTTTTGTACCTGGAAATCTGTTGCAGATTCCAAAATATATTAATTTCTCCTCTTTCCCCACCTCTTTTCGGAAGTTTGATTCGATGATCCTTGTGGATCCCTTCCAGCTTGAGGTATTCTAGGATTCCACGATTCTATGACCTTTTTATTTAACAATTTAGGTGACTTGGATTTCTACCTTTGCCACCTGAGGTTTTCTGGAGCTCTGCTGATTCCCTTCGATTTGCCTGCTCCTCCATATGTGACAACAATCTGCGAAACAGGTGAGATTACAGCAGTCGAAGTGAGAGCTGGGGAAGGAAACAAATTCCACAAAAGCTTTGGGCATAGAGAATGAAGAATTATCTGAGGGCACCTTCAGCCGCCACCTGTTCTGCTGGTAGCTACCATTCACAAAGGAGAGGCTGGAAGCTGTGAGTGAAATGGTTTGTGAATAACATTTCCACTCTTCCTGAGCCCATGGAAGCAGGGAGCACAATTTCTCAACAATCTGTGCTCTGCAGCACAGCAGCAGGTTAGTCCTGGGAAGGGTTATGTTGCCTCTCAGTAGGGCTGAGCTCAGTGAAGGAGGAGATGCAAGATCTGAACAGAGAGTTGGGATATTTGATGCTATATTGAGACATTTTCAGCTAAGGGATATGCTTCTGTAAGCCAGGGAGAAGCCTTCTGGAGGGGTTCTAGGTAGAGCACAAGTGCTGCATACTGTTGCATTTTGAATATGCCAGCTTCATCACGAGGCAAGAGACATCTGGAAAACCTTCCTCTGGTCCGACCTCAAGTAACCTGCCCATGGATTTTCAGGACTTGTCATCCAGCAAAACATGACATCGTAAAATAGAAGCAAATCCACATCTCGCAGGTTGTCAAAACAGTGCTCCCAGCACAGGTGATAACAGACTGAAAGAACGATGTAATACTGGAGGGGGTTGATGCGAGCAAGCAGAGAGCAGTGAGAAAGCAGTAAGTACTTACCTGATAAGCTCTCAGGGAACATCTATACTGGAGGCAAAAACAACAGAGCTGGCAGCCGTGCATGATGGATGTTACAGAAAATGTAGTTAACACATCTGTACACAGGCCAGGAGACAGTGTGGTAGCGCTAAAGCTATGGCAATTTTGACAAGGAAAACACAAGACACAAATATAAAGATCACAGGTTATTAGAGAGGATTCGGTTGCTTTTTCTTCAGGTCACCTTTTCTGCAGCAGCACGAATGCACTGAAAACCTAGCAGAACAAAAATAGTAATGAACAAACTCTTTTGTTCCCCTGATGTTTTCCGATCTCGTAACTTCCAGAGGGCCAGTGTGGGGAAGAAAATGGGACACTTCCACTTCTCTCACTTTCTTATCTTCTTCCCCTCAGTCTTTTCTACCTTTTCCTTCCTACCTTTTTGAAAAGGTAGCCTTCCTACCTTTCCAATGCCACTCCTGCCTGCTCAGCCTGCTGCATGTCAGCAGTGGCAGCAGGATTTACAGAAGTTCTGGCATTCTTGCCTTCCCTTGATACCCCTCACATGGGTGCAGGGTGCCTATCTTTCTTCCTCTGCCCTGGGGAAAGCAGTAGGACTTCACTGCACAGGAGATGAACGCCCAGGAGAGATCTGGCCCATGGTGCAAGAAACACGTTGGATTCTCCTTGCTGGCAGGACCAGTGTAAGCTGTCCCCACTGGTGAGCTCTGTCTGGATGAGGTTCAAGAAGTGCTTGAAAAACTGTCAACCTGCCATCGAGGCAGCGGGATGCATTTCCCTGTAGTCAGGCTCCAGCAGACAAGCAGAACCAGCCTGAAAGCACAAGCCATGGCCCCAGAGCAGTAGCCAGCACTTATTAGGATCTCAGGAAGAATGAAGCTGGCAGGCTCAGGGAAACATATTGCTAAAAATACACTTGGCAGTTGGCAGGAGAGAAGCGAGGCAGAAACCTGCTTCCCTCAGTGCTCTTTGGCCACATACCCTTAAAACAGCAGGAGACCCCATAGCAGGCGTTCCCTGACATCATCCTCAGTGGGACCAAGCAGAAAATCTGTTATCAGTGAGGCCACACCTCAAATCCTGTGTCCAGTTCCAGGCCTCTCACTACAAGAAGGGCATTGAAATGCTGGAGCACATCCAGAGAAGGACAACAGTGCTTGTGAAGGGCCTGGGGCACAAGTCTGATGAGGAGCAGCTGAGGGAGCTGGAGGTGTTTGGCCTGGAGAAAAGGAGGCTCAGGGGAGACCTTATCACTCTGGACAACTCCCTGAAATGAGGGTTTAGCTAGGTGGGTGTTGATCTCTTTCAAGTAACAAGTCACAGGATGAGAGGAAACAGCCCCAAGCTGTGCTTGGGAAAGTTTAGATGGGCAACTGGGAGAGATTTATTCACCAAAAGGGTTGTAAAATATTGGAACAGACCATGCAGGGAAGTGGTTGAGTCGCCATCCCTGGAAGTCTGCGTGGCACTTAGGACATGGTTTAGTGATGGGCTTGGCACTGCTCAGTCAATGTTGGACTCGATGACCTTACAGGTCTTTCCCAATCTACACAATTCTATGGTCCTATTGTATCTCACCTGTCAGCTACATCCCGGTCAAGGAGTGTGGGGAAGGTATCAGGTGATTAAGTAACAAGCTGCAATTGCATTTTGGCTGTCAAAGTTATTTCTTCAAATGTCCTAAAAGGTGTAATTTTGTCATCATAGCCTTCCATTTCATTATGAAGGCATCGAAGCAGGTCAGTCTTTGGGTTTTATGAGGAAAGTTTAAAAAAATCCTCACCAGTAGGAAAGCTAGAAAGGAAGAGAACTCAGGGTAGGAGAGGAGATATGGAGGAGGAGATGAGGGGGAGGTGATTTTTATTTACTGTCAGGGGTGAAATTGTCTCCTAGAAGAGGAAAAGTGCGCAACTCTTGCAGGACTTCTGCCACTCCAAGTCTTTGTATCCTGCCTCTTACTGCCTAATGTGTGCCACCCACGCAGCGTGGTGAAACACTTGACCTCCACTTGACATTCCCTTCTAGGGAATACCATCTGGTGGCAAATGGATTGTCTGTGAGACAGGCCAGGGCTCCTTGCAAAGACCTTTAATAAATCATCACACCTTCTTGTCAGATTTTTGCATCCTGGATGCTTCTGTGAGGGCAGAGCTCCTCTACAGCTTTGGGGAAGATGAATCACTCCATCCGAGTGGCAATAATGCTTAAGGAAGAACTTTTCCTCCTTTCTAAAGCATCACTCACAGTGTCTAACTAGCTGACTTCTGACTTTTCAGGGGGTAGGCCTGGTAAAGCAGACCCAGCTCAGTAGTATCTTATTTCTCCTGGTTATTTTAAGTCCTCCACCTTGCAGGCCTCTGCCTTGGTCTGGTAACCAGAGTGGGAAGGTAAGGAAAAACTGCTTCTGGCAGCAGAATGGGAGGAGAGCACATGCTGTCTGCTGCCTTGAAAAGTAAAACAGCTTTTCTGTAAGAGTGTAAGTGCCCATAAGTGACTGCTGATCGTGGTCTCTGTTGGAGTTAGAAACATTCTTCAATTTATGAAAAATAGCAAAGTACCTGGCAACCCTGAACGAGTCCCACACAGTATTTTGGGGTAAGGCTATTGTAGCTCGTACTCTTCACAAATACAAGTGGCCAGAAAGAAATGACCAGGGATGTAGTCCTATATGTGACTGAGAGCTTTAAATCTGTCCTCTTGCTTAATCCAAGAGCTGTGATTGCAGCACAACACTTTGCTGGCAGAGCATAGTTCTGCTAAAAGCAAGCTGCTTCCTATGGGCCATTCTCTGCGGAGAAAATCTCCTTGGAGAGCTTCTTAAAAGGTTAGTAAAAGAGATCCCCTACTAACTTCTGCTTCACCATATAAAACCATGTTACCTGCTATCCAAATAATTCCTGGGAGGCGATGTTTCACTTCAGCAAAATTTAGGAGCAAACTGTAGCAAACAGAAATTCTTACATTAAATTGCATCTGATGAACGAGTTGTTGTGTTTGACCAAATCTTGGTCAAAAAATTTATGACTGGTCAAAGTCTAGCTTTTCTGGCATTGATCTAAAACCAATCTGTAACTTTGTGTGCCAAGAAATTTATACAAGGTTGAGACTGGCGTATGGCATCTGGAGAAGCAGCATAATTTACCCCATTCAGCTATTTCTTTTTATAAGTATGCCTCATATTCTATAAAATGTTTTCATTGTAGCCATTGTGATACCACAGATGTGAAAACTAGGCAAACTGGCTGGAATACTAGAATCAGACTGAGAAAACCTCAGGACTTCAAATGATGGTTTTTATCTCTTCTGTAAGGTACTGTAGACATCTCCTGTCCCATATACTCCTTGCTGCTTTTCATCATGCATGGTAAAAACGTGTAAAATCCCAGTAGTATATTAATTCCATTTTTCTCAGTGTTCAAAAACTCTGAAGAGTCTACTTCAAAATGTCCTGTATTTTGCCTGTGGTAGTTTCAAGTCCTCGCTACAGGATGCTGACGTCCTCAGTCTGAAATGAGGAGACAGCAACCCTGCAAACAGGAGTGCTGCAGTTCCCTGCCTGTCGTTAGTAAATGTCAACACTTCATTAAACTGTCCAGAGCCTGCAAGCATAAGACAAATGGACTGGATTCTGCAAAAGAAACAGAAGCCAAAATAATCATTTTTCATCCTCTGTGTTTTGTGGATTAATTGGACAGACATTCAACTGATCAGGGTAAGAATCTGAAAGGACAAGAAAGGCAGCAGTTTAAAATGTCATATTCCTACAGTTGGAAGTCAGGTGTCTGTGAGCCATTAGGACTTCTAAAGGCTGAGAGATTGATGTTTTCTGGCATGGGCCATGAGATAGCCACCTCCAGACACCCTGGGAAAATCAAAAGCTATCATGAGGTCCATTAGCTGCAAACTCCAGTCTGTAAGGTCAGGGCTAAGGCATGATGGATACGAGAGCGCATGAGACATTTAAATTGGTGTTGCATCTCTTTTGTAGACAAAAATCTTTGGTTTCTGGTGGTATTTCTCTTGCTGAAAGCCATTCTCTATCCCTGAGTGTTCATGATTTCTAAATGTAGAGGTTTGGAGCTGCTGAACTGCAGTGGTTTGTTATGTGTGGGAAGAGTTTAACGCATTCTAAGGAAACACACTGACCTCAGAGCTGAGGAGAGAATAAACGCAAGAGGAATGAAGCAGCAAAACAAGCACATTTATGAACGTGATTTTGAAAATGTGAAGCCAAAATAATATTTTGTAAGAAACAACTTATTGCAGACATTAAATATACTTTTATCAGCTTAAGAAGCAAAGTCAAATCATATATAGGGACTGAGCTTATTTTCAGTCTACAGGAGGAAGAGAATCTAGCAAAGAGCATAGAATCGTGGTGAAAGGATGCCAGATCATAGTGTGAGTGAATATACAGGAGAAAAAGGATAATTATCATCCTGCAGTGGAAAATGAACATTTGGGATGACAGGGGTTACTGTGTGGGATGGCTCAAGCCTCTTTATGCTGTTCAAATTCATGAGTGACCAAAACCACAACTTGTTTGAAGTCATCCTATGTTCTCAAAGGAAATCTAAAGTACTATTTCATTAAAATACTTGGCCAGTTTTTAATTGGCTGAAAGATGACCTGTTTTTCCATGCCTATCTGATAAAACCTATTTTTTTCTCCTTATCACCCTTGGTGCTTCTCTTAGACCAACTACTACTGGTGCTTTAAAACACTTGGTGTTGGAAAAACCTGAAATAATCAGAGTGAAAAATACAAGAACATTGAAAATCAAGGGGGAAAGTTTTAGCTTAACTCTGTGACAGTTTATGGGAAGAGAAATTCTTTAGGTAAAGTTAAACTAGATTTCCCTGAAAATCATAGATTTATTGCAGGAAGACAAAAACTTTTCAGAAGAATGGTAACAAGTGCACAGTCTGTGGCTGTGAGATCCCAAAGAGATGCAGAGCTCTTTGGTCGATGTCCCACCTCCACCCTAGGGCACAGCACAGGGATCCACCACCCCACCAAGAGCAGAACGCTGGGTGAAGGTGCAGGATTTGCAGATCTAAGTAGTTTTGCTGTCTCATGAAAGAATAAAATCCTTTTATTTTATGTGCTGTGTCCAAAGGGCTTTGCACCATCTCATACTGTATTTCAAAATCGATCTTCTCCTGCTCTGCTCACAGAAGTAGCAGCTTTAACACTGGAAATGTAATAAGAAGGCTGAGGGAGGAGACTCATGGCTCTAGCTCCCTGCTCAGTTTTCATAACATAGACCTGGCTACTTGAGAAAATGGGAGCTTTTTTCCCAGTGCGTCTGGAATTTTTTTTTCTCCCGAACCTCCGTCTACTTACAGACTGGAAAAAGACCCAGCTGGACAAGATGAGCAAATGTTGCACCAGTAGTCACAAAATTACAACAGATATTCATGACCATCACACAGGTTTCAGAGAGTGAAAAGCTTCCCACAGCTAGAAATTACCTACCAGAATATTTTTATAAGTTTTGACACTTTTGACAAGAGTGCGACTAACTCTAATAAATTACTTATGAACTCAGACCTATCAGAATTTATGCAGCAGCTGTCTGAGAATCTGAGAAGGGATAGCAAGCTCCTGAACAACTGATTTAATTGAATGCAATTAAGGACTAAGAAGTATCAGATGCAAGCAATCATATTCTCTCGATCTAGAAATTCGTATTAACAACTCTCAGAGAACTTTTTCAAATTTGCTATTTGGTGGTGCTCAATTTTTTTGCGTGTGCGAGATTTATTCCCAGGATGCATCTCATTGTATCTAACCAGAAAATTGTGCTTTATTGTGTTATTTATTAAAATTTTCTTCAGGGAACATAAGCCAGGCCTAGCAAATCTGAAGAGCAAGGGAATCTCTCTGTCTGGAAGCTACCTGAAAACTAAAAATACTTGCTTCAAAAATTTCCTGTGAGTATGAAATGCAACCCTTAAAAAACATGTCTGGACTCATTCTGTAAGTAATTTTCATGTGTTAACTACATTTATTTGCTTTGTCTGACACAGATTTTTACCAGCTCTATCTCCAAATTATTTTGGTAAAAGTAGTGCAGCACCCTTACAGAAAACATAGTTTGAACCATATTATGAACTAAAATGTTAGAAGACCTAACAAGTAACTCCTTCTTACCAAATAAAGTAGAAATAAGTATCAGATATTTACTATAGAGGAAAATTATTATTTCTAAGCTTATTCTATAGAAGTAAAGTGTTAAGAGAATTAGACCTGTTTGGTAAAATATTAAATCAAATTACTTTTCCCACCCATAAATGATATTTCCTTTTTAGGTGATGAAGAATCTACCTTGTGTTTGACATATTACCCTTTATGATTTCTTTAACCCACATCCCAGAAATAATTAAACTGAAATTACCCTGTGCAATGAAGAGTAAAATAAAGATAATAGTTTAAGAATCTGAACATCAGTTTTGGCAAAATCAAGCTGTCAGCCCTCATTAACAGCAGGTTGGAATCTGAAAGAATTAAAGAGTCTGTCTAAATTTAAAAAATTTAAAAAACCACACTTTGGTGGGTGCTTCCTTGATGGGCGACTGCGTTTGTCAGCATCACACGAAGGCGAAGGAGAGCGATTATTGTGTTCCTGGAAACCTTTCATCTCTTGCTTCACTGAACGTGCCAGACAGCTTGAACTTTCCACACCGGTGGGTGTGCCCAGAATACCACCCAGGCATTCCAAGCTTCCATAGGTATATTGCAAAGGAAGGCTTGGGCTCTCTAGAATGGCGTGGCTCTTCTTTCATTCTCAGTGTTGTCACAGAGTGTGAAAGGACAAAGGCCTTCCAGGATCCCTGAGAAATGTCCCCTGTGAAGATGGGACCATCCCATGGCTGCTGGTCTGGGGTTCCTTGAAATACTTCAGGAGCATCTGAGGTGACACCGTGGGCTGCACACAGAAGACACTACTCAGTTTTTTGCAGTCCCTGCACTGTTTAAATGACTTAGAGTCCTGTTAGCTCTTGCGCTAGCAGAGCTGCTCCTCTGTAGGAACTTTTAGGGAATACTGTAAATCCTTTGGCAATTTTATGATCAAGGCAGTATAACGCAGTTATTTTGGGCTCCAGCTCACAGTGCCATACAATTACACCAGATTCTGCATTTTCATGAAAAAGGAATGGCAAGTTTCTTGCCCTTACAGAAAGCTTTAAGCTTTAAAATATGAAATTGATGCAATGTTATTTGCCTCAGGGCCTGAAACAAGAGCTCTAAAGTGATTGATGCAATGTGATATGCTTGAGAGCCTGAAATGTGCTCTAAGGAGAGTGAACTCCTGTATGCAACTTCATTTCATATTTATTCCTGAATCCATGGTCCCAGCAAAGCTAGCGACAACCATTCCTGCAAAGAGCAGTGAAAAGGTAGGAACAGATAATTGTGGCAAGCCCTGCCTACTCACTAAATCATTGTGCCCTGCAAATTAATGTAGGCATTACAGGTTACCCTGCTCTTCCTTCTTCTCTTGCAAAAAGAGGCTTTTATTTTCCACTGCTACTTGCACTGGTTAAGTATGACCATGGCACAAGCCTCCTGAGTACAGAGTTGTGGAAGGCTCATTGACAATACTTATGGGCTCTGAATTACTTTATTCCAGCCACCACGTATTAGGAGTGTCATTTAATAAAAGGGTGTAATGAAAAGTAATGTTGAAAGTTCATGAATGTTGCATAGCTCGGTAAACTGTTATTTTTCTGTGTAAAGAGCCCTAGAAGTACACATAAGGGAAAGCTGAATCTGTCAGGAAACTGTGTTGAACAATTAGGCACTTAAGGCTAGCAGCAGAAAAAAGCCAGGACTCTGCAGAAAAGTAGAATTAATGAAAGCCATTCTTCCCTTTGAGCCATAACATTATCAGCCTGCTTTACTCCTACTTTATAGAATTGGCTCACCTCCATTTTTTAAACTCAATTATATGATATAACCAAAAGCATCATCTGGTCTTTTGGTACTTGTTACTATTTTCATCTGTTAAATCATTTAAGTATTTTTGTAATTAATAAAGGCTTTTAAGTGGGTCTTTAAGGCAGGGGAGGCCCTCTTTGGGCGAAGCTGTTGTAACTGCTCAGCTGCTAATCAGCTAACAGTAGTTGGTTTGAATATTTGTGATCTGACAGTGTATTCTCAAGGGACTGAAAATATGCTTATTTCTGATTTACTAGAAGAAACCATGACATTTAACTGACTGAGTGAGTCCACATCCCGCGGTGAACTCAATATAACCTTTGGTATACTACTGGCTTGCAGAATGAAGAAAACCTTAACTGGGAGTTAAAAGAAAATAGAACTGAAGGAAGGAGTCATAGTAAAGCATCTGGAATATAGATAGAAACAGAAATATGTGAATGCATTTCTACTTCTCCTTACTTCTCTCTCAGTAGTCCCATTTACCTGGCTACATTTCTGAGGAAAAGAAGCTGAAATAAAGAGATGTTCAGACTTTATTTTTTAAGTAATAAGGGAAATAAATTGACAAACAATAGAAGCAGAAAGAATGGAGACAGCGGCGTAGACTACAGCCAGATTTGCTGCTGTGACTTCAGTTAGGTAAGAGGTTACTGTTGGAACTCTGTTCACCACCTCCCCCTCAGTGTTACTGCCTCTCCAAGATCTGCAGGCGTCGCTGAATATGCAGATTTGAGTTGTGTTCTCTGACTTTAGGGAGTCACTGAATGTGTAACCCTGCCAGCAGCTCCAAAGGCAGCACTGCTGCAGGGGCAGGAGCACCCACCCAAGGATCTACCCTTGGGGTGGTAGTAACCCCGATAACCCAGCTCAGCTGCCAGGACGGCACTTCTGACCAGCTACACTGGTGTCACTCCAAACCCACCAGATTTGTACTACTGTAATAAGAGCAGAATGTGACGCATAAAAGCTGCAAACAGAATGGGAGCGAAAGTGCATCAGTTTGGAGGAATAGGAAATGAAGGAGAAAAAGTTAAGAGGAAAAAAAAAGAAATGAGACAGAATCTGGCTCAGATGTATAAACCATCTGTAGTGTGTAGCAGTGTAGCAACAAAGATCACAGAAGCACAGAATCACAGAATATGCTGAGTTGGAAGGGACCCATCAGGATCACTGAGTTCAACTCCTGACCCTGCAGCTTTGTCCAAATGCTTCTTGAACTCTGTCAGGCCTGTTCCAGTGCCCAGCCACCCTCTGGGTGAAGAACCTTTTCCTAATATCCAACCTCAACCTCCCCTGACACAATTTCAGGCCTCGGGTTCTGTCACTAGTCACCACAGAGGAGAGCTCTACAGCAGTACAAGCTTCAAGGCCACATGGAAGATGAAGAGACTACAAGATGCAGTGGTTTGTTTAGAACCACAACCTGCTCCAGGGGTTCAAAAGGTTCCAGACTTCCAGAGGAGTCTTTGGCAGTGATCTGTGCTGCACAGGTTGCTGATGAGTCTCCATGCGCAACTCAGGTTTAGAGAGGCTTTTTTTGACCTTTAAAGCTACGAGAAACACTCCTTTTGCCAGATCAATATCTCCACTCTAAGATGCAGTGCAATTCTGTGAAGCAATCCTGGCTTTTTTCTGCCTGAGTATGGATCTCACAATTTTGTCAATAAACCGTGAAATCCCTCAGTTCACCCCGTGCAGAGGAGTGTGAATGGAGGTGCTGGGGTGAGACACTGAGAGATCACTTGAGCACGAAGTCTTCCAGCTGTGGTGCTCTCAGAGATACCTGTTTTCATGGGAAAAACAACTGCTGAGTGTTCTCTCAAGAGCCAGTTGAAATGTGGGAGGGTGCTTAGCATTGAGCTAGCCCTCAGCACAGTAATCCTATAAATCCAAATAAGTTAAGGGAATAAAGATGTTTTTTTCATGACTTGAGAGCCCCCTGTGGCTGCAGATTTGGCAGCAGCATCTGACTTCATGCTCCAGAAATCTCACAAAAAATCTTTATGGTGGAAAAGCGAGGCTCATTAGATCCCTAAGCCTTTAACACGTATTTCTCATCACAAACCCTAGGGGGTTTTGCCCTTTTTTGCAGGCTTGTGGATTAGGTTTGAATGTCTTTCATAAAAACTGTAGCTTAGTCTTCCATATTACTGCACCCTCAATGCATACTTGCTTTTATCTCCTACAGGCAGTATCGGCACCCCATAGGCAGTCAAAGCATTTGACACTGTGGATTGGCTTTCACACCAAGAGGGAAGGAGTCTTGTGCCAACCCCGTTCCTTTCTGCTGGAGTTACTCCTTGCTGTTTATTAAGAATCAGTACTTTTCAAATTGGCTTCCACAGTTTTGAGCCTTTCCAGCACAGCACAGCTTTGAGATGTCATTTGGACTGGGCTGGTGACTCAGACAGGAGTGTGTCTTTGCTAATTCACAGTTTATTCTGTATTTTAAAAAGCTCCACGGAAGGGGCTGTCACTGTCTGTGAGAAGAGACTTCTGAGAAGTGACTACTCACTGTTATTTCATGACTTTCACACACAAGTAAAAAGCGTGTTCTCACCTCTATAAAGTAAAGGTAACATGAGAAAACTTTAGAATGTGCCCAAGGAACCTGTGAGGATGAGCAACGACTATTCTCCCCACTTTTAAAACCCCTTGGTCTGGTACTGAGCCCACCCTGCACTGGGGTGACAGGTCTACTGAGCTACTTTTGGTATTGTCGGGATTGACTAGCCCAGACTTTACCGAAAATGCGGCATACAAGAATAGGAGAACATGCTGGCTGGGTCCAGCTGCTGCGATCATCCAGACCAAAAGCTGTGTCTCCAGCAGTGGCAATAGGAGAGACCCTGAGAGGAAAGTACCTGAGCCTGGGCACTTTTTGCAGCACATTCCATCAGTATTCACAGCTGCTGGATTGGAGGTTGTCCTGGTTTCAGTTAAGATAAAATTAACTTCTCAGTGAGTGGTACAGGGCTATGTTTTGGATTCAGAAGGGGAATAACAATTATAACACATTGATGTTTTGGGTTTTGCTAAGTCATGTCTAACCTAAGTCAAGGACTTTCTTTTTCATGTTCTGCCAGGGAGGAGGTATGGAAAAGAAAAATCCTGTGAGGGGGCATAGTTGGGATAGGTGAACCAGACTGGCCAAAGGGATATTCCACACCACAGAACATCATGCCCAGTATATAAACTGGGGGTGTGTCCCAGAAGAGGGGACAATCTGAGTTCAGGAATGGGATCCAGCATCAGTCAGTGGGTGGTGAGCAATTGTATTGTGCATCACCTGTTTCTTTTTCTTTGGTTTTTAAAATCATTATTATTTACTATTTTTATTATATTTTACTTTGTTTCCAATTATTAAACTGTTCTTATCTCAACCTAAAAGTTTTACTTTCGAGTTCAGACCTTGCTGTGTAGAGCAGTACATCTTTCATCTCTTTTAAACCCATCTCCCACTAGTTTCAATTAGTGTCCCTCAGCCCCCACACTGTGCAACTTGTGAGCAACAGTTCCCTCCCAGTCCAGCTTAGAGCGACTTTGTAAACCTCAGCTACATCTCACTCCTCCTTCTCCTCTCCACACCAAACAGCCCCAGTGTTTTTGGTCTTTCCATGCAAGGCAGTGGCTCCATCCTTTGAAAATCTCATTGCTGTGTCCAGCGTCTCTCTGCCCGCGTTGAGGTGCTGGGACCAGATCTGCTAGCAGGCAGAGCAGAAGCTGTGGGTTTGCTGTGCTCCTTTGTGAAGGCACCAAGGTGCCATCTGTTCTGTTTCCAGGACCCTTTCTGATGGTGTTTTGTTGCTTTTCTGACTGTTGCTGAGCTCTGTGCCAAGGATTTCAGTGACCGGCCAGTGGTGGCTGCAGGAGCGCTTTCCTAAGGGCTCTGCCTGCCTGTTTGGAGCTCAGTTTTATGTGAGAGTGACTTAGATATACTAAATATACTTCTATCTGCACTGAAGCATTTCTGCCACCTTTTTGACCTTCATCATCAGGGCCTTGTTTGACTGCTAATCTCCATAAACTTAGTGATGTTTGTTCCACCAGCCTCCCCAGGTTAAGGATGAAGATGTTGAATAAAGCCTGCCTCACGTCCAGTTTCTGAGAGAACTACAGTTGACCCTTCTCTGCCCCGAAAATGACAGTTTTGCCTTGCCTTTTGTTTCTTATCCCATAATCAGACTTCAAACCGTAAAAGCACCTCTCCTCCAGTCACATGGAAACCTAATTTCTTTAATAGCTTTTCATGAGGAGTCTTGTCAAAGGCTTTTTGAAAACCCGAGCATATCATGTTTCAATAACAATCTTTCTTGTAATTCACAAAATCCTCCTTGTCCTTGTAAGTCGTCAACACGCGGGGTTAGCACATGAGAACTAAGCCCACTTGTCATTTGGTTTCAGAATTACAAGCACCTTTAAGTTGTATACTTTTATTTCTCAATTCCACTGTGCAAGGAATAGTCCAGGTTCCCCTCCCACATGATGCAGCTGCAAGAAGAAGGTGAGTGATAGAACCTCATTTGTATATTGGCAGCACAGAGATTTTCTAAAATGAGACCTAAAGAAACAAATATATTCTTTATTTAAATAAAGAAGTGGAACAAATACATAGGGTTTAAGGGGTGATTATTTAAAGTCTGGTCAAAAGAAGTCTGGGGTTTCATCCAGATAGAAAGAGAAAGTAACAATGATTTTAGGTCAAACTAAATAATTTTGAGATCAAATACTATTATTTTGTTAGATTTTAATATACTTTCATGCCATCTCAAATGGCAAAAAAAAGTCCTGTGGAGACACACTGAGAGAGCTGGGGCTCTTCAGCCTGGAGAAGAGAAGCTCTGCGGAGACCTTAGAGCACCCTCCAGTACCTAAAGGGGGCTACACAAGAGCTGGAAAGGGACTTTTCACAAGGGCATGTAGCGACAGGACAAGGAGAATGGCTTCAAACTGAGAGAGAGTAGGTTTAGATTATATATTAGGAGAAAGTCTTTACTGTGAGCGTTGTGAGGCACTGGCACAGGTTGCCCACGGAAGGTGTGGCTGCCCCATCCCTGGAAGTGTTCAGGGCCAGGTTAGATGAGGCTCAGAGCAACCTGGTGGAAGGTGTCCCTGCCCATGGCAGGGGGTTTGGAACTGGGTGATCTTTAAGGTCCCTTCCACTCTATCATTCTATGGATTTGCAGTAATTAATTTTTAGATGTCAATCCTCTTAAAAACAGATTTATTTTGTGCCATAACTGTTTTCCTGTCACTAAATCTGAAAATCCCTGGAGTGCCACCTCTGAATATACCTCATATTACATCTAAATTTTGAAAATTTTTACTTATAACATCTTAGAAATCCAAGTTACAAGAGGTTATCATCAATACTCAAATCAAAAAGTCAATCAGAAAGAGGGATTTGCACAGGGTGTAACTGTGGTATGAAATCACAATCAACTATGTATGAATCACTCTTTCAGAAGACAAATGCAGATACTTGGTGATCTAACCACATGCCTAAGGGAAATTTACATTCCAGTGATGTACTCTCCAGAATTTAGTAATGCATATGCATCATTAATGTGCTACTTAGCAAACCTAGAGAATATCGTTTATCAGTCAGGCAGAATTTCTCTTAGCTTCATTTTTTTCCTGTTACCTCACACTACAATTCAAAATGAACAATCATCTAACTTTTACTTAATAAAAATTTATTTTAAAACATTTTTAGTGTTGGTAGGAGAGCTCTTGTTTATCACACAGCAATTTGGGGATGTATTGAACAGTACAAATATTAACTGGCCTACCTTTTACCAACAGCAGTAAGACTAGGGAAAGTGGGAACAAAAAGTTAAGGGTGTCAAAATGTGTAAGCAGGGAAAATAAGACAATTTCAGCATGGCAAAACTGCAAAACATTTAGAAGAACCTACTACTGACTGTGCTTACTTGCAGGATTTGAAAACATCACAACAGGGATGCCCCCTGCAATCTTCTTTACAGTACTGTATAAACTTGGAATTTTCCTAAAAAAGATTAAAAGAATCTGCAATATTACTGTTTTGGTTTCAGTTCTCTTTTTTTAAACAAAACTCTGGAAGACAGGAAATATTGAGCAATCAGGCTAACCAGTAGTCTCAATGTGTTATACAGGGATATGAGAAAGCACAATTTATAATATCGTGTAAAGGACCTCAAATTTTTTTCTATTTTTTGATTCATAAATGTCTTTAGAAGTCCAGATCTTGGACACTAAAAAAAAAAAAAAAAAAAAAAAAAAAAAAAAAAAGAAAGGAAAAAATGTAAAAATGTTACTTAAAGACACTGTACACACATTATTGGTTAGGGATGGTGATGGTGTGGCTCCCTCTACTGCAGTATCCTGGATGGTGTTGCTGGTCTCTGTCACGGTTCCTGGCTTGGCTATGAGAGAATAGAAGCAGCCCTTTCAAATAAAAACAAACCGACCAAAGATTACACCAATAGATTTTGGCTCACTCAGAAACAGCTTTGTGATTCTCTGGAGTGAGTCACAAAGACATACCTCATTTCAGGCAGTAGGGCTGGCAGGAAGACAAAAACACTCCACTTAAAAGAGATTCAGGTGCAGCTGGAGCCTTGTAGCTCCTCTTAAGGCAGGGAGGTACCTTAAGGAGAGATGGGATATTCCTCCAGAATCATGTCTTAAGATTCCCTTCCCTGCTGTTTCCATTGATTACTCTTCTTTTTTTTCAACTACTTTTCTGTTTCTCTCCTATGCCTTGATTCTTCTTGTCTCATTTTGTGTGTGTTGATTTTTTTTCTCCCCTTCATTTATTGTTTTGGGTTTATTCTTTTTGATCTTTTTGTCTGACCACTTCTTTTTATGGCAAAATGCTTGGAAAGGAGTTGTTGTTTTTTCTGACAATAGCATTGACCACTGCCACAAAATCCCTAAAGTGGAGAAAAATGCACTGGTAGCCCAAAAAGAAACTGGTTCAACATCCTGATGCTGCATGATTACAGTGCACCAACACAGTAGTAGCACTCCAGGAGGGTGCAGGGCTGTCATGTTGTGCACTGCCAGCTGCACAGTTGCAAGTCTCGGGGTTGATTTTTTTTTTCCCATGAAATTCAAAACACATGACACCTTCTGTGAAACCCCGGGTTTAAAATGCCCAGAATTACATGAGAATTTATTTGAAAGGAAGGCAAGTTCTTAACTTTCATTCTTCCAGGGAAATATTTGAAAATTAGACCACTCGGAGCCTCGGACTGAAAAATCACCAGGCAAATGTAAAAGTTCATTGTATTTTAAAAAACTTGTTATTTTTTAATGCCCAGAGTTGGCAATGTAGCATAAGTCTTCTGTCAGCTCACAGATTTTACTTAAATTAGACACTAAAGGACTTCAGCAGTCCTTACAAAAAAAATATGGGGCCATCTGTTACCAAAGAGTTTCTTCTAAAATTACAAATCTCTGTTGCAAGTGCTGCCCAGCTGTAATTGACTGCAAGGTAAGTAAGCCACCACCTGAGGGCAGAGAAAAAGACAGTGAAGAAAAACTTCACCCAGAAAATTAACAGATTTTACTGCATCTATTTAGTCATTTTTTCCAACACAAAACACTTCAAACTAATGAAATGCATTTTCCATTTGCAGAAAAAAAGACATGTAAAAATATATGCATTAGAAAGTACCAATTCAATGAGCTCATTTAAGTGTGAAGCAGGATTTTCTCTAAGAGACCCTGTGTTAAGATTTAAGGAAGAATGTAGGAGGAGACAGCAGATGCTCCGAGACAAGTGAAAATTATTTAGGTGTACTTCTATTAATACAAAACCTGCACTGTATTATTACTATGAACACAGGATGTTCAAGACACGTGGTAGCAGACAAGTCAAGCAGTGATGTGGGAGTCTTCCGGCTGAAGTTGTCTTCCTGAAACTAGGAATAAAAGAGAATGTGTCAAACAGAAGACCATTAAATGTGAAATTAAAAAAACCAAAAAGAAAACCAGTAATGAAAAGGAAGTGTGTAAAAACGAGGCCTTGTTTCCTGGTAACCCTGTGGAAAAGTCAAATTTAGTGATAGAGATAATACCTTAAATTATGCATGAATGAGTGTCGCAGCTATAAGCTTTAACTTCTGAAGTTCAGGCAGCACCGACAGCAGCAGACTTGCCATGCAAGTAGTGTAACCTCCCAACCACTCTGTCAGATTTGTGAAAAGGAGAAATATAGATATTTGTTGTCTGGCACAGGCACACGAACTCCCATTTCTGATGGAAATCACAGTTCACAGGCTATAGAGTCCCACAGACAAGATACTTGTCATTCACGGCTGCAGCATGAATGTAGGATAATTATCTCACTATAATTCAGCAAAAAAATATCTAAAACCCTGCAATTTTTTCAGAACTATATACTTTGTATATTTACTTTGTATATTTTTGATGCCTGTGTTTTACGTACAATGAAAAGAGGTGCCTCATTTTTTAACACCCAGCAATGTTCTGCCATAAAGGTTAGTTGGAGTTGGTTCTGCAGAGCAATACAGGAAGCCCAGAGGAACGATGGGGACTATTCCTTGGATGAGGAAGAGTGCCACCAGGGTTATCCATTATTTGAGGGAGAGAGCAGCCTGCGTGGCGTCTGGATCACACCCAGGGGCTGCCTGAATGTGAGCCTCAAGGTGAGCATGGGAGGACTGGCTGCACATCCTTCTCAAGATTTCACATAGCAGGCTACCCGCTCTGTCCCGGCAAACGCCTCACACGTGTCTCTTCCAAATTCCCCACAGGAAAACAGACAGGAAAATGCTGCAGTGATCCTAAAAATGAAGCTTCAAATAACATTTTTGCTCAGTCCAGACCACCAGGGCTGCAACTGTCAGTGCAGGACTGCAAAGATTCATGGTAATACAATAGTCACTGGATCATGACTGGATTGCTGCCTTTAGCAGGCAGTTAAAGGAAGGGGTGGAGAAGGACACCTTTTTATATTACCTTCTTTCAAATACCAATCAATCTTAGGGCTTTTCAATTAAAATAGAAACTTGCTTGAGAAAGAAAATAATTTTTAGAGCTGACCCATGGAAAGGATTAGTGTATTTGGCACTGTCTTTAATTTGTCCTTACCTGAAATGAATTCCATTTTAAATTCCCTGCCTCTCCAAGGTGTGGATGCCAGCTGCACAAATAGATCTAACAGTTCTGTACTGTGGGCAAATCGTCCCCGTGTCACTCCTTGCCTCACTGGTTCCCCAGCCTGCTTAATTGCCATATCATGAAACAGCCACCATCCAGGTACACCTCATGTATTTTTATTTTCTTTTTACTACTACAATAGGAGATTATGAAACTGATTGCAGGTTGTAATATAACTTACTACGTACCAAAACAACTATATTAGCAACTGTTTTCAATAGTGATTATTAGGGACCTGCTAGAAGACCAGTACCAGTTGTATTATTTGATGCTTTCACAATATTTTCCTAAACATTAAAGCAGTATTAAAAAAGAATGAACTGGACTTAATATTCAAATGTGGTGGTATTTGTCTGCAGGGTTTGCTGCTGTTTCTGTTCAGCTATGGTGGTCAAAACTTTGTGAAAAGTAGGAGGGGAATGAGGACAGATTGATAACCACCTACAGATAAACACCTTACAGCATAACATTGTCCTTATGCCTGTGAACAGCAGCTTGGTGGAGAATATAATATTAGCACCTTGCATGGCTTTCTTCTCAATGAGAAAGAAAAGAAAAACAGCTCCAAGTGGAGCTCTTGGCAGGGACTGATGCTTGTAGAGAATAGGAAGAGTTACAGGAAAAATAAAATAGTGGGAAACCTTGTGTCTGTAGCATGTGAAGAGAGATACGGTGTATGCAGCAAAAAAAGGAGATAACCACAGAAAGGGTCCTGAGCTCCTGAGGAGTGGCAAAAATGGTATGGACAGGAGCAAATGAGGTGACACACAGAGCACTGCCACATACAGGAAGGAGAACAGATTTACCATCATGAGGATGAGCAGGATGAAAGCCCTGGTAATTCCATGGTGAGTTCTCAGCCTCCACGTTTCCCCGGGTTTATATTCCACCACGCACACCAGGGAGGGATCCCTGCTCTACCTTGAGCCAAGCACGACTTGTTTCGAGGAGAGGACATCAGTGCCACCTCAGAGATCTCAAGCCCTGTCTCCCTGGAAGATTCATGTTATGTGGCTCCCAAGCCCATCTGCTGAAAGATAACGTGATAGTGAAAACCAAGCTGCATTAAAATAGCAGCGTTATAAAACTGAGGCATCTTACAGAGTGAACTGCTAGGTTAGAGAAATGAGTATTGAACCAGCTCCCTAGTGCACCTACAAGCCCACAAGCAGTGAATTTCATGAAAACAAACTCTTATTAAGCACTTGAGATCATGTTGTGAGTCTCTCTGCCCTTCTGCCCTCTGTGCTGCTTTACAAGCACTAACCTGGCCATTATGGGGAAAATTCTTTTCTAGACTCATTTCAATCAGTAAGCTCTCAACTGTCACAAACTCAGTGTATGCACGCTTAAAAATAAATTTACATAAATAAAAAACTGCTAAGAAAACAGAAACTTCATGAAAGAGACCTCTCAGAGCATCTGCACACAGAAGTCTGCAAAAAAGGGCTCAGAGTAGTAGCTCTAATGAGCTATTAATTTCCAGTAGGATGAGTGGTTACCATTTCCTTCTAAAAGCATACTCATTCAGCAAAGGCTCATAGTTAAACTCTCTCTCTTGCCAGGAAAACCAGTTATCACCTGAGGTCTGAGTCAGAGGATGGACCCAGTGTGGACAGGGCTCACTGGGCACAACACTCCTCCAGTGTGAAGCTCAGAGCATCGTGTGATAGCAGAACAGGCCACCTCTCCCCATGTCACCTCACCCTTGTCCCAACCTGCACTCGCATCAGAAAAACAACTTCTGGAAGACATTCCCCAGATTTAGTGCCAAAGTCACTTGGCAATAGATCAGCTCCACATAAGGAACAAAGTTATAGATTTAAAAAGGAAATAAAGAAGCCTCTTCTTTTTTTATTTTTTGCCACATTTTAATTAGTAGGAACCAATCTTCCTTCGGCTCTCCGAGCAGTATCTGGCAGGGATGCAGGACTGAAGCATTTAATGTGACCATACTGGTTCTTCATCACCAGGCTGCTTCCCAGTTGCCTCTCTCACCCATCACCAATGCTGACAGGTGACAACTCTGAAGCAAAAGGACATCAGTAATGCAAAATACAAATAATTTCTTTTTGCAGCACCGATTTACTGATTCAGTGTTGGGAAAAAGCTTGGAACTTGCTAAACCCTATTCATCGAGCTGAAATTTATGTCCCCTGCCCTGACAGGTGCAAATATCTCATGGTACTTAATTAACAGACCATTGCCATGACCCGTCTTTGCAAACCTTTAAACCAAAACTCTTTGTTTTCCACAAGAGATCATCTGATTTAAACAGGGATTGACTCAGGGAAATTCAACGCCATGTGCTATACAGGTCAGGCTGTTTGATTACAGTTGTTTTCTCCTCTGGATTTGCAAGTTGTTTTTTCTTTGCAAATTGAAATTATTGAACTGTATCAGTGAAAAATCCACAAGTGTTCATACTATTAACAGAAGCACAATAAAACAGAAGGCAGGAAAC
Source organism: Cnemophilus loriae (assembly GCA_013397755.1). Taxonomy (NCBI): domain Eukaryota; kingdom Metazoa; phylum Chordata; class Aves; order Passeriformes; family Corvidae; genus Cnemophilus; species Cnemophilus loriae. Next base: position 256,156 of record VZTF01001119.1, read on the forward strand.
AGGATAACTGTGGGTGGCTACTACACTTTCAAATAGCAGCAGCATCTTGAACCCAACAAAATCAGCAGATGAATGTTCCTGTTCTGTGGGAACAGGATGGAATCATGGAGAAGAGTTTGATCATCTTCAGCCCTGGGCCATTTTTATTTTGATTCTTGCCTTTTTTTTCCTTTCTGTTTTTTTTTTTTTAGGACATTCTATTATTATGCACAGATCTATACCATATCACATGAAAAACATCCGAATTGGAGATGCAGTCTGTCTGCAGTTCTGGTTGTGAATTAATTTCACAGGTTATGTTTAGACTCTTCTTAATTTTTGAACTCCTGTTTCTGGTAGTTCTGCTGCATGCTATTCCAGCAGCTCTCATCTCACTTCATATCTGCATCTAAGAGAAGGCACAATATAAGCAAAGCATCCTAAAATGTCTTTTATTCAGAAATCTTACAGTTCTATCTCTTCTTTTTGCTGCTTTGCCATGTAAGAAAAACAGTAAAAAGGTTTTAGTCATACACTGACATTAAAGGGACCCTCAATAAACATGCAGTTCTTGCTTCATTTCTCGCTGCTGTACAAGCTCTTCTAAAACTAGTACAAATCTGCATGTCTGCAGACATGCAAAAAAGCAAGCAAAGAGGAAATTAATCATCTTCTGCTACTAAAATAGAGGTGGTTTCTCAGCCCAATTACAGGACAATGAGTTACTGCATGAACAGTCTCTGATTTACATATGCTGGATGCTGACAAGTGGTAAACTTAGTGCTGGGGAAAAAATGCACTTTAAACACAACTTTTAAAACACCCTACATTTTTCCAGGCCTGCACAAAATGAGTGTATGTAGAATACGTGATTTTTTACCAGCCTACCAGATCTATTATATTTAGGTCAGAATGACCTCAGTGCTCACAAACATTTTGTCATGGTCATATTTTTCTGAAAACTTAACATTTTCACCAGTTACCTTATTTGCAGCGTTCATCTCATGTTTAAATTCTCCTTTGGGGAAACTTCGGAGGAAGGTCAACATTGCCTTCAGCCCTGTCTATATCAGCATGATGAAACTGTTTCTGTGATTAGTTCCACCTCACAGTCTAAGATTGGCCTGGCAGCCTCTGTCACCCATGTAAGGCCTATAAAGCACTTAGGTTACCTCTGATCACCTCACCTCTGTGGAGACAAAAGCAGCTCAAGACAGCCTCAGAGAAAGGACACACATTAATCAAAGGAAGCAATGGGCTCCTCTTTCCACTCCTCATAAGCTATTTGCATGCCAGAGTTATTTTACTCTTTTTTTTATAGTTACTGGGTGTTTGCAGCACCCTATAAAACCAGTTAAATCCCATGATGTTTGTCCACAGTCACGTCTTGTGCCAAAAATGAAAATAAAATATATTAAAAAAAATTCGAGCAAATGTGTTTATAATAAAGGAGAAAAGTGAAAATCATTACATTTGTCACAGTGGGACAACTGAAGAATATTGGGTTGATAAAATCCTAACAGTTTGGTTCAAAATGAGAAAATTCTACTTATAATATCTAGGCCTGAGTTGTTTTCTCTCACTTTAAGAGCTTTCTGTTAGCTCTGGAAGCAAATTCGTCACTCAGCTCAGCAGACCTAGAGAGGGGTTGTACACACAGCTGGTGCTTCAAATACACACCAAAGTGAAATTTCCTAGACTGCTCCTGACATTAGCTCTCACAGATACACTCTTTTAGCCAATTTTGTCTAAAGAGCTTTCAAAAGTTTGATTACTTTTTTTTTTTTTTGCATTGAGTACCCAGTCCCTGCCTGAGCAATGCTCCCTGCAGCTGTGCCTGCCTGCAGCCCTTCCTCCTGGACTGACCCCGGATCTGATCCAAACCCCTTTAATACCTTCATCAATGACACAGACAGTGAGATCAAGTGCAGCAGCAGCAAATTTGCAGATGACACCAAGCCAAGTGGTGCAGCTGATGTGCCTGAGGGTCAGGGTGACATCCAGGGGGACCTGGACAGGCTTGAGGCCCATGAGAGGCACATGAAGTTCAACAAGACCAGGGGCAAGGTCCCACACACAGGTCAGGGCAACCCCCAGTCCCAGTACAGGCTGGGGGATGAAGGGATTGAGAGCAGCCCTGCCACGAAGGACCTGGGGATTCTGGAGGATGAAAAATTGGACGTGATCCATCTGTGTGCGCTCGTAGCCCAGAAACCCAACTTGCATCAGAAGCGTGGCCAGCAGGTTGAGAGATGGTTCTTCTCCTCTACTCTGCTCTGCTGAGGCCCCACCTGGAATGCTGCATCCAGCTCTGGGGTCCTCAGCACAAGAAAGAACGGGACCTGTTGGAGCAAGCCCAAAGGACGAAAATGTTCGCAGGGCCAGAGCACCTCTCCTGTGAAAAAAGGCTGAGACAATTGGGATTGTTCAGCCTGGAAAAGGCTCCAGGGAGACCTTACTGTGCTCTTTGAATACTTCAAGGACTTGAAAGATGGAGAAAGACTTTTTACCAGGGCCCACAGTGACAGGACAAGGGGCAACAGTTTTAAACTGAAAGAAGGTACATTTAGATTGGACATTAGGAAGAATTGTTTCACTACAGAGGTGGTGAGACACTGCAACAGACTGCCCTAAGAAGTTATGGATGATCCATCCCCGAAAGTGAGCAAGGTCGAATGGGGCTTTGAGTGACCTGGTCTAGTGGGAGGTGTCCCTGCCCATGGCAGGGAGTTGGAACTAGATCATCCTCAAAGGTTCCTTCCAACCCAGGGCATTCTGTGATTCCGATGCTGGAGGTCTGCTTCATGGTAAGTGAGGGCTCTGCCTGTACCAGGAGCAGCCTTGCTCCTGCTGCTCCCTAAGCCTCACCAATTTGCTCTTCACTGTACCTGGCAACTTCAAGTGCAAGACCCCTCACCTGAGGAATGACTTTTCCTTCCTGTTAAATGTATCTTCCAAAGAATACTGAGAGATAGCAAACAGTACAGAAGATAAACAACCAGGCACCTGGCCTCAAGTGCACTTTGCTTTTCTGTTGTAGTTATTATTTTAAGTATCCTTCTTGATATACATGATTTCATTTTTTCCAGAAAGACCTCAAAATTACCTTGCTAGCATTCTCCTTATTCCAGCAACTGACAATATAGAAATGAATTATTCTAAACTCTGGATGAAAGCCTGTGTATAGCAGAGGGTCACTGTATAATCTAGAAAAGCTAGGTATAGCCAAAGTTGTTTCAGTTTCAAAAATTTTGAATTATTATCTTGAAGAAAGACAAATCCTTTCCATTTCCACTGTTTCTAGAATGGAAAATGTTCAGAACCACTTAGAGAGCTAAAAAGCTTGGTTGAGGGCTGTGTGGGAGTATTTGCGTATGCATTGTCAGGGGGAGAGAGAGGAAAAGAATCATGATAAATACAGCATTTTTTGGTGTTCAGACGAGTTTCGTGTAAAGTCTGCACTATAGCAACTTAATAATTCCCAATGGCTTTCTCTTCAAAAAGAGGAAATTTAACAAAAGGGAGGAGGATAGACTTGTTCGTGGAGTTTTCAGTAAAAATACCTTTTGTAGCCTCCTATCAAACAACTTCAGACTTTTAATTGTTCTATAACCTACCCTGTTGAGTTTGGTAGAAAAACAAGCCGAATTATGTATTTTACTAGAGAGAAGATGAAGACCCCTTCCTAAAAACCCCCTCAGCTTGAGTTAGTGTGAATGGCTGTACAAGGCACGTGTGTGGATGGAGAAACTGGCACCAGGAACAAGCAGGCTGAAGAGAGGGGACGTGTGTGCCAAGCAGTAGCATCCGAGTGTGTGCCAAGAACTGATAAGCTCCAGAAACTTCACAGTCCTGCTGAATCCACAAAAACTGATAAACTGAGCACAGACACTCTGCCAAATCTGTCCAAATCCACTGGCATCAGCCATGGGTGTCGTACAACCCAGGCTGCATCCATGAAGGCTGCTATGTGCAAAACTACAAGACTGTCTGTCTATCTGTCAATCTATCTGTGGGTATGAATATATAAAATAAACACACACATATATAAATGACGAAACAAAATGATCTGGAGGGACTTCCTGAACACCCTGACACATCAGTACAGACCTCTGCTTTTACGTAACCAGCTGGGGTTGGTCTGCCAAATCCTGCTCCACCTGTCAGTGCAGATGTTTGTGAACTGCATGAGGGAATATATGAATGCAGTGTGTAATGAGTCCCTCGCTATTAATAACAGCATAACAAAAGATATCTAATACATGCTGTTGTGATCTGTGTTTCCCACAGCCTGATCCCAGACAAAAGGGGATGCACAATAACCCATTACTGCAAATTTAAATTTCTACTGGTTTGTGGATATCACCTTGGCAAGGGTGTCTGGTGTTGGACCCAGATTTCCAGAATTACAGACTTAGGCATGTTTCCAGTGTGGTATTTCTTAAGTGGCTGTCATAGACTGAGGCCTGCCCAGACACAGACACAGGGACACCCCAGACCTGGAGAACTGGTATTACGGAATGGGACAAAATAAAAAGTTGCCAGGCCCCTCACCCAAGCTTCTGGACCATGTGGTCTGTAAAATCTAAGGATCATAGTCTCTTCTTGAAACGTCCACAGTGTTGCCAAATCAGTAACCTGTCCCTCTTGTAGCAGAGTCACCAGGACTTACTCATGCTCCTCCTAGCCTGAAGAAACCCCAGGGCTACCAAGCTCGACCCCAACAACAAAATTACTTCGGTGCCACTCATACCATCTTGGCTCAGGAGGCCACCAAATTCAGATGACCCTTCATGTTTTCCTGTCATCTCCATTCCGCATATGAACAGACAGCCGTCATCTCCAGGGAGATAATATCAGGAATCTTTCAAAACAGTCTTTATCTATAAAACTGGGCATGCTTTCATCATTTGCCCAAGTTTTACCCCTTCTTTCTTCAGCCTATCTCCCTGCTTCTACCTGCCAGATGGATGATCACTGTAATTTTCCAGAAAAAATTAAATTGTGTTGCCTATTTACAGCAAAAAGTTGACAAAAATGAGCCACCCAAACATTTGTGCAGGCACCAGTCCTGGAGAGTGTTTTTGATAGGAACAGCAACACCTGCTGAGGGGGTTATCCTGTAGGGTGTTCCACTTCCAAGCACTTCATAGGCCACGTGCAGTGGAATCTGCTGCACTTTTCTCAGGAAACTAAATGCCTTTGCTTTTGTACTTCAGTTTGAGGCAGAGAACACTTCAGATTGTTTCTGAATGCAATAGATGACAAGTTAAACAGAAGTTATGCTTTGATATTGAAAGGAAATAGTTCTTTCAGAAAGGAAAGTGCTTTTAAAATCCTTCGGTATCAGCTGGGTTTGCATGACCTCTTGTGGTTAAAGCCCTAACTTGCAGTTCCACGTTTTTGCTGGCAGTGGGGAGCGCACCTGTGGCTTTTTCTCCTGCAGTTGTGCAGAAGGGAAGGAGAGGCTTTGGCTATTTTGAAATGTTAAGCAGCAATGTTAGTGAAAGGAAAAGCTGTGCTAACAGGCATCTGGTGACAGCAAATAATTTTTCTGTGGTTTTACGCTGATTAAAAATAAGTTGTTATTTTTGGCCTGTACTCCTGTATCTCAAGCACACCAGTCAAGAACCATGAAAAGCAATTGTATTACGAAGTCACAGAACCGCAGAATACTGTGAGCTGGAAGGAACCCACAAGGATCATCAAAGTCCAGCTCCTGGCCCTGCACAGGACAGCCCCCAGAATCACACCATGTGCACCATGTGTTATAATGCATCAGAAAATTGCTTTTAAAGGACATAGCCTCACCAATTAATATTAAAAAGAAAACAAAACAAAAAATGTAGGAAGAGCAGAAGAATAGATCCTGTTATTCTAGCTGCCACTTCTTAGCTCTGCTGTGCATCTCTCAGTGAAACCAGCTGAGAAGTGGGGCCGGCAGCTGTCCCAGCTTCTCCTCAGGCCGCGTACCAGCTTCTCCTCTTCCCACCACAGCGCTGCAGGGCGAGAAGGAAGTTGCTTGATGCCCGTGCCACAACTTCTCCTTCCCTGAGGATGTTTTCGTGGGAAGGCCCCAGCTCATGCCATCACACCATTAACCATAACAGCGCTGTGGCCCCATGGCACGCAGGGAGCAGAGTTTGGAGGGCAGTAGCTGCCGTCCCAGTACAGAACCTGGTATGTGAGAGGCCGATCCACATGCAGAGTTGAGGTATTTGATTTATTCACAGTTCAGCACAGAAAGGGGTGCTGGGTGACAAATCCACAATGCCAGCACGACAACTACCAAAACTTTTCAATATTTATACATTTTAGTAAACAAAGGCATTCATGTTCATTGGCTACAAGTTACATAGTTCTCTTATTAATTAGTACTCTATCTTCTGCTTATTAACGATTCTCTCACTTCTCATGCTAATTAGTCCCATACTCAGTCTTTCTCTTCTTTTGGGTCAGTGGGTTTCTTGGGTCTGTGAGTTGGTGGTCACCATCTCCCCCTGCCTTTTACCCAACTGGAGCTGATGCAGCGGTTGCTGAGTTGCCTTTTTAGTTTTGGGGTCCTGCCAAATGCCCTTGTGACCCATGAATTCTGCATTCTTCGTGTCCACTATCAGCAGTGCATCCTTCTCCCCAGGCTTTGTTAACCTCCCCCGAGGTCGGAGATCACTGAAACACCTGGAGCCCTAAACCTGAACAAGGCAATCCCACCAACAAGTAATTTGTCTTTCTAACACCTGGACATCCCTCAGGGATTGCTTGTTAGCTGCCGTTCCACGGGTTAAATCTCCTTTCCTGCTGATTAGGCTTGAAAGCATACGGAGACCAAACATCAAAAAAACGTCCTTTCTTACGGAAATTTTCGGATATTCCCCGTTTTGCAGCACGGCCAATAGGCACAGACCGGCTGGGCGAGCCCCATCCCTCAGAGTTTCCCGCCAAGGCCGAGGGCGGGGCGGGGCCGGGGCGGGGCCGCAGGAGCCGCCCCGGGCGGAGGGATGCACCTCCATGTCCCCCCGCCCTTCTCCATCAGCGCCGCCGAGCCGAGCNCGTCCCCCCGTCGCTGCGCCAGTCCCCCCCCATTCCCTGGAAGTGGTGCCCGGCGGGGCCCGCGGGGCCGGCCTGCAGCGGCCTGCGCTCCCGGCAGGCCTGGGCGGCCGGGGCGGGGGGACACCTGCGGGGACGGGGGCGTGCGGCCGGGTTTTGCTGTTTGGAAGTGGTGTTGCACGCGTGTTTTAAGTTTGCTTTCCGTGCTGTGTCATAGAATGACACAGTGGGTCAGGCTGGAAGGGACCACAGTGGGACGTCTGGCCCAGCCTCCCTGCTCGAGCAGGGTCATCCCAGAGCACATGGCACAGGATTGTATTCAGACAGTTTTGAATATCTCCAGTGAGGGAGACGCCACCTCTCTGGACAATCAGTTCCAGTGCGCAGTGACACACACAGTCAAGATGTTCTTCCTTGTGGTCTGGTGGAACTTCCTGTGCATCAGTTTCTGCCCATTGTCTCTTGTCCTAATGCTTGGTACCACCAAGGAAAGCCTGGCTCCATCTTCTTGGTAACCTCCCCATTTAGATATGTATACACGCTGATGAAGTCCCCTCTCAGTCATCTCTTCTGGAGGCTGACCAGGCCCAGCTCCCTCAGCCTTTCCTCTTCAGAGAGATGCTCCATTCCCGTAATCATCTTTGTTGCCCTCTGCTGGACCCACTTCAGGAGCTCCATGTCTCTCTTGTGCTGAACATCCTGATGGCAAGTGTCCTCCTGCATGTCAGCAAACTGCGTGGTGTTGGGCCACAGCCTGCAGGAGCATCCCAGCCATCATTTCTGGGAGTGTGGCAGTTGCTGGGGTGAAATCTATGGGAAGGAGGAGAGAGCAAATAAAAGCTGCATCAAGTGCTTTGCAGTGCAGGTGGAGTTTTTTATTTATTCATTTTTTTGTAGCCCGAGGGGTTTTTAAGTCTTACTCTTTTCCTTAGGTGCCTTGTTGAAAATTAGGTTGTACAGGAAAACTTGTCTTGGTTATATACGTTGATAATTCATAATGCGTAGTCTGCAGTCCCTTAGTTAAGGTCTGGTTGGACCCAGCTACTCTCCCCCTCCCTTAAATGCATGAAGAGTGTGGTTACACATAGTTCTAGGTGGCCCAGCTTGAGGAGAGGGTTTGGACAAGATGAGAGACCCGTTCTGATCTCAGCCAGTCTTCTGTGACTGTGAACCCCGAAAAGGCCATGAAGATGCTCAGGGGGCTGGAGTACCTCTCCTGTATAGACAGGCTGAGAGAGCTGGGTTTGTTCAGCATGGAGAAGAGAAGGCTCCAAAGAGACCCTAGAGCACCTTCCAGTACCTAAGAGGCCTGCAAGAAACCTTGAGGAGGACTTTTCACAAGGGCATCTAGTGACAGGACAAGGGGGAGTGGCTTCAAACTGAAAGAGAGTAGGTCTAATTCGGTATTAGGAAGAAATTCTTCACTGTGAGGTTGGTGAGGCACTGGCACAGGTTGCCCAGAGAAGCCGTGGATGCTCCATCCCTTTAAGTGTTTAAGGCCAGGTTGGATAAGGCTTTGAGCAACCTGGTCTGGTGGAAGGTGTCCCTGTCCATGGCAGAGGGTTGGGACTAGATGATATTTAGGGTCCCTTTGAACCCAGACCATTCTGTAATAAAGCTCTATCTCTGTGGGGATCCAGCAGAACTTGGAGGAGCAAATTAGAAAAAAGTTTAAGAGAAGTGTTGGTGGTGGTATGGAAGATCTGTGTAATCCAGGTTGCACCCCCTGGGAGCCTTCCAGGACTGTAAGAGGGCAGAATGCTCAGCAGCAGTGTGCAGTTACATTTGTGATGAGAGCTGTTTTAAATGTTTGTGTTCGGTGAATGACACATCTGTTGTCTCTGCAGTGTCTCCTGTGAGTATTCTCCTGGGGACTTGGTGTGGGCCAAGATGGAAGGGTATCCCTGGTGGCCGTGTCTCATATACAACCACCCCACTGAAAGAACAATAATCAGAGGAAAAGGAAAATCCACTCGTGTCCACGTGCAGTTCTTTGATGACAGCCCTACAAGGGGCTGGATCAGTATTAAATACCTGAAGCCATATAAAGGTAAGAGACAGAAACAAAACTTTTTGAAATAATGGAAATATGTCACTTGTTTTGGAAATACAGGTTTGGAATATAGGATATGTTATTCTTCAAAGAGAAAGGGCAGCAAAACCAGGAGTAGAATTGAGCATGTTTTGGGCTTTGTAAGGGACAAGTTTTTGAGGGTTACAGATGCATTTGTGTTTATACAGTTCTTGAAACGTAAAACACCAAGCCCTTTTGCTTATTAGACTAGAACAACTAATTAAGCAAACTTAAAGCTTGCTAATGTTGTAAAGATAGTTTCTTTATGTCTCCCATCAGTATAAAAAGTATGTAAAAGCTAAATCCAGTATTTCTACTTTTGGCCCTGAAATCCTTAAAATATTAGGAATGTCAAACCCAGTTTTTAAGCAGCTATTTAGGGACTGCAGTTTGTGCAGAATTAAAAGGTAGGCCCAGGATATTGGGTAAATAAAATTATTTCTGCTGTGGTGTTTCTTTTAAGCCGTGCAGCAATTTTGTAAATAAAATATACAACTTGAGAATTGAGTGTTGGTGAGGGCAGTGCTTGCAGTTACAGATCAGAGTTGGCGTTTGTCATACTGAAGAAATTACTTGGCTAACAAGTGAAAATCAAATATAATCAAGAATTAACCTTTTGCATAATTAATCTCACCTTTTTATTAATCATAATCTGTTTCCCCCTTTTTTCCATAATTTTACTGTTGCTGAAAACGAAATCATTGCCTGTAAACTTACAGGCACACTGTCGTGTGTAAATCATGTTGCTGTAAACTGTCTTGTTAGTCATTTAAATACTTCACGTGCAATACAGAATTTCTGATGCCCTGTAAGATTTGCTCGTGTTACTGAAAAAACCTGAATTTAAACAGTTTCTTCCTTTCTACAAGTCAGAGTTCCATCTCACGTGACCATGTAGCCACATTTTTGTCTCCTTTATACTTCAGCATACTGCACTTCAGCCACAGTTTTAAATTGAAATGGTAATGTTATTGCCATGAGTGTTAGCATAATTTATTGCAAGTAAATTGGTCCATGGTTTATATGTGTCTTTCCTGAAAGTATTTGAAAAGAATCAAAGTATTTTAAGAGCTTCAGGGTCACTTAGAAGCAAATACAGGTAAGGGGGATTAATCTGTTTACCAAAAGAAAATCGTCAAAAAGTAAGAAGTTTAAACACAGATACACAGGTCTATTCCACAGGAAAAGCGTTGAATTCAGAACAGAGTAAAAATATTTAAAATAGTTGGTTTTGCTTTAAAATTCAAACAAAAAGCATCTTTGTATACGAAATAAGAGTGTTAGAGTCTTTGGGTAAGAAAATGGAGAAGTTTCTTGGGTTGTGTTATTTTTTGTACCTGAGTAAAGGCAGACAGCACAGGACCAGACCCGTAACAGGTTGGCATGAAGCAGTGGAGGTGCATAGCAGTTGGTTAAATGAATATGCAAGTATTGAGTGTGCACACCTCAATTATATGAGAAGATTTTTCTCCTGGCGTTGTTCAATCACATTTAATATTAATGCAATATATTTTTAGACTCCCTCATTGCATTGGGAAAACTAAAAGGGTGCTCTGGATTGTTAATGTGTTGCCTTTGTGCTGTGGAAGCAGCTACTTGTAACTCCCTGCTTTGCTACTGCAAACTCGGGGATGATTGTGAGCGAAAATCTTGTTTGAGTTGTTTCTGGGGTATTTGGCCTTCCCCAAGTCAGCTGCCTTTTGTCTGCCACTGGTTTAGAGCTGAAGCTTCAGTCGGTGGTGGTGGGTGATGGGATGCACAAGAGTGGGGAAAAGGGACCTGTCCTTCCCGGAAATCAGTCTGCAGATCGGTTGGCTTTGGGTTGGTGTTGTGTGCAGGTGGTGGCAGGAGGAGCCGTGGTGCTCGGGGGCTGTGCAAGAGGATGAGGGAATGGAGCAGTTATTAATAGCAGGCTTTGTTCAGTGCCCTGCAGTGTCCGGCTGAGGGGCCAGCGTGATTGGCCATCAGCTAATCTGGCTAATGAGCTGGTGCTGGGTGCCTGGCTGCACTTAGAGCAGCGGTTTGGATGCCAGCAGAGCTTTGAGGTCTGTGCCATAGGTGGCTTGTGCCTAGAAAGTGAAGATAACTCTGTGGCTGAACTTACCTGTCATTGCTGAAACAGCCCTGTGGTCTCAGTCAGGTCTGTCTGCTGCACTGCCAGTGTGAGGCGTTAAATTCAGTGCTAACTACAGTCAAGTGTGAGAGTGTTCAGAGCTCATCTTAGGAGTGCTCACACGTGCTAATGAGTTACAGAAATAGAAGCAGTTCTTCAAGTGTTCATGTACTAGGTAGGCATTTCATTTGTGAATGTGTATACTTTCCCCAGGGGTATCAGGCTGAATGAGTGATAGGCTGCTGTATTTAAGATGTGGTGGGAATGACTGGTAGCAGCACAGAAATTTAGTTATCTGAATATGAATGTTAGTTGTCTGAATACATTTAAAAGTGAACTATGAACACTGGCTAAATGCTAGACTGGCTTCAGTTCCTAACAAATCTGTGGTTTTTACAGGTTCATCAGATGGGGAGACGATGAAGGGAGGTATGTTTTACAGCACAAAGCCTGAAATTAGGAGAGCAATGGTGCTGGCAGACGATGCCATGAACAAAGATAAAACCAAGAGGCTTGAACTGGCAGTATGCAATGAACCTTCAGACACAGAGGAGGAGGAGGAGGAGGAAGAAATGGAGGTAAAATATTTCTTAATTGCTGTCATTTTCAGAAACATTGCTAGAACTTAGAAGCTGTGACTTGGAACTAAGCATAGAATATCCTGCAGTTCTCTGGTACAGTAATCACAGCTTACCTCCTCGTTAGTCTTGCACACATACGTATCCATATGTCTATTTTTGTACTGCTTCTGTGTTGTCAGGTCATATGCTGGTCTCTCATCTTTTCTAGTTGGAAAGAGAACTCTCTTTGGTGTTCTGTATGGTAAGGACTGACCTCAGAATCTACTTAGCTTCTCTGACTCTCTTCACTCATCACTCCCTGGTGACCTACTTTTTCACTCAGAAATGCTTTTTTCTGGTGCATCATTTTATCTTCTCTGCTATTCATAGTGCAAGTTGCCCTAAGTTTGATCTGAAGTTTTAGTGTGTCTTAATGGATAAATTTCTAGCTTTTTGAGTATTCATCTAAGGCATTAAATTGAATTTTTGGAGCCCACCCTCATCTTCTGGAGTAGCACTAAAATACCCGTTCTTGCACTGTTAACACCAGTGTGTTGGTGGAGTAACTAAAAAGTGATGTTTTATTGTATTGTATTCATGTCGTGTTGATTCAACTATTATTTCAGTAGTACCATATGCCTTGGAATAGATTTCTTTGGAGAGGAATGGTATGAGGAAACTGTCAGTGGGATGGTGGTTTCCCTTAGCTCCTCAGTATCTACTCAGCCTCCAGTGTGACAGTGCCCTGAGGGACAGGTGCCACTCCAGGCATTGTGTTATCTGCAGTGGGACTTTGTACTCACTTCAGTCCCTCCACTGCTGGTTTTCCAGAACTGTCACTGGAGTTGTTAAAGTTTGAGGCTGAAAAGGCAAATAATGGAGTCGCTTTTCTTTCTCCTACACGTGTCATATTCTTTTTTATGCAGTTCAAGTGCTTTGTTCATCAGCATCACGTATGCACAGTAATGAAGGAGTATTTAAAGAACACAAATAAGAGTAATTATGCCACTGGCCAGTCGCAATAGGTCATCCAGAAAAAACCTAAATTCTGTTAAGGTGAATGAAATTGGCTGTGGCTCTGCTGTCTCTTGCTTGAAGCATCATAGCTACTGCGTTATTGCACGTTTTTGCACTTCTTTATGCAGCAGTGTCTTTGTAGCCAGAATTATCTACAGATAAAATAATTTATTTTTCCAGGAGATGAGTGAAAATGCATCAGGCAACAGTGAAGACTGCAATAGTGAGGAGGATGTGAAAAGCAATAAGCGAGTGATGAGCAGGGAAAGAGCTGTAAAAGCCAAGAGAAGGAGAGTGTTGGATTCTGACAGTGACCACGATGGCTCTGATGTGGAGTTCAAGCCTGATGGGAAAGAAGCAGCAAGCAGTGAGGAAGCCAGTAGCGGGGTGGATGAAAATGAGTCTTCTGACACAGAGACAGAGGCAGAGAGTGTTGCAGAGAGCCCCGTAAAAGTCCCTTCTAAACGAAAGAGAAGAGAGACGAAAAAACCTGCTAAAAGGAGTAGCTTGGGAAACGAATGTTCTGAAACACCCAAAAGAGCAGCAACAGTCTCTTCAGAAGCCAAGTCTAAGCTGACATCGTTTGCAGCACCTGAAAGTTTTGAATCTCAAGCAAGTGCTTGCAGTGGAGGCAGTGGTGGCTTCTCAGTGTGGGAACACGAAAAGCTTGACTGGCTGCAAGAAGGGAAGAGGAAAGATGCGCGCAGGAGGCGTCAGGGTGACCCTGATTATGACCCCTGTACTCTGTATGTGCCTGAGGATTATCTCAACAAGTGCACACCGGGCGTGCGGAGGTGGTGGCAGCTCAAAAGCCAAAACTTTGATGCCGTGATTTGCTACAAGGTCGGAAAGTTCTATGAGTTGTATCACATGGACGCAGTCACTGGCGTGAATGAGTTGGGCCTGATCTTTATGAAGGGCACTTGGGCCCACTCAGGTTTTCCAGAAACTGCGTTTGGCCGATTCTCCGATGTCCTGGTGCAGAAGGGCTACAAGGTGGCGCGTGTGGAGCAGACGGAGACGCCCGAAATGATGGAAGCGCGCTGCAAGTCCACGGGCCACTCCACCAGGTTTGACAAGGTGGTGCGCCGGGAGATCTGCAGGATCATCACCAAGGGAACCCAGACCTACAGCGTCATGGACTGCGACCCCTCCGAGAACCACAGCAAGTTCCTGCTGTGCGTGAAGGAGAAGGATGACTCGGCCGGGACGCGCGTGTACGGGGTCTGCTTTGTCGACACCTCCATGGGGAAGTTCCACGTCGGCCAGTTCCCAGATGACCGTCACTGCTCCAGGTTTAGGACTTTGGTGGCTCATTACACCCCTGTGCAGGTGCTGTTTGAGAAGGGGAACCTGTCTGTGGACACACAGAAGATACTGAAGGGCTCGCTTGTTTCTTGCATTCAGGAAGGGCTGACCTCAGGTTCCCAGTTCTGGAATGCATCTAAAACACTAAAAGTCCTTCTTGAGGAAGGATATTTCAAGGAGAAGCAAAATTCTGAAAATGGATGTTCTCTGCCCTCTGTAATCAAATCTCTGACTTCAGAGAGTGACTCCCTGGGATTAACTCCTGGTGAAAACAGTGAATTAGCTTTGTCTGCCCTTGGGGGATGTGTCTTCTATCTCAAAAAATGTCTGATTGATCAGGAGCTGTTATCACAGGCAAACTTCGAGGAATATGTCCCTGTGGATATTGCTACTGCAAAAACCATGAGTTCAACTAGTTTGTTTGCCAGAACTGGCCAGCGGATGGTGCTGGATGGAGTCACCCTGATGAACTTGGAAGTCCTGCAGAACGGAACCAATGGAACCACAGAAGGTACTTTGTTGGAAAGGATTGATTCTTGTTGTACACCATTTGGGAAGCGACTCCTGAAACAGTGGCTCTGCGCTCCGCTTTGTAATCCTAAATCCATCAATGATCGTTTGGATGCTGTTGAGGACCTCCTGGCAGTGCCAGATAAAATGTCTGAAGTCAGCGAGCACCTCAAGAAACTGCCTGACCTTGAAAGGCTGCTCAGCAAAATTCACAGCATCGGGTCACCGCTCAAAAGTCAGAACCATCCTGACAGCAGGGCCATCTTCTATGAAGAGCTCAAATACAGCAAAAAAAAAATCGCTGAATTTCTGTCCGCCCTGGAGGGGTTTAAAGTAATGAATGAAATTGTCGATGTCATGGAGGAGGTTGCCAATGACTTCAAATCCAGAGTCCTGAAGCAGCTGGTCACCCGCAAAGCCAAAAATCCCAACGGCCGCTTCCCTGACCTGAGTGCAGAGCTCACCAGGTGGGACACTGCCTTTGATCACAACCAGGCTCGGAAGACAGGAGTGATTACCCCGAAGGCAGGTTTTGACCCCGATTATGATGAAGCGCTACAGGATATCAAAGCTGTCGAGGAAGATCTTCGGAAGTACCTGGATAAGCAGCGCAAGGTGCTCGGGTTCAAATCCGTGCAGTACTGGGGGACAGGCAAGAACCGGTACCAGATGGAAATCCCAGAAAGTGCCGTATCTCGTAATCTGCCCGAGGAATACGAGCTGAGGTCGAGCAGGAAGGGATACAAGCGCTACTGGACCAAGGAGATCGAGAAGATGCTGGCCGCGATGGTGAACGCCGAGGAGCGCCGCGACGCCGCCCTCAAGGACTGCATGAGGCGCCTCTTCTACAACTTCGACAAGAACAGCAAGGACTGGCAGGCAGCTGTGGAGTGCATTGCTGTACTGGGTAAGAGATTTGCCTCGTTCTGACACACAGTGAAACTACCCCTGTGATGATGAAATCTGATCTGGGGAAGCTCGTTGCCAGCTCTTAACTTGTAGTTTGAAAACTCTTGATTGTGGTAGCGGCTTTGATAATTAACAGTGATTCCCTGTTTCCTTCCTGTTGCTGAATAGCAGGACAGTTGCTGGGCTTTGATGTTTGCAAGCTCTTTCTTCATTCCTGCTGTGTGGTTGTAGATGTGCAGCTAAGTGTCTCTCCCAGGTCAGTGTAGCCTGGTGGGCCTCACTGCTTCCAGAGTCTTTTGTATGGATTAGTGGCTTCTTATTAAATGGAGGTATAAAAATCTAACCTGCTGGTAAGCTCCTTTCTATCTGAGGAGGATGCTTTCTAGGCACCCTTTAAAAATAAAAGCGCTCAGTGTCAAGCCTTGAAGAAGGAAGGCTTCCCCAAATCTTCCCTAAATTTC
Organism: Cnemophilus loriae; assembly: GCA_013397755.1. NCBI lineage: Eukaryota > Metazoa > Chordata > Aves > Passeriformes > Corvidae > Cnemophilus > Cnemophilus loriae. The sequence goes on from VZTF01001119.1 coordinate 272,134, forward strand.
TGGGATAGAACAGTCTCCTGTATTCCCTTTTTGGGACTGGCATACTTCTGTGGATTTTCTGCTAAGATGAGGCACTCTGGGATGTCTTTGTTCCAGGGAAAAATGAAAGCACTCTCCGAATGCCACTAGAGCAGAAAAGGGAGGACAGGCAGGCAGGGAGTATTGGCTGGGAATGGATTTCCTGGGAGAGCTGGGAAGCAGTCACATCAGCTACACCAAAGCCCAGGGCAAGGGCTGAATTGGTTCCCAGCAGAGAGGAATTCAGTGTCCAGGCTCAGCTGTAATGTGTGTACATAAAGCCTCTAAAATCATGAAACAGTCTCATTGTGAAGGTGATCAGCTTTTAGAACCTCAGGGCTTCACTAACTGAGGGGGATTGTGCTGCTGTTTTCTGCTGGACCAACAGAATTTTAATATTTATATAGTTTTCCTCTGGCAACTTTCAGTCAGAATTACGATTTTTCACAAAGTAATTCACTGTCACAGAAGCTGATTTTCTCCTTACTTGTTCTAAATGAAAAAACAAAGCAAGAAAATAGTATTTTATACAGGTACTTTTGAAGTGAAATGATATGGATTTTAAAGACTTTTAAACTAAAAGACCTACAGGAGAGCGGTTTTATCGTGACATCTGTAGAAATCTGGAAGGAATGAGGAAAGACACTGTAAATACTCCCACCTTTTACTTGTTCTGGAGTCCTTCTTGGGTGTTTCCCTTATGAGGAAAATGGAATGAAATAGAAAATTGCTTCTACAAAATTGCTGTTCAGTGAGTAAATGAATTCCAGTGCATGAAGAAATTCGGAAGTGTGACTGACTGGAATTTCTCTCTATTTTCTAGATGTCTTGATGTCCCTTGCTCACTACAGTCAAGGTGGTGATGGACCACTGTGCCGACCTGTAATCCTGCTGCCTGTGGATAATACTCCTCCCTTCCTGGAACTGAGAAATTCCCGCCATCCGTGCATCACAAAAACTTTCTTTGGGGATGATTTTATTCCCAACGACATCGTGATTGGCATCAAGGATGAAGGCAGCAGCAGCGAGGCCTCCTGTGTGTTGGTAACTGGCCCGAACATGGGTGGCAAATCGACGCTCATGAGACAGGTGATTGTCACACGTTCCAGGGTGTTTGGGTAAGGGAATTACAGGGCCTGGCTGTCATGGGTGTCACAGGAGGTCCCAGAAGTGGCCTTCTGGGTGTGCAGCAATTGTACAGGCTGGTAGAAAATGCCCACGTTCAGATAGATTTTCTTCTTCTTTAGGGAGGGATAAGTTTTATTTGTCCTAGGAGAGTTGGTTGGGAAGAAGTGATAGACTACCTTTTATCTTTTTCAAGTGACTTACCCAGGACTTGGCATCAGATGCTTCTGCAGGTTGAGTAAGATGAAACTAGAGATCAGCAGTGAGGTTGCTCTATAAACACTGCTTGCTGTGATAATTTGTGTTTTGAAGGCTTTCAGAGCAGCTCAATCCTGCCAGAGATGCTGCTGCTGCAGCCTGGAGCTGTTAAAGCAGCGGGAAGCTTTATGTACCCCAGCCCTTGTTTTAGGGGAAACACAGCTTCGTGCCCTCGCCGCGTGTGTGGAACTGAAGCTGCAGGCACTAGTGAAAACGTGAATGTCCCTGTTTGCTGTGCAGGCTGGTCTCCTGGTGGTCATGGCCCAGCTGGGGTGCTACGTGCCCGCGGAAGCCTGCAGGCTCACGCCCATCGACCGCGTGTTCACGCGGCTCGGCGCCTCCGACAGGATCATGGCCGGTGAGTGTCTGACGCACAGCTGCACAGGGGGCTGGTGCCACCAGCTTTCTGCTCTTGCTTCGAGTGGCAAGTTGGAAAGGGGACAGTATTTTGCAGGGAGGGCTGGGCACTCTTTTGTTCAGAGTGGAGACAGGATTGTAGTTTCTTTGTTTCTGTGTGTCCATTATTTTTGACAGGCACGCAGAATCACTTTCTAATGAATTTTAATATTAAAAGCCTAACTCCCAGCTGGATGCAAGTCTGAGGAATATCTTTTTGTAGAATTGATTATATTCTACTCACATTGATATCTTTTTCTAAGTGTTCTGAAATAGGACAGTGATGTTGGGGCAGCTGTTGCACAGGAGTTGTTTTTGAACTTCTTGCAAGGACTAGAAGTCCTTGTTTCAATCAGAGTGCCTAATGTTTGAAATCTGATTTCTTCTGATGAGGAAGAGAGGCGGGTGTCCTTCTTGGAAGCAGTAGTTGACAGTTCTTGGAGTATTTTATTCCCTTAGTGGAGAGGAAGACACAAATGGAGGATGACACAACAAGTGGAATGGGAAGGCCTGCCAGTGGTGGTGGGCAAAGTGCCACTGGGCTAGAAAAATAAAATGATTGTTGTGGTAAGAAGAGTAGTATCGCTGCTCATTTAAGGAGGGCACAGATTTTCTGTGATCTCTCTGCTGAAAAATGTGGGTCAGTGAATATGAAAGGAGTTAATCCCACTGAACTTGTTGCACAGGAGGAATTTGGAAACGAATCATTCTGAGTTCTTAATTAAAAAAAAAATATTTACACTTCCCCAAATCAAGGCTTTTCTTTGCAGCTAGAGAAGGTTATTAAAGCTTTCTTTGCCCAGCTCATCTCCATTTTGTTTAATTTCAGTACAAGAAGGAATCAAAAGTGTGGAAGAACACTTAAGTTCCTGTGGTAGAAATGAGAACTGTTTGTCCTTAGTGAGAGATGGTCTAGCAAAATGTAGCATTTTAAATTTATTTTCAATTAACTGAGAACTATACTTCTGATTTAACATTTCACATTGTGAGGGTGAACACTGCACAGAATGAGCTTTGAAATCTGTTCTTGATGCATTTGTTTGCACATTGTTGTAGGTAGGAAAGCACAGCAGAAGCTGTTCCACAGCAGTCACTTCGTAATGGATGTCAGCAGGACTTTTATGAAGTTAATTTTTTCAGTAATACAATTTTAAAATTGCCTGTACAATTTTAGGGCTTTATTTTCTAAAGAGAGTAAATGGTTATTCTTAAATATTGTTAAAAACATGTTAAATCCTGGTAATTTCTTTAAATAAATGCAGAAAATTGGGATTGTTGGACACTGCTTAATAATTCACGTTGGAAAACTTACGTTAGAGCAAGGCAGTGCTCATGCAGCATGAGTACTGGGAATAAATGCTTGCCTTTAATGGAATAAATTGCATTAATCACTGCTACTTGTGATTATTTGTAATGAACCCCACAAAGAACTAGTAAATCCCGACTTTGTAAGTGTGGCTTTATCATGTGCAAGGGTGGGAATAATTGTGTACTTCTGCTTGTAATCTGCTAAAACCAATTTCAGGTGTAAATTTCAGGCCTTGTATTATCTGGGTTGCTGAAACTCCCATGAGATGCTCGAGCCTTAGCAGCAGAATATTGCTTTTGTCATACTTCATTCGAGGAGAGTGCGTACAAATAAAGCCTTTATTATCCGAATAGTTCCCTCATGACATCACAACCAAACCAGTAATTCCAGTCTCTCAGACTTTGTTTTTCTGCTTGTTTTTTTTACTGGAAAGCCACATACACCTTAGGCCTGTCCTGTGCATTTAGAGCAAGAAAGGGACAAAAATTCTCCCCCTCTTCTATCCTTTGTGCCCCTCTTTTTGTCCAGCTGGCACTTTTGACTGGTGCTATTAAAAGTAAACAGGTGTGTTGGCCTTAAAACTTAATTAACTGTGCTGTTGCCCATACCTGTACTCTAAAGGAACCAAAACTTATTTTTTCTGGCAAATGGGAACTTGCCATTTTCACACTGGAAAAAAAGTGTTATGTTTTGGTTCATCTTCAGTTTGCTATTCAGTTTCCCTTTAGCTTAACGAACATTGTAGTGGAGATTAAATGATGTTTGAGTTGTGGTTCTCAGATCTTTGACTACTTCATGGCCTTTTTTTCTTGTCATTTCCTTTAAAGGTGAAAGTACCTTCTTTGTCGAATTGAGTGAGACTTCCAGCATTCTCCAGCATGCAACGGAGCATTCCCTTGTTCTCGTGGATGAACTGGGTAATTAGACTGTTTTGTAATAGATGGAAACTAAATCTGAGAGATTAAAGACTGGCTGCAAGGTGTTTGGGCTGTCTGAATGGCAGCCAAGTACACAGGGCCAGTTTCATCGTAAGGCTGCTGGTGTTTAACTTGTCACTGTCTCAGCCTCTCTAACATGAACAGAGCCTGGGTGCCCTGGGAACCCATCACCACCTCCCACCCTCAGTCATTACTACCCTGTTTCCAGCTGTGGTTTCCTGCTTTTCCTTTGCATAATTACTTGCAGCAAACCTCAGGAGAGCAGAAACATCTTTCTGCAGTGCAGAGGAGGGTGATTGTTGTGGGGCCAATACGCACGTCACTTCCCCCTGGTGCTGGTGGCTCTTACCCTCACTGCTGTTTGTCTTGCACACAGCGGGGAGGGGAAAAAACAAACACTACAAATGCATTGCTGCATTTGTCTTTAGGGTGTCTGTCCCTCCAGCAGCATGTGAACTGTGGATTGACTTTACTGTGCCACATGTGTTCCCGAGTGGTGCCAAAGCTGTGCCATTGTGTCCCCAGGTCGAGGCACTGCCACGTTTGACGGAACAGCCATAGCGAGCGCGGTGGTGAAGGAGCTGGCAGAGAGGATCCGGTGCCGGACGCTGTTCTCCACTCACTACCACTCCCTGGTGGAGGACTATTCCCACAGCGGGGCTGTGCGCCTGGGCCACATGGTACGTGTGTAAGGGATGGGATTTTTCCTGGTGGGATTTCTCCTGCTTTTCTGTGCTCTTCTGCCCCGAGTCACGGGTGTTTTGAGAACAGGACATGATGTTCCATGTGTTCCTTAGGCTGCAAGTCAGTATTGCCAACTCTGACTTGTGCCTTGCTCTTCCCAGGCATGCATGGTTGAAAATGAGAGTGAAGATCCAAGCCAGGAAACGATTACATTCCTGTACAAGTTCATTGAAGGAGCCTGCCCAAAGAGCTACGGCTTCAATGCGGCAAGACTTGCGGCTATTCCAGAGGAAGTCATTCAGAAGGGGCACAGAAAAGCCAAAGAGTTTGAAAAAATAACCATCTCGCTGAGAATATTTAGGTAAGGCCTTGGGTTTCTGTATCTAAGTTGCAAATTGCTATAGGAACCCATTTTAATATTTGGGCAGTGGCTTTTGCTCAGTCACAGCAAGAGGGGCAGTTACAACTACTTTTCTGAACGTCAGATGTTCACAGGGAGGGAGGAAGGTACTACGGGAGGGCAGATAGGATGAGCAGTATTTTAAGCCTTGGGTCACTTGTGCCAGTCTGAATTTGCACACAGAGGTGCTGGGGGGGGGAAACCGCTGGCAGCTTTTACACCAGGCCCAGCATCTGTATCTCCTAAAGCTGTTCCAGGAATGGGAATCTTTAGCCCTGCCCCTCAGTGTCCATGTCAGTAAAGATGGTTATTTCCCTCAGGTACCTGTGCCAGGTGCTGGATGGAGCAACCAGTGATGCAAATGCGGTTCGGAAACTCACAGCGATGATCGACCGGCTTTAGGAACTCACGTGGGTTTCTCAAGAAGGTGGGAGCAGACAACGTTATGATCTAATAAACTTTATTTTTTAAAAATGACCATTTTTCCATTGTCTTTCCTAGGAAATTAAACCCTTTAATTCATACCTACCCTCTACATAATGGTTATTGAGTACTCCACAATATATTAAGTCTAGATGTTATGGTACATGCATACACTTTCAGGCTGTTGATTACCCACTGTCACCAATACACATAAATGGAAAAAAGCTATGAAACTGTATAGGGCTGTATATATACTTGTCTCAGCTTCATTAGAGCAGGAAATTGCTGTGATTTCCAGCAGGTTATGTAAGTAATGTCCAGACTGTTCAAAAAAAACTATGAACAGAGTAAAGTACAAGACTGTTTTGAGGAGACTTTCTACTGTGTACTTTAAAACATAGTAAAATTTCTTTCACAAAACTTAGTTACATGGGGTACTTTGTTTTATAGTGCATTATAGTCTAGGAAGTCTCATTAAAACACTCGCTTTTCTTTCTTTTGTTAGGGTGGTTTGAGTACAGACTATTGCTGGGGCAGGGGAAATTATTCTAACTTCAGAGGACACCAGAAAAATTGCTGGATATAATTTAAGATTAGTGTTTTCTCTTTCATAGAAAGAACGTACATACTGGGACATGAGTACAGTTACAGCAAGTCTAGGTGTGCTAACAAAACAGGACACATTCAAGTACAATAAGATTTTTTGCTTGAAATTAGAAACAAACTACATGAGATTAAAGCATTAAAATCATATTTCTCAATCTGAATAAATGTTAAAAAATCAAAAGAAATGCAGAAGTGCTAGCTCACATTTTTACCATGTTACAAAAGCAATTGGTACCCATGTCCATAAAGGCAGCAACAAAGAATGCTGCTTGTCTACAGAATAGTACTACTGCAAATTGGACTGCGTTTCAATGCTACTTGTAAAAACACCAGCTCTCAGAAGTTGGTATCTGTACAAAATTGCAGCTTATTTTTCTTCACTTCTGTCCCTTCAAAGTCTTTGTTTACACAGTAATGCTAAAACGCCCAGTTCTGTTATCCTGAGTCAACATATTGCCACTTTCTTTTTTGGTAGGTTGAGCTCCATAGTGTCAACACCTCACACATCCGCTTTAATACAGTCTCTTTCTGCAGAAATGGGCAAGTGTAACTTCCTCCAAAAAAAAAGTTTTAATAGTTACGATATTAGAATGGCAGGACTTTCTTTCTGAAAAGGAATTCAGTTGTGCTGCAATGTATTAGATTCTATAGGTGGAGCAGAGTCATATAGTGTATCTGTATCGTGTGTAGGCTCTCCGGCAAGCGTACAGGGATTGGACAGTGTTCCAGCACCACAGTCACAGAAAAACCTACAACACAGAGAGACAGCTCTTAGTGGCCATTCCCTCCTGCTCTGGGAGCAGCCCCACGCCCTGGCTGGAAACGTACCTATCATGTCTAATGAATTCTACGTCGTGTCCTTGATGGCACTTCTTGATGCAGTTCACACAGATGGCGTTACGGTCTGTGGTGTTGCAGGTGTGACATCTGCAGGGAAAAGCAGCACATCAGGCAGGAGCCAGAACCTGACCAGCTCTCAAGGGAAGGGCTCCACTAGGGTGGAGGGGCAGAAATGCACTAAAGGAAAGAGGGTGCACAGGACTGTAAAGATTGAGAATTTTACAAGAGCTTGGATTTCACAGCACGGTTTTTGTTACTTGTGTCACAAACACAGTCATGCTGTGCAACCCCCTGGGCTCAGGTTCACAGAAACAACCTGTTTTCCTCAAGCCCAAAGTGAATTCCAGACAATGGGAACTTGTTTAATCCTCTTCTGTTGCAGCTGAGGAAGAACACACATTTGTGTGTTCACTGACACCCAACAACTGTTCTAGGGCCCTTGCTGGAAGAGAAATGGGGTTTATTGGAAAGCCTTACTGTAGGTGATAGGAAAGAACTTGTTACCTGTAGAAGTCATGCATCGGGTAGCTGGTGTAGCTTGAGATCTTATATAAACACTGGCCTCTACTGACAGCTTTCTCTATGGCATCTTGATTGTTCATTATTTTGTTATCTGGCAGGGGGAAAAAAAATCCAGAACTAATCACATCTGGCTCAATGACTTTTTTTTTCCTTGAGGCATTGAAGCAAAGGGCCCATTAAGAACAGTCAGTTCTATACCTGCATTTCAGTTCTGGCATTTAAGCACATAAAATCTTCAATGCCAGCTCACAAGGCACATGCCCAGAGTGCCATGCACTCCTCAGGCAAGAAACAACTGTTCCTCTTTGCACATGTGGCATGAAATACCTGACAGCATCCATTTAAATACTCTTTGTGAACTGGGCTGTTAATCACTGCTTAGAGACACACAAGCCTTGCTAGCAGGCCTAAGTTTTCTGCTGAGGAGGCTGAAACCCAATGTTTAAAAACCTCTAATTTATAAGGCCCTTTACACATCCCTTAGAAAGCGGAAAAGGATGGCTCTTTCCCCAGGAAAGTTTAGGAATGAGGTACTTTCCAACACAATGGAAGTGGAAATTAGGTCTGATCAGCTCCTGTACTTCAAAGATGTGTCCAAGGCACAGTCAATTCGATAATCCCCTATTACTCAACTACCTGATCTTCTGTCTAGTCCCGAAGTGCACCTCAAAAAGTTTTGCCCACTCCCAGCACTGAGTGATACCATCAGGAAGCCCAGGAGCTGGGAAGCAGGGAGCCAGAGCTTGTGCTTTAAGAGGTGCAAAGCATCCACAGGAAAAGGTTTAACAGCTACAGGCAAGTATGTGAAAATCCTGCAAACTGAACCTTTTTCTTCTTGAATAACCTCCTGGAGCTGTCTGGCATTCAAACCATCATTCCCCATCTCATCCAAGAGGATCCTGTCTCATGCACACTTCCCAACTATACAAGGGAATTTTATGTATGTAAACTGTTCATATTTTCTGAAAAAAGGGTTTTGGGATTGTGAGTTTTCACGCTTTTAGATCCTAAAAGCCAAGTGAGGCATGTTTCTTTACTGGACACTTGTTTTTGGATATGTGAGAAAAAGACTTTCCATGGTACTAACTCAGAACTGGAGTCTGAGATGATTGGGAGTCTGATCCAAAGATCAGGAAACGGTTTAGAAGCGATTTTGGGACAGAAGAGCTAATCACAGAGTTTTAATATGACAGCGAAACCTTAAGTTACCTTTGAACGTGTTTGTTTGTCTAAAAATCTTAACACAGCTAAATGTGTCTCATTACCTTCAGCTGAAACTTAGTCACAACTCTGCTTAAGGTGGTACCAGCTGAGAGCCCCAAAGGATACCATAAACTCAAGACCCAGCACCAAACAAGTGACCAAACACAAGCCAGGAGGACTGGGGCTCACCTTTCATCGTGACATTGACACCAGATGCTAGAAATAAACCTCCAAAGCGGTTGTTGAAAATCTGATTGCCTTCTAATGTTGCAGTTGCATGATTTGTTATTTCAATACCTTTAGTGGGTCAGGGGAACAAAGGAGAGAAAAGAGAGTGGCAAAGTTAAATCCCTGGTGGTTGTGCATTTGTACCTCTCTTGTAACCTACAGCTTGGTTGTTTGTTTGTTTGGTTTTTTTTAAGCCATCATAAACTCAAGGGGAAGAAAGAAAAATGACATAGCTACAAAACTGCACTGTAATTTGTTATAAAACTGAGGTTCAAGTGCTGCTGTTGAAGCCTTTCAAAGAGCTACAGCCGGCATGCACAGTTCTGGGAGGAACAACACACTACTAGTTTATCTGATAATAAAATGGTACTGTGATCATGTTTATTTTCAAAGGGGATATGATTTTTGGGTGCTTAGAGCTGTCATCTTCATGTACATTTGAAAGTTCTTGTGCACATACCTTACCCTTTTTAAAATATCTTTTTAAAAAAGTTCTCAAGATGGGCACCTAAAATTCATTTCTTTAATTCTTAGCTTTTATCAGTAACCCGTGTCTTCCAAGTCATTTGTCCGGGACTGCTCTTGACAGCAACCTATCCTTCCCCCCCACCACACTGAAACAACACCTTTAGAGGCTCTTCTCAGAAAACTTGCTTCTTCTGAAAGAAAGATGGGAGAAAACTCAAGAATGCAATTTTAGTTGAAATGGAATGGAATGCGAGACGTATGAAACTGCGATGATTAAACAGTAAAATTGCAAAAAATCACTGTTAAACATTCTTCATCTCTTTTGGAGCGAGAAATGCTCATTTTTATAATTTTTCAACTTGGTGGAGTGAGAAAGTTGAACTTGAGATGCAATTCAAATCTCTTTAAATGTATATTTGCTCCATTTCCTAGGTTTTAAAGCAGTGATAAGATATTCATACCAGCATCCAGCACATAAACTATGAATATGTCCTAGACAACTTCACCAATTGCTTCTAAAATAAAATAATGAAAATTATTTCACACAAAAATGAGAAGACAGAATATGTGTCATTTCCCAACATGCTGTAATTCCAAGACTGCTGGAAATACACCCTGACTACACTTCTGAATTCTCAAATGACTTTTAGAATACATGGAAGGATATCCCAGTCTCTTTTAAAACGTCTAAATACCATGGGGTAAAGAAACTCAGAGTAAGCTTTGTGAAGAGATCACCCCAAACTTCCAAATTTAATTTAAACAGCACAAACCTGCAGCAAACCCATCAAATATCCGGTTTTTCCTCAGCACAGGGTGGCTATTGGTGCTGATAAGAACACCAGCTTGAGCATTCCTGAAGATATCATTCTCTTCCAGAAGACCTGTGACAGACCAACAAATGTTACATTTGAGTTTGGGATCATTTTCTGACCTGTAACCTTTCTGTGAAATATTTTCAAAGGATCTTATGTGTCATAATCCTGCTAATAACTGCTTTCATTTGGAGAATATGCACCAGTAGCACTGGCATCAGTGATATCAGTTTAAAGTAGTTCTTAGTGTATAATTTTGGAAGTGTATTTTCTCCGTACACAGCATGGAATTTGGGATCATAGGCACCACTGCAGAAAATGAAGTCTTTCTGCTTTCCAAATTCTTCTTTCATTTTTCTAACACCTCTCTGTTCTTGTCTTCTAAAATGAGCAGACTACCAAAGCCAAGCTTCACTTGAATTTTTTTTTTATAGCAGGACAGGATTACTTTAAAACGCTGACTTAAAATTAAAGCCCACTTAGAACAAGTGATTATCTACAGAATATCAGAAGCTGGTATCAGGACACACAACAGTCAGGGGATTTCAGACACGGACCACTTATAAATTTACAAGTATATAAAGATTCCTTAAAGATCTCTTTTTTTTTTCCCTGAATCTTGAGACACTCTGGCAGAACCTGAACTGCTCAGGTGCATGATTTTGGCTACATGACTTGAATTCAACACTGTGTTTCAGTCAAATGGCAAAGCTTACAAAAGCAAATGGGATAAAAGGACTGTCCTAAGCAGCAATCTAACAGTTATCTTGGATGAGATTAATTACCTCTCTGCCTCCCACAGATTTCAGTATTACTAATGTAATTAAGGCTAAAAAGCATTAGGGTATGTTCGCTGTAACTATTTTATCACTTCAGAAGACAAGAGCTGTGTTTCTAAAGAGCACTTTAAAAAGAACACTGAAACTGAACTGAAATGTAACGCTTATCCAGAATATTCAGTGTAAAACAGTAAGGGAAAAAGTTACCTCTTCCCCCATTAAATATACAGATGCCTCCATCTCTTCCATCATGGATTTTATTTCTTCTTAGTGTAGGATTACTGTCTGTTTTAATCCATACACCAGCCATTGCATTATCAAAAATTTCATTGTCTTCTATAAATCCAAGCCCTAAAATTGAAGGAAGGGTGGAAAAAAATAAAATCAAAAAGTATAATAAATGAGAAGATAATATAACACCACAGAACACAAACAATTCTGGATAAACACGAAAAACAAACCTACCAGAATTATAGACAAGAATACCACCATTCTGACCACCCCAGATCTTGTTGCGTCTAATTTTGGGGTTGCTTCCAGTTCTAGAGTGAAATGTAAGCAAAGAAGTCACTTAAAAGTCATTAAAAAGAAGTAATTTATAGTCATTTACTACATCCCAAGGCCAAATGTCTCAAACACCTCTAAAGAAGTGCCCCATGGAGCTCACTGCTTAAAAATCTTAGTAAAATACCATTCTTTCCAAACATGCAAACACATTTTAGCTTTACAGTCTTAAAGGGCCACACATTCCAGTCAATACCCAAACTGTATTTGTGGTAACTTTCTTGTAGGTTAAAGCAGAGGGTATTCAGACATATTGGATTTCAAAAGAAGTTATTTTTATAAACAAAATGACAAGAACAGCTAAAAAGACACAATAGAGCACATAACAAGCTACGTCTGTTTTGGCATAAAATCAGAATAAATGTTACCTTATCTGAACCCCTGAGTACATGTGATTATAGATGTCATTGTCTTCTAACACACCATGTCCATTGTCATAAAAATAAACTCCAACCTAACACATCAAGAATTATATTATTAGTTCCAAAGTAATGAGGCATAAAACCACAGGACTTTCTTTTCTGTGGCCCCCTTGTAACCACAGAGCAAAACTCACTTGTTTCCCACTGTGTATTCTGTTTCTCCTCAAGACTGGAGTGCTCCCTGTTGTCACCCAGACTCCAGCCAATGTATTGCTGTAAACTTCATTTTCCTCAATCACACCTTGTCCTTTTTCATGCTAAATACAAGATGGTTTAAGAGTTAAAAAAACCTGCTAATCACCAACACTCTTTTTTCTGCTGTACCCATCTCTGCCGCCCCTGGCTTCTTTACTGTAGCAAAGTAATTCCTTTCCATTTGAGTAAGCTTTTTCACTTTTTTTTAAAATAACAGCATATAATGATTTTGAATATTTGCCATGAAACAAAGAACACCCTGCATGTATATCATTCTGTTTCAAGGCTCTGCAGTGGTATTCGTAAATGTCTGCTGGCTGCTGGCAGGAGAGGTGCCTCCCCAGTGCTGTGGCTCGTGGTTCTTAAACCTACACCCAGCCCTGTCCTCCAGATGGACAAAAAGCTGCCATGGCTCTGAAGGTCGCCATGCCCCCCTCTGGGCTCAGAGGTCAAACACTTTTCTCAGTCAGGGGAAGAAGCTGTTCTGGTGAGATTTACTCAATGAAGAGATGAAGCTGCACACTTGCAGTGTTAGCTGGACCTTAGGTAACCTTTGGCAGAAAGACAGACACATATTTCTCAAAATCTGGTATTGCTTAAGGGAACCTGACAGCTCTTTCAGTTCAGTTAGCAGAGCCTTTGCACACGTTGGGAATTGTGTTTTATTTCCCACTTTTTCAATACAACAATTGCAATTTCTATCATCCTGAAGGCAGTAAAAAAAAAAAAAATCTTCTCTGAGGTTAGTGGTAAACACATTACACTCCAAAAGAGCTGAACAGACTTTTTTTTTTTTAATGATGACATACTACTATGAAAACTAAGCTTTTCAAAAAGCTTTCAACCAAGCAATGATAAAATTCTGTAATCTATCCCATTTTAAATATTTTACTCTGCAATAGGAATAATTTAGTGGCATTCATAAAAGCCTTCATCTTTTAAATAGCAGCACCAGCTTCAGTCTCTTACCTGGTTTATAACATAAGAAACTCAAGCATTGTAAGCAGAAACATTTCACATAGGGTACTTTCCCCCAGCGTTTCTAAAGCAGAACACAAGTCTGTGTCTGTCTGTAGGCTGCACTTACTACATAAATTCCTCCATGTTGACCATCATGAATCTTGTTGTGTCGAACGATGGGACAGCTGTTTGTTCGAATCTGTATTCCTGCTAATGCATTACCTGTCAACAAAAGTGTTATTTAATACAACTTACACATTCATTTTTCTCAGAAATCAATATGCAGCAAGCAAATCAGCTTACCATAAATGTCATTTCCTTCAATAAGGCCTCTTCCATCACCAAAGATATAAACACCACCTTGATTCCCATTAAAAATTGCATTGCCCCTAAGGAAAAAATCAACATTATGAAGTGATTCTAATACACTGTACAATACTACATATGTAGGTAGTGGCCAGGACTGTACACCATTCAGATTTAAAATAAAGAACTTACATTTTGTTGCTTTGAGAAAGACCTATCTCTAAGTGTACACACAAATTAAAAATGCAGTTCAACTGACAACAGACAGAAATTTCATTTCTACATACGCAGGAGTATTTACAGCTCCTCATAATTAAACTAAATTAAAGTGCATTTATCCCATCCCCATCAAATCTCTTCTTCTTCTACGTAGTAAAATATCTGTGAGGAAAACAATACCTTATTGTTGGGTCACTGTTTGAGGTAATCCAAACACCTGCAAAATTGTTTGCATAGATTTTGTTCTCTATGAATTGTCCTCTTCCTTTTTCATGCACATAGATTCCTCCAGTCTGGCCGTGATGGATTTCACACCGCACCACTGTTGGGTTGGCATATGCTTTCACTTCAAAGCCTGCTATCCTGTTTCTGTGGATGTTGCAGCTTTCAAAATAACCCTTAAGACATAAAACATGCAGTTTCCTGTAAAAGTCCTTTTCTAAATGAAGGTTATTCCCTCCCCTCCCTCCCCTTTAAATACAATCCTCATTTAAAAGGAAACTGTACCAAAATTGACAACATGTAAGTACTTATATAGCTAATTAAAACAACTACTGACACTATATAATTTCATTTTTCCAAAAATAAAATACCGTTTCAAAGACACTGTGTTTGCATGGCTATTTATGACTACTCATGGAATACCAAGAAAAAATGGCAACTCTAGATATAGCACATTGAATAGGACTCAGTATCAGGTTTCCTCAGCAGCTCCTAAAGATCAGACTCCTTTCAAAGGCCATAAAGCCCACGGGCCCAGCACAGAAAGGAGAGTGCTATGGAGAAGACCACCTGCTTGTTTTCAGACCAAGAACTATACACATTTGGCAAAAATGTGATTTCTTCAGGAAGAAGTGTGCTAAATTTTTTTAAAACTGATCAAAATAAATAATATGAATGTGGGAATTCAGTAGTTTTTCCAAGGTTGGATTGGTCTGAGTGGCCAAGTGGTACAATTTCTGTTTTTTTAAAATGGTATACACTTAGACACTCTAACAGTAGCAGTAGCCTACAACACAACTGTATTTAAACAAGAGCATTATAAACAGCATTGCTATGGGCAGGGAAAATAAAGGCCACTGCACAAAACCACCCCAGGCACACTCCTCCCATGCCAACCATGGAGCAGCACCATGAACTAGCCCATCTGAAAATTCATCTGGCAAAATAATTGTTTCCTGCCTGATGATTCCTCTGATTCTACTTCATTCCAGGGCCTTGCCAAGTAACTGTGTCAGCTCTTTCACGGCATTTTCCTGACATGGTCCTAGAACATTTTAATATTCAAATTCAACCTACTCAAGGTGAACTCGAATTGTATGTCATGCCTATTTTGCCCAACCAGAAGAACAGAAACTAAACTGAAGGACAGGAAGCATCTCTTATTGGAGATGGTAGACAAACACCAAGTGATGTGCTATCATTTGTGGATGGCTTAGATGCAAGCTCCAGAAAGCTCTAACACAAGATTGTCTCCAGCAGGCACCATTTTTCCTGTAGCCATCTGAGTTAGTTATTTTAACCTGCTCATCATGAGACTTGTTATACTTGTGCACTTTAAAAAAAAAAAAAAAAAAGAAAAGGAAAAAAGAGCACAATTCCTGCTACTGCTCAGAGTAACTGGATTCCATGCTCATGTGATCTACTACCAGGAATGCCTCAGGCCTGGAGATTCTACTACCTTATCACGTGGAAATTACTCAATTTACTGCCAATCTAGGCAATCAGCAACCTGTTTCACTGTGCTGTGAATTGCTATGGGACTCCATCAAACAGTGACTACAAAAAATCAGAAATACATCCAGTTTAATGAGGAAATCAAGACAGCCTGCTCTTCTCCCTACTCTGAGGATTGCAGCCAGGAAAGGCAGTGCATGAATTAAAGATTCTCCAAAGAAGTACTATCCATGTGCACAGCTTGGATCTTCAGACTCCTCTGCGTAACAAATAAAAAAAGTGAAATGGAAGATGCCTACTTTCTGTAGATATACAGAGTATGTTTTTTTCAAGAGCTTTGAAGAAATCCAATCCTAAGTGAGCCAAGATGGTTTCAGAGTTCCCAAGGAAGCTACACAAACAGACAGGTGAATCTAAGTATCTCCTCAGAAACATGCCTTCATGCCAACAGGCAGTCTTTTGACTTCTTATCCTGAAGGAACCACTTTCTTTCCTCATTTTCACTTAAAATGCAGCCCTCAGAGAAACTTACCTAAAATGACAATTTAGTATATAAAGGCAAGCCTGATTCTCCTGATGGAATACACAATTTCAATTAAAATATTACTAAACATGGTCTGACATCTTTTTAATTACTTCACACATTATTCTCCTAGTGCCAAATATGTTTTTGACTACAGCACCATGATGGGTATTTCAGGTGTGCTTCATCACAGTCATTCTGGATGCCAGGCAAAAGTTGCAAACAAATAGAGCCTTTCTCATGTGGCCTGCAGGATCTCCGCAAGCTTCAGCAAGCACCAGTATTCAACAGTATGGAAATTTGGGTACAAATACTTCTGATTCTTGAAAACAGCACCATATACTGTGTAACTTTTTAAATTGCTCAGAAATGAAAGGGAAGGCTCCTTCACTTCTGCTTGTGTCCCAGTGTGTCCACGTAATACGCAGCTTCAGGGAGGAACAGGAGAGGTACCTGCAGATTAACTGTGCTCTGTCCACTATATCCTAACAATCCCATAACATCACTTGACAGCAAAGTACAAGTGCCATTTCTTCAGAATGCAGAAAATGGAGCCCTCAAAATAACTGCTCTTCCACCTTCTTGAAAAAATGTTGGACTGCTGATTCAGAAGAAAGTGGGTATTTGCTGTAAGCCTCTGTGAAGGAAATGCTCCTCCAAAGGGGGAGAATAAAACAAAATAAATCTGTATCTCAGATTCTTTTACAAGTCTGACTAGTGGGTTGGAAAGTCAAGGCTTTGTGCTGAGTAAGATCCTGGAACATTCAATATGCGTAAAGAGAAACTGCATTAAAAAGCCCAGTCCACCTTAATCAGAGTCAGCTTAAGCTAAAGGGCTGGCTTTGAGTTGATGCAGTTAAACCCAGTGGATTTCTGCATCTGTTGAGACCAAGTCTGACCATCACCTGTGTGCACCATTATTAAACTCAAGTCAGCTAGACCAACAGAGCTGCTGTTTGTCAGAAACACATGCTCTTCCACTGCTCTGAGCAACCACCTCATCCCAGACTTCCTATTTCCTATGCCTGTTTCCTATGACATTCTCTGTTGATACCAACAACTTTTTTGGCCCAAATTCACCCCCTAGAAAGGGCTAATACTGACTTCAGTCTTTAAGAAGCCCCCAGGCAATCCCTGGTATCTTTTCAGCCACCAGAGCCACACCCCTTCAAAAGGCATTGTTGTGCCTTTGAACTACAGCCTCTTAAAGAGGTCTGGTGACGAACTTGTGCATCCCAAAAAATCACATATGGCTTCAGGCAACATTTTCTCTTTGGAAAGTTAGCGACTATTTTTTGAATACAGAAACTGTGTTTCCAAGTATGGACTTCCATGCTCGGTTATCCACGGGGCCCACCAACACTGCTAACCCAAAGCTTACTACCAGCTCCAGCTATAACCAGTACCACCATCAGACACAGCTGCTCCTCTCACCACCTCTGTCCCTCAGCACACTCGAGCTGCCCAACCCTTAAGCTCTGTCCATCTGTTGGGCAGCTCAAGCCCAGATCCTTTAGGGAGACTTTGCCAGGCAGCTACTGAGGTCAGGAAGGTCAATACCCCTCCTCCACACAGAGGGACTGCAAGCCTTATATTGCCTCCACCTCATTCTAAGAATGGTTTTCCAGTGTGTTGGGTGTTTGGGCTTTGCAGGGGTTTCTGGTTATAACTCAACAGCTAACAGAAGATCGTGGAGGACACAGTACCAGGATTGATAAGGAAAAAGAGGCCCCTATGATTAATAAGAAGGAATAAGGGATGCATGTGGAAAAAGTATTACAATCTTACACAAAAATACCAAGTAGCTTTCTGGTTGAAAATCACAAATATTAAAAAGCAGCTCTGTACATCAAATTTATTTACAATCCCAGGCAGAACATTAGCTATGGACACAACGTGACAGCTACAGTGACAGCATGTGTGGGCAAGAACACTGCTGCAGCCTGGTAAGATCTGAGCAGGTAAAGGAATCAGAAACAAACATCACAGCAATGATAATGCTGATGTTCCCACCTAGCACACACTGTACAGAATAAGAGGTGATCACAAAGATGGAAAACAGATGGAACTGTGCAGCTGGAAAAACTCAGAAGACTTTTCACACAAGACTAACTCAGTAATTGAACTTGGATGTTTTTTCTTTCTGCATGTTGTCTAGTCTAACAAACACGGCTTTGAAATGCTTTAGAGTTAAAACTTTTAACTGATGAGATTTTGTCGCTGCTTTTCTTCTCAGAGGATTTTTCCCCCCTATATTTCTAAAAGGGCTTCTTTTTTTCTTTCTGTTTTGAAGATCACAACATTACAGAAACACAGAGGCATTTCATGTTACTGTTTGAACAACACACATATTAAAAGAAAAAAGATATAACTGTGTAAGATTTAACATTTCCCAAATATTTATTGACTCTGGTATTCCCAACAGGGTAGGAAAAAAAAGAAAAATAAAATTAAAAAAAAGAGACAACAGGAAACCAAGATAGAAAAAGAGTAACTGCCTATGTTTATAAAAATTTGCCTTCCAAACCCTTATTTGGGCCCTTATTTGAGAGTTAGTGCATTTTATGAAAATGCAACATAAAGAAAATCACATCTAAGATGCAAAACAAATCCTTTATTTTTATGCACAACAAAAGGCAAATTGAATTTTTAATGTAGTCTGTATAGAATCTGGCACATGCTTAATTTTTTTTTGGACTTTATATACACATTTCTTTAAAATGATCTGATTTGTAGTATTTAGAAGATGGAGATGTAAACTAGGCATGATCACCCAACTCAGACACATGCTGCTACACTTTTATTTCGTCAGAAAGAAACTCCCCAAGCTTCTCATTTGGGAGCAATGAAAATGAAAACTGTTTTGCCTAGAGCTCAGCTTTAAACTGTAAAATTATACTTATTCTTACATTAAATTGGAACTTCTCCGTTGTTTGCATACAACTACAAAATACAACTTATGACAGATGCCTGGTAACTTATCTCAGGCACCTGAGAGGTCAGGGTAAGGTACCCAGGGCTGCCAATGCCATGCTGCATTTTTAATGCCAGCTTGTTAAACATCTGTCACAGCACTAAGGCAAACGTCAGGATTTTGCCAGTTTAGAAATAAGAGGTCAAGTTTCTACAAGTACCAAAACACAAAGAACAGTCTGAGAACAAGAAACTGAAAAACAAAGCACTCTTGAACCTTTTGAAGACAGCACTCCAGCACAAAAACCCACGGGAAAAGAACGTGTAGGGTAGGAATTCAGCACTGAAATGCACTTATCCCACTTCACAGTCACAAGCAATATAAAAAAATTACAGAAAGAACAGAAGAGAAGTGAGAGAAGCAAACACAGAAAATCCATTAATTTGTTTAGGCATATAGGATTTGTATCTGAAGGATACCATGTCACTTTGGCAATGTTTACATGCTCATTAAGTGACAATGATGTCATTCCATTGACTCTATCACTTAGACATGATGCAACAATAGAACACGCTGCCAAACTAGACTTTGAGACATGTGGGCACTGAGTCTTTCAAAGGAGTTTATGACTATAAAATACTTCAATATTTGCAGCTGAGGTAAGTATTATTCACCCATTCTCTTTAATGTGCTACTGCTTCCCTTAAACAAAAGGGAAACATTTATTTCTATTCCATTTTGCTTGTGATACCACACTGATCACAGCTCTGAAACAGGCATTTCATCGGTAAGAAAACAGATCAAATACACTTTTATTTAAAATTAATCAAGTGAATTCAGCCTGGCTTTTAAATTTTTTTTAATATTTCAGTACTCATTTATTTAATATTTATACTTCAGTACTTAAACAAGAAGCAGCTCCTACCCAGACTTCCCAATTAACCCTCAAGCCTACACACAGATACCTCCCCTGCAAGAGTTACTGGCGCACTTTCCTTTACCAGCTTTTCTATAGCTGAAATCACTTCATTCCATGTTTCCAAGCCTGTTTAAGTCTTGAAGGGATGTATGGATATATGTACCCACTGAAGCAGATTAGAAGTGCTTGTACAGTATGTTAATACAGCTTAATGCAGTCCAAACAATGAGATAATATAAACCAAAGACATCTGCCACCCCTCTTTGCAAACCAGCCAAACAACATCACCTCTAGAGAACATAAAATGATGTAAAGCCATCCATCAGAAAAAGGCTGCCAGCAGGGCAGTCTCAGCTGGTGCAACCCTGCCCAACGCAGAACAAATATGGTCCTCAGGATGTAACTATTAGAGTGCAGAAGAGGTACCTACCAGCAGAATCCCACCATGTTTTACCTTCCACCGGCAACATTTTATGCCAGCAGCAAAAACAGCAGCACTGTGGCCTGTTTGCCTTCTATTGAAACCAGAAAACCACAAATCCAACAGCTGCAACTAGCACTGCCTCAATGCTTTACCCCTGCCTTCCCAGCAACCTGGGCAAAAAGGAGAAGGGCCTCACTAGTTTCTATCCACAGTGGATTTCCTGTTAATGCTATTTCCAGTCTGCCAACTTTCATCAAAAACCTGAATACATCTGGGTTAGAACTTGCTGAGGGTGCACTTGATCCCACTGTCTGCATCACTGATAAATGGTACTGGTTCCAGTACAGACCACCGAGGGATGTGACTTAGCTACTGGCATCTACCCTCTGGATGCAACTATCCAAACAATTCCCCATCCACTAAACAGTCTATCCATCGAATCCACATCTTTACAACTGGGGAAGAAGGACATTGTTGGGGAATGTGTCAAGGCCTTATAGGAGTCCACATAAATGACATTCATCGCCCTTCCTTTCTCCACTGATGCAGTCACTCTATCACAGAAGGTCACTGGGTTGGTCAGGCAGGACTTGGCCTTGGTGAAGCTGTGCTGGCTGTCCCCTCACCTCCCTGTCCTCTACAAGCCTTAGCACAGCTTCCAGGAGGAGCTGTTCCATGATCTTCTCAGGCACAGAGGTGAGGCTGACAGGTCTCTGACCTGCCAGAGTTCTCCTTTCTACCCTTTATTAAAAATGGGTGCAGTGTTTCCCTTTTCCCAGTCACCAGTGACTTCACCTGACTGCCACAGCTTTTCAGATGTCGGGGAGAGTGGCTTGGCACCTACATCAGCCAAATCCCTCAGGACTCTGGGATGCATCTCACTGGGTCCCATAGATTTCTGTACATTCAGGTTCCTCAGGCAGTCATGAACTTGATCTTCTCTTACAGAGGGAGCGACTCTGCTCGCACAGTCCCTGCCTTGAGGTCCATCCAACTCAAGAGGTGTGAGAAGACAGACTACCAGTAAAAACTGAGGCAAAACGTTGAGTACCTCAGCCTTCTCCTCACCTCGCCACTGCTGTTGCTCACGGGGGTGCGGGGCTGACGTGCTTTGTTTTTTTG
Source organism: Cnemophilus loriae (assembly GCA_013397755.1). Taxonomy (NCBI): domain Eukaryota; kingdom Metazoa; phylum Chordata; class Aves; order Passeriformes; family Corvidae; genus Cnemophilus; species Cnemophilus loriae. The sequence continues at coordinate 293,391 of VZTF01001119.1, forward strand.
ACATCCCTTTTCTGAAAGACCTACCTGTAGCCTTCCCTGTCATTCCTTGCATGCCTTACCAAGTTCAGCTCCATCCATGCCCTGGCCTACCTGACCCCATCCCTACACAACTGGACAGTGTCCCTGCACTCTTCCCAGGTCACCTGTCCCAGCTTCCACTGCCTGCGCATTTCCTTCTTGCCCTTTGGTCTCAACCCAGCAGGTCTCTTGCCTTCCTTTCCTGATTTCTTATACCTGGGGATCAAGAGCTTTTGCACCCTATGGAAAGCATCCTTAGAGATCTGCCATTTTAAGAGCGACTAAAAGAAAACTGCTCCTTTTGCCAGCTGAGCATGGGGAATTGGGACTTTGTCATTCAAGCAGGAAAAATAATGGTTTGGCATTCTTTGGAAGACGTGCAGAATATTTTCCTAAAACAAATCAGCAAATCATCTTTTATTTCAGTGACAAAAACCTATTCTATTTCAAGGGCTATGAACATCATTACTCACTACTTTATATGTACTTGGAAGTGATCACCTTCACCCCACACAAATAAACATATTTATGAATGAAGGCCTGAATTCTGATATGGAAATTCTGTGTGAAAATTCCACAACTAATTCCCTGCTACAAAAGTCCTCTTCCCAGAGAAGGTGTACATACCTCGTTTCAGAGTTTTAATGTTAAAATAAGGCTAACTCTCCACAGAGCATTTTTTTTCTTTTCCAAATCATCCAGCACCTTATTTTTTGTTCCATTTCAAAGGGAAAAGAATGAAGAATAAATGTAAGCCTACCATTTACATCCTATTTCAAGAGGTATTTTGTCACTGCAACATAATACAATGTAACAGGCTGCCAATCAATCGCAAAAAGCTTGCTTGAATCTCTTTCAGCTAAAATTGTCTTTAAAGTGAAGTCTCCCACTTAAGGGCAAGAGAACAACAGTAGGCATCTTTTAAAGTATCTGTTCATGAGTAAATGCACGTTTTTCAAAAAACATTTCTCCAATGACAGGCAAAATTTGAAGACTTCAGTTCTACAACATCTGTATTTCCTTCTTCAAAAGAAAACATATAGGTTACCATTCCGTGGTCAAAAGTGAAAACGCCAACGTCACGTCCGTGGTGAATGTGATTCCGTCTGATAATGGGATTTCCATGGTTTTTCACCCAAATCCCTGCTAACGCATTATTGGATATCTCATTGTCCTCGTATATTCCCTGGGAAATAAAAATGTAAATTAAGACAGGAATCAAGAACAGTAAACAATTTTATCAAAGTAACAAAATTAACATGGAAAATTACCTGCGCGTGGTCTGTAATATAAAGTCCAACATTTTCACAGTCGCTGATGTTACAGTGTTTAATAGTAGGACAAGCTCCCTGGCCACTAACACAGACTGCGGAGCCAACTGGAAGAAAACAGTACAGTTACCATAGCTTCAAAGCATAGTGTATTTATAAATAGTCTGGCAGTGCTTTCGCAAGAAAAGTTAGTGTGAACTGATATTTAAAAAAGATTTGGTGTGCACAGAGCCAAAGCATTGCAAGCCACTGGCAGAAAAACACTAATGTCATCATTCTGCAGATGCAAAAACCACGGTAGGAGTTGCTTTAAATCACCCTGCCAAGGTTAAACAGCTGCCAGGACAATGGTTTATATAATAATTCATGCTTGTGAAAGTTCTCACTCATTTATTTCCCTGTGTTAGGCCCACTGTATGCTGACGGTTTGCAGCAGAGGACAACAGAAATCTAACAGAATTCTCTGCTAATTACTGCCTTGTTTTACTTTCCTTTAAACTTTCACAACTCTGTACTTCAAAGAGGCCAAACAACAATTTTGAAACATACAAAGACACACTGTCTACCCAGCGTTGAGCAGTACACAAATGCACAATCTCAAGTACAGAACTAAACATCAGAAACCAACAGGTCTCTTCCCAGCTGAATTACAAAGCTCCTTGAATGATTTCAGCTACCATACCATAACCCAGAAAATACATATTTTCCAGGAAACTAGGACTCAAACTGCTCAGGACTTCAGCAGATCAGCTCAATCCCCTAAACACCATGAAGTGTGACAACATGAGATTCCACAGCTACTAAAATCAACAGTGATTTCTGAAAGGTAAGAGTTCACCTCAGGGAACCTGGCCTACGTAACGCACATTCCCCACAATTAAACATCACTAAATAAGCAAGCCAGTACCTGCTCTGTTAGTCAGTTTTCATATATCCTTCTAGCAAAGTACCACAAAGACTATGCTTAAATAATTCACACTCTCATTTACAGACAGCTTATTTTTTTTTTAATTCCTAAAGAAACTATTTTGATTGTCTAGTCTGGCCTTATGAATAATACAGGCTATACTAATTCCCTGAATTAAGTCCTGCTTCAATTCCAGTAGCAGCAACTTCAGCACATATCGTGTAGAAACATATTTAATTTTGATAACTCCATGATTTCCAGCAACTGAGAAACCAGCATAAAGCTTGTTAGCTGGCTAGAGGGCTGCTGCCCTTTTAATTTACACTTTAATTGCTCATCTGAATTCCTCCAGCTTTGGCACCCAGTTACTGGTTCTCTTTACACCAGTGTATGCCATACCCAGCGCACGCACACGTTCAGCGCAAGCAATTTCCTCTTTCAGCTTTCTCCTTGATAAAGTAACAAATTGCAGTCACTGTTTTTCACTACAACTGAATTTTTCTACTTTACCTTGTATGACTTTTCATTGAACAGTTTCTAAATTTTCCAACATGTTGCTATGGACACCAGAAAAGAGCACTTTATTCTGAAAATAAAGGACTAAGGACTAATCAGAGGTGTTAAGGCAGTCTCTCTACTTCTCCGTATTCCCACAGGTATAACTAAGGATCACATCAGTTCTTTTGGCCACTGGACTACATGACGGCTCATACTCAGCAGTTTATCCACAGTGACTCTAAGCTTTTTCCAGCTTTCCAGGAGAGGAATCACTTAGAAATAGGAACAAAAGCAAGTTGTGTGTACAACTCTGCACTTGGTCAGAGTAATGCGAGTGGTGCTTGACAGTCTACCTACCAGGCAGGTCACAGCAACCCATCCTCCTGGTTATTTATAAGACTAGTTATATAACATTCATATCATAGCTACTACAGTGAAGTCCTCATTGTCTACAGGTCTCAGCAATATGGATCTTATTTCTTCTCTGCAAGTCAAGAAGTCATCTTTGAAATAACCACCCAAAAAAGCCATTAGAGTTACCCTGAAAGTTATTTTTCATCTATTTGGTGTAGGCTCTGGGCATGCTATAGAACTCTAATACTTTAAGGCACTATGTGTTGATGTCAAACATTTTTCAAGGATCTGTGTAATTATACTGGGACTGCAGCCTTCTTTTGGTCAAAGAAAGTAAACAAAAATGCCAACAGTGTAATACAACCATTATAACCTTCTGTAAATACACACTAATTTGATTCATCATAAATTTTACATTCTTGATTGACCAAAACCCTGCATTTATACCTCACCATTCCAGCCAGGATCAACAGGCAGTACTCCTGCCATACTCCATCCTGTGTAGTCTCTCCCCTGCCACCTCCCCCAGGGAAAAGGATCATCTCATCACAGTTTCAAGTTACCACTGATACACAATAGGAAGCCAGAGAAGTTCTTGGCCAGTTCTTTTTAAACTCCTGCATGATTTTAGAATGTCTATTTTTACAGCTGTTTAACCTCATCCACAGTCACTGTCAAGAGTGGAACGTGTTTCAATATCCCTCTAGGGGATGAGGGCATTTATCATTCCTGCCTGTTCTCATGAAATATGGAACAAAAATTACACAACACTTTGCCATTCAAGTTTTTCCATTCTATGATGGATCAGCATCACTGCTAAAATTCCCTTTGTTCCCCAAATTAAGATACAAGCACTGTCTCTTCTAGACAGATGTTGCATCTTGTCTTGTTTATCAAGTTCTTTGTGGCAGCAAAGTGGTATTTTGATGGTGTGTTTTTATTTTGGAGGGAGGTCCTCACGGTTTCCCTCAATTCCTAATTTCCTATTTATATTAACTCTTAATAACTTCTTTCTTGTACTTCGTAATTGCTTTCACTCTCCTTCCTCCATCTCTTTTTGTGAGACTGAGGAGCTATGGGTTTTTGGAACCCAGTGTGATGTTCTAAAAGCATACCTCTATCACATTTTGCTTATTTCAATGAAAGCTATCTTTATTCTAACTCACTTCACTGGACTTGATTATTGATTGTGTGAAATTGGTCTTTTTGGAGTACAAAGCACATGTAGTACTGGTTCAAGCTTTATTTTGTTTACTCAGAATATAATGATTGCACACACTTCAGCAATATTAATTTTTTTTAAAAAAAGGAACACTGCATCCACTAATACTTTTATCCATCAAGGTGAAAACTAACACAGATTTCTTCCACAATGGATGCAACAGAACTTCTAGACTCAGGATCTTGCCATTTAAACTTTATTTGAAAATATTTCAAAAGATACTTCGGACTGACAGCAGAAACCTCCAGCTTAATTCACTTGCACTTACATAGCTCCCATCTTTACGTATGACATACATTAAGAACTTTACATACGACATAATGTAGAAATATGCTTTAATGCAATTAGGAGATCTACAGAAAGGGTATCAAGCATGTGCTAGGAAAGAGGTTTTGAATGCCTATGGATCAATACTTCAGAGACATCAATTATCTGGAAACAGTAAATGCCTTCTCTGGCAGCCTGCCATTATTCCTCCCTTTTTACACAACCTCAGTACTTCCTGAGTAGGTTATAGCATGGCTTGGTAGGATTAAAAAGCCAATAAAACTTGTTAATCAATAAGTGATGATAGTATAGCCTACACACAGCCTTCAAAATTGACCAGATATTTTAGTTTTGGAGAAGAGAACCAACAATTCAATACAGTAAATACTCAGAAATCCAGAGTCTTGGATGAAGCAAAACTTCAAAATTCTCAGAAATGGAAAGTGGTCATGAAAAAAATTATCACAACTTAATTTTAATAAACAATAAATATCACAAAAATATCAGGATCTAGTAGATTATCTATGAGCATGTTTCAATATGAAGTCATGCAGCTCTTCAAACTACTTTACTAATCAAGCTGAATGTGGTCTTATCTAACTCCTCTCACTGGTTGTCAGGGTCCCCAATATTGGTAAGTTCCAGAACATCTTTTCTTCATATACTTCACTTTCCCAGTATTAGCATTAACACTGGGCTACCAGGATACTAGGAGCAGCTTGCTGTCCTTTGCTCCTCTTTTGTCATTCTTAACACTTCCAAGTATTCGCTGATGTGTCTCCAATAAAAGAGATGGTGATGCAAAGCACAGAGCTACAAAGCATAGAACGGCCTGGACCAAGTGCAGCGGTTTATAGCCCAAAACCTCCGAGAAAGCGCATCTTCCTCTAGAAGACACAGACCAGGAATCCTTCCACCATTCTCATCACGGTTCCCTGTGTGGTTTTTATATCTAGTTGGAAGAACTCTTTTCTTTTTCCTTGCGTTTATGTTGAGCTGAGCAACCTCCACGCACAGCCTGCTGCACAGATCCATTCCCTCTCCCTAGCTGACCTTGGCAACGGAAAGTTCATACGGCCATTTCCACATGAAGACTCACTATCTTAATTCTCCTGAACCTCTTCTTTCTGACACTCCAACTCCACTTCATCTGGCTGTGTTCAAAGATGTTCAGCTTGCCATGTCTTGTGTCTAGTGACGGCAAACTGTCATGTTTTCCTGCCAGTGACTAAACTGCCATCCAGCTCCTCACTTCCAGACTCTGACCTGTTCTTTCCTGAATCTACACTACTGATTTTTCCCAAATCAGGTGGTATAAATTCCTCATCGTCTCTGATGGTGAAGTAAGTCTTTCAAGACTTCTGCCTGTAGAGCTACTACTCGTCCTCTGATATGTCAAATCATTCCGCTCAGAAGTGAGCTGAGCTTAGCAGTTACATCTCGTGACTGTTTAATGCCATCGATCCCAATACTGAATATCACAACGAACCTAACGAACAAGTCCCATGTGTAACCCTTGCAAATGCCCCATCCTGCCAGCTACAACTATACACCAAACCCAGGTATGTTTATTTAATTGTCACTTCTCAGTTTCAAACCAGCTGGCCAAAGAGTCCAAACAGATTCAAAGAGAAGACCAAGTACACATTATCACAGAGGTTTTGGACACAAAGAAGTCACTCTAATAGTGATGCTCCAAGGCAATTAAGGCTTGCAGACCTGTATTGAATACCTGCACCAAAAAAATAAAAATATGCCAATAGTAATCATACTCAATTTGTTGTGTTTCTTCAAACAAGAAAAAGCCCACTAACCTGTACAAGTACTTCGAATAATACAGTGATCTATAATTGGACTGCAGTTCACGGTAATCTCTAAGCAGTGGTGTGCATTGTGGTGCTGAGCAGATTTGTCATCAGGGTTGAACTGAAAAAGGAAGAAAACAAATGTTGTATTTAACTGCTTAGGCATTAAAATAATTTTTTTGAAAGTTTTGCTTCAGGTTGAGATTCTTACCCTGATTGTCATATATCCAACATAGGCATCTTCAGAACCCTCCATAAAAACGAAGGTGGAATCTCTAGTGTTTTCTATTATAACTTTATCTGCTACTTTTCCAGGTGCTGCAAAGAAAACAATTAGTAAGTCTTAGTTTATGCCACTGAAAAAAAAAAAATCCTCAAAATACTTACAAATATTCTGTTCAAAGCAACAAAGGAAAATTAATGCTATTGTTGGCACATAAATAGTCTTCCTGTCAAAAGAATCTTAAAAAAGGAAGTTTCAAAGACAATGAAGAAACCGGTCTTTAACTAAGACAAAGACAATCTGGCCCCAATTTAGTAATATCTAGTACTGCGAGAAAAACCTTCTCTTTTACAGAGCTGATTTTTGACTACTGCTTACAATGAACTAAATGAACAGCTTAAACATGGGTACCAGGCTAGAGGCAGTTTAACTCTGCTCCAAGTACAATTTCTTCTGGTATTCCAAACCCTTTTATTAATGGTAAAAACATACATTCCATCGCTGACATGAACCACTATTTACTAATCTGCTTATGACCTACAAGCGACCTTCCCACACGTCTCAAGAGTTTTGAACTGATATCCTCATTCTTTAGGAAAAAAAATCTTATCGAATTAGATTGAACTATACTACTGGCAGTATGTGCAGAAGGTTGCAAAGTGGTTCACCTGCAAAATACCATCATGTGCCATTTGATTTCCTGTGTTAACAGCGAGGCTCTGCCCGATTCTTTGCCCTTAATCCAAAGGCCGGGGATGTTTATGTTGGGATGGCACGAGCCAGCAGAGGGAGCACGAGTTAACCTCAGCCACCCACTGGAATAAATTCAATGACGCTCATTCACAAGCAAGATCGTTTGTCTGATTCAAACCTGCACATTAAACATGCAAGCCAGAAGCAGCCTTCCCTCAATACACCAAATATAAAGGTGGAAGTTTCACGGACTATAGTAGATAACTCATCTGACAGCATTTTAAACCGTTCCCAACTCGACACAAACACGAGCACGTATTTGCCCTAAATTCTGTATTTTATTGAAAAGCCTACGCACAGGATTCCTCATGAACGGGTCCTTTTCTGTTGTCTGTTGACATTAGTACAGACAAGCGGTATGTCCTGTTCTTTATCATTCTGGCAGAAAGATGTCAGTCAGAATGAAGCAACATTTACATTATTATCCAGCTTGTTCTCACTATCTAAAAGCCCAATCTCCGCTTTCATTACTGCAGAGCTGCAAATATTTTAAGGTAGTCTGGCTCTCCTCTACACCACTATCCACTTAGTACTAGATAATAACTAAAAGAGGCTTTGATGAGGAGTTGTGTCATCATATAAAACATATTTCTGTGGTTTGGTAACATTTCTATATATTCACCGTGATGCAAATGCAGTAGCATAAACAAATCTGTGTATTTCAGCACAAGAAAAGGAACAGCACCACAGTACTGCAGGTGAACCAAACCCAGGAAATAAATAAACAGAGCCCCTAGGAAGATATGAGAGCCATAAATCAGTATCAGAACTGTGTTCCCTCTCAGGGTGGCACAGAAAAATTGCATTTCACATTGGATGCTCTGAAACACTATTAAACAGAGATTTGTGGAATCGTTTGCAAAGCACTTGGATCACATTCTCTACGGACACATTCCTCTCAGCACACGAGTTCCTACACGAGTAGTAACTTCCGACTTGGGAAGGTCTCAAAATGCCCATCATGGAACATGTCAGTTAGTAAGATCGCCGCACTTACATCTCCCCAGGAAAATATGGAAGACTTCCTTAAGCATTAGTTTCGTTCTAAATGCACCAATGAAATTCTCTGCAACATTCTACTGAATCTTTGCGAACTTATCATTCAGAGAAATATCTCTATTTCAGCTTTTGGCTTAGATCACTTTAGAAAAAGGACGCCAGTACTGGAATCGGAAACGGAAGAAAAGGGCCACTAATTTTGTAATCAAGCAAAACACAGCTCCCAAGAAGTCAATTTGCTGGAACCTAAGGGAGTCATGTTTCCCCAGGATCAGAATTCGTGCTCAGCTTAAGGACCATGGATCGACTGTTTAGAAATAATGGAACGGAAAGCCTACAGTAAGGGACTGCCTAAAGAAATATAAATTAACTGGATGTTGCCTTGGAATTATTTAATTCCTCAAAAGGAATAAAACAATTTCACTTTTCACTGCATTAGAAGACAAAAAGATCACTACATTCTGTGGGAACTAACTGTGACTCAGTCCAATTGTACCAAACAAAAACCAGATACTCTTTTAGATCTTAAATTCTACAAGATCTAAACCACAAAGGTCTTAACCAGTCCAAAATAAAGCTTTCATTTCAAGGATGGAGAATGGGTATTTGAAGAAGAGCTCAGGCACGTGAAAGTACTCTTCCACTCTAAAGTAAAAAAAAAAATCTAATTATGATAGTTTTCTTACTATTTTACATTTTTCCACCCTTAAAATTACCACCACAATTCTTACTGTTTTTGCTAATTTTTTTTCTTGACTGAAGGATCTTTTGATAATCCATTTTCACTTACTTGCACATTATTTAAGTCAAATGGAAAATAAAGGGGAAAGATGAAAGCTGTAGCTCTGAAAATACATATTCAGTGAAGATTCTCAGATCAGGACACATCTGTACAACTGCTGAAACTCAGCCAACTGGGAGATTTTGTCTTAAGTGAGATGGGCACTCCATGGAAGGCTCCTATTCCTGCAGCAAACACACCCCCTTCTCCAATCATGGAAAACAGAATTCTTTTAAAAAATTCAAAGGTATTTCTGTCCGCTGAACCAGATGCAACAATTTCCTTACAGAACCTCTCCTCTTGCTTCTTTCTTGACAATTCAGATATGCCACAGCACTAGTAATACTTCTAAAGCCTTCCTTCTGAACCAACTCCTCCCCACAGATTTAAGGGAAGAAATAACCCCAAAATTAAACAGAACAACAAACTCAGAACACCAGGCATTATTCTGTAAGCATATTCTGCTTACGTGACAAAGCAGAAGCTTCTTGCAAGCTCAAGGTATGTTAAGCTGCCTTTCTAACAATGTTGTGCTTCTTCTGAAGCCAGAAGAAGAAACTATTAAAGAAATTTGAGTAGAAATGCAGAGATTTGATGCTGCCTTAATCCTACCATTCTGAAAAGCATGCCAGACTGAACAGAGAAGAGGTAGTTCTCCAAGGCTTAGCGGTCCACTTTAATTTGTTTTCTTTTCCAGTCAAATGAAAATTGACTCTCTCTACAATGTCACTCACCATTCAGTGGAGAAAGTCTGAGGAACTGAAGTCAGCAGTGCCAAAAACTGAAATATAAATACATCTAGCATTGCTGGATTCCTCTTGGAGATTTTGTTCCCCAAGACAGCTATTCTGTTACAAAAATACACAGCGAAGATCCCTAGCTTTTAAAGGACTGTACTAAAGATAACTGTTTTTCTGAATAACTTAGGTTAATTCCTGAGAAAGGGAAAGCAGATGGCTTTGCAAAACTTGAAAGGAGACAGAGAACACGCAGAAGTTTACCCAGATATCAAAGGTATCATTTCAAGTGTCATGAAGCTATTGAGAAATTTTCTGTCTTAGGACTGTGCTGATCCAGTTTCTCTCGATTTTAAACACTTCATGAAGATGATTTGCCCTATTTGTACCGTCATCCTCTCCATGAAACAGAAGCCAGGGGTTATTTGTCTGTGGCCACATCTCCATTAGCAAGCACTGCAGCCTAACACAGGAGTGGTACCACAGAGGCAAACAGTGCTGAGGCTCAGCCATCCCCAGCACACACTGCAGGACAGGGAAGGGAGAAGAGACTGACTTTGGACTAGTCCTTGCCAGGTCCCTCTGACTTAACACACACTGGCTACTGAAGGGCAGCAAGAGTATTACATGTCTCTTAAATTAGTCTCATCCAAAAGGAATCCAGTTTGTGCTCCAAAAGCTCTCCACAACACAGACCAAAGCACTGTAAGTGGGCATGTTCAGAATGTTAGCTCCAGAAATGTAGTCACAAACTGACAAACTCACATACTAACACAACCACATCTTGCAGATCTGCGGGGACGAGTTTTGAGACTAACACTGGAACAATGTGACTGCATTGCTCAAAACCATTCTCCCTGCCAAGGCTGCAAAACCCAGGAAGAAGTGCCAGAACAGCCTCACTTAAGAACAAAAACAGTTGGTATGGAGAACAGATAAATACCCGAAGAGAAGGACTTTGCAAAACAAAGAAAATATACGTACAAAGTACACCGACCATAACAAACAAAAAACCCACCCTTACAAACAAACAAAAAACCCCAAACCCACCACCCTCAATAAAACCCACAAGCCAGTAAACCCAACCAACCCAGAGAGATGGCTTCTCAGAAGACACAAACAGCAGGTAATTCACTTCTGGGTCACCACAGGAGCAAGAGGTCTGAGACCCCTTAACCAAAATCTCTACCAGACAGTGATACACAACCTGAATTCCTACCAGTTATCATACTGGGAATTAGTATGCTCCTAGTAGTGACAAGTACCACAATTTGCAGCCTGGTACATTATATTAACTTCCTAAACCTTTCCTATTCTCCAAGTCTTATTTCCTTCTCCATAAAGGTTCCTGTTCAGAGGAACAGTTGGCACAGAACAGAGAAAGAACCTCCAGTCTCAGAATCTTTCTGCTGGATGTTCTCATTTTCTTCCTCAAGATGGAATTATGATACTGAAGAAAATGGGACAGATACTAATTTGGGCTTGTTCCCACTGCTGGTTTCTACTCTGGAGATGGGTTTTATATATATATGTATGTATGTACAAATTTTGACTGCAGTCCTATAACTGAATAAGCTTTCTGACAAATTCCATGTATTTTCTCCAAATGAAATAAAAAGATAAATTAAGTTATTCCAAGAACCAGCAAGCAGACAACAGTACTTAAGTCTGACGCATCAGCTACTTCTGAGTTAGTGACACTTGTACAAAAAACACTTGCTAGGCAGATGAAGAAAGATGGTTATTTATACTGGATATTTAATACACCAGAGTATCACGGTAATTAAGCTAGGAATTAACACAAGTTTGAGACAGTGATGCTCTCTTTTTACATACCTGCACCAATCATGGTGATTGGAGATTCTATATATATCCATTCATCAGTATATATACCAGAGTGAACAAAGATAAGTCCATCAAAATGAGCTTCTTGAACTCCACCAAGAGCATCCTCAATGGTATCATAATACTAGAAGAAAAGGGACAAATTTAGAGTAATGACCATTTCCATTTATATAGATATATAAATATTTTTAAGAACTGCTTTAGAAACATACCAACATATTTTCTCTTCCTTTGTATCTTGCAGGATTACTGTAGAAGTGTTCAGCAAAACCTGGCTTTACATGTGCTCCTTTGTACTGAAACAACGAAAAGAGTTTGTGATAAGCTGGCAGACAGGTGGGCCTGAATGCACTGACAGGAGATCTACTAATTCCCTAATTAACAAGCCATTTGCTGATATCAGTTTGTCCCAGGAAGTATGGATCATACACTGACCTCCCACTCTGGGCACACAATTTCAAATGACAACACCAAAACAAGTCTGAGCCTAAGGGAGTGATCAACTAAGCCGAGTCCAACGACTTACACAGCCAGAAGCCTCAAAACTGACTGAAAAAGCTTCACACACCTGAAGCATTCCCCAAGAGCTGTCCTTACTTCCATCTCTTGATTTTCTAGCAGCTCGCCACAAAAACCGCATTTATATGGCGAGGAAAAGAGAATCCCATACCTCAACTTGTGATTGAATAGTAAACAAAGAAGCAAGTCAAGCTTTTGTCCTCAATGCGCTCCAGAAATTCATTAACCAACAACACATGGCATTGTGCAATACACTCGCCTCGATGTTTATTTATGTTTTCCTAACATTATGCCCAGTCATTTGTTCAATACCTTTGAAATTCTGGATTAGGGGTCCAATCACATTCCTTAAAGAAAACTTGTTTACCTCCAGTCAGGCCAGCTGTAAATCACTATTTAGCCCAAATGGTGTTATCAATATATGTTCAGTTCACCAGAGGAAGATGCACACAAATCTGATAACCAGCACACACACTGGTTTAGTAAGATATGACAACAACATCTTTCCAGTTGCGAGTCTCAGACCATGACAATCTCATACACAAAATTTCAGTGATGCAAAATCCAGCACAGAAGAGCTGGATACTTAAGGACTCCACTTCACCATGCGGTGTCTCCCTAAAGTGTGCCTCAAAACAGGAAATAACTTCTGAATTCTCCCTACTGCACAACACCACAAGGATCTTAAAGTCTAAACCCAAGATAATTACTGTTGTCAGCCACATTTCAGAAGTTGGTGTTTTTACTTTTATAAATACCTATAAATTTGAATATAAATGAATAAAACTGTTACCAGCTGCTGGAAGCTTTCTTTCCAGGGATTTGGATGTTCATATTCTTCTGGATTAATCTGATAAAATTTACCAGGTTCAGGATGCATCATTGGACGAGTGTACTCAAATACTTCCATATACAATCTTTTCCTGAGCAGAAGAAAAAAATAACGTGCTTCTGATTACTCTTCCATTTGAATATAAAACCAAAGGCTAAAACCCGGGGTCTTTTCAAACAGAATTTGCCAGTCAGTGACAGTGAATAGGACCGAGATCAGTACCTACCACATAAAACCAATTTTTCTGTTATACTGACTTTTGTGGTTTTCTGACAGAAATTTTTATGTGTTTTACAATCCAAGAGAAAAAGTTCTCAACACGCAATTTTCATGAAGAAACTTAAGCCGTTACACTATTTGTGAATCAGACTCTAACTGTACATTAACTACAGCATTGCTTTAACGCTTACAAAAGCTAGTAGCACAAGTACAACAAAAGTTAAGACCAAGTGTGACACCACCTCTTCCTCACCTTGCCAAAAAAAGACTGAGAAATGCATTCACTGAGAACAAGTGATGCACTGTATTCCAAAAAGAGTTCATCAGTGAACAAATTACAGTGGTTTAAAAAGAAAAAAACAGCACACAGCAGTTGGATTCTTTTCATTAGTGCCAGAATGCAAATAATTGCAGTGTCTGAGCCTGCTGATATTGAGCCCAGACTCACAGGATGCCACTGAATCACAGAAGTTGTAATTCATCTGACAAGGCATCCCCAAAGCTGTCTTTAGGACAGAAAAAAAGGGGTAATTCTGTGATGTAATTTTATTATTTTTCTTTCAGTCTTAATCTTTACTTTAAAAACAAAGCAGCTTAAGAACATGTTGATTTTTTCCCTTACAAAAAATTACAAATTTAGATCCCATTTATCCAATAACGCAGGGGTAGAGTAGACTCATATGGGGGAAAACAGCCCAAGTATTCAGCCATAAAACAAAACAAACAAAACCCAAACCAAACAAAAAACCCATTTAAGTAACACTAGACAAAGCTTGCATGTAAGGTGAAGAAATGTTTTGCTCCTTTTGTGTGAAGTAACACAGTCCCCATAGTAGCCTAAAAAAGGTTAAAGGGGGAAGAAAGAATGGCAACTAAAGGTTAAAACAGGCATTGTTTAAGCAATATCTACACTACTAGAGAATCAAGTTTTACTGTGTAATAAATATAAGCAGACATTCATAAGTAACAAATAATGCTTAACTAAACCAGACATAATAAAATACAACTGGTTTTACTTCAACTAATTGTAACCAACATTTCAATTTTTCTATTGTACTGGCATCTCGAGCAGCACATCTAGTATTTCTCAAGATAATGAGGAATAGCTTTTCACTTACCACAAAATTGGATCATTAGCCAGCTCACTGAAGCGTTTACACACACAAGCTGCTCTACAGAGATCCTGCTCCAGCAGGTAGGAGAAGATCTTTAGAACCACTTCATCTGGCAACTTCTCCTGAAGATATTGTTCTGCAGGTGCTGCTATTAAAAAGTAATCAATACAAGGTTATTGACGTATTTAGCAAGCTCAAACTCTGACTGAAAAAGATTACCAACTTGTCCCTTGAAAGATTCCCATTTAAAATGCCAATTATCTCAAGGCAGCCTTTTTTTAAAGCATGTTTCTTCTAAAACCAAAGGCAAAAAATCCGATAGAAGTTACAGACTTCAAGTCCTCTTTCCAAACTTCTTAGTTCACCTCTTCTATTGGAGGACTCTTTCTGCAAACAAGTGCAGATGTCAAGTAGGCTACTGTGCATGTTCCAGATATGCTGGCTTCTCACTTCTATTAGCTTCATTGTGGTTCAATTAACCCACATTGTCCATACAATAATAATGCAGTCCCAAAGCCAAAATCTCTGCAAATATTTTCAAACACATAAGAATTTAATCAGAAATAGTCACTGTCTGGAAAAACTACTAGGATGACTTCCTTGTTCTCCCACAATGAACGCATTACGGAAAGAGGACATCTGGGACGTAGAAAACCAATAGCTGGCAATAATTCCAAAGTCTCCTCCTTCCACTTACTCCCATTTATGTTCTTCCTTTTAAAATGAAAAATCTAAACCAGAAGAAGTGCTGGTCTTGCCAGGTGTATTTCTTCAGAGAGGCTGGAGAAAGTTGTAATCCCGTGTCATTGTGTGGAGACAGGAGTGCACTTTGTTAAACCCCTGCTCCTGGGCACATGGACACTCCACATACAACAGTTCCTTTGGGACAGCCCTGCCTGCAGTTTGTGTTCTCACCAGACCCTCCTGGGGCAGGAATCCTCAAAGCAGGTGAGTTCTGCTTGCAAAGGTCACTTGTTTGGCTAATGTCTTCAGGATCCTTTCTATGATCCTAAAGGCACAATCACACAGAGCAGCTTCCAAAGTTTAGAGGATTTGTATGCAAGGCATTCTAAGTTCCTGCCTGCTAAATTCATGACACAATTACATCTATATAATGCCCCTCACATTATTTTTTCTTAGAACATGTGAGTCTAAGGAGCAATAAGATTGTCATTTTTGCTACTATGAGAAGCCTACTGAAGTGACCTTAAGAAAGATCACCGACCAAATGTGACGGAGTAACATTCTGAAGAATAGCATCCATGTGAGATTTCGCATATAAACAAAACAAACCAAGCAAACAAACTGCCCCAGGATTCCCCTGGGCAAGGCAGCACAAAGAAATGCGTTATTTCCAGCTGTGAGAGGAAGAAGACAGGAACTGCAGGGACCAAACTGCGGCTTTTTTATCTCCCCTTAAACTGCAGTCTGCAGACCACATCACCAGCACCTGTGTACTATGACAGAAGTGATTAGAGCTGTTTCTCCAGGGTCTCATGCTTACAGCTCTGATCAGACCAGGTAGTAGAAACTCTGAAATATTCCTGAGTTTGCAGCACCTTTCCCTGAACATGTTTCTTGCTGTGGCATTGTATGAACATCCCCTTAGTGATTCCCAAATACCAATTTCCTCTTAGATGCCAGAGCGGCATTTGTGCAGTTGACAGCTGCTCACAGCAGTATCACAGCTTAAAGCCATAAACTGTAGGTCCATGCCACTTCAATCCAACAAAAATCTATGCTGTGCCAAAGTGGTAAGTGCCATCATTCCACATGCCCACAGCTATTTACTCCCACAGTATCCTATCTTCCTCCAGAATTTTTACAGCTCCTTGCTGTAGTTCATTGCAAGCTACAGAACTGCTAGCATGGAACACAAGGAAGGAGACAGGAATGAATGCCCAGAAATTGGCCAAGACAGTTCTCTTCTGCAACAGCATTATTAATGGCAGATTACAAAATTATTTTGATTCAAGAAAAAAACAAAACAAAACAAAGCCTTATGAGCCAGGCTGAAGCCAGTAAGTTGGTAAAAGTTATGAAATGCAAGTAGTCTGGAAAGGCCTTCTGCTCAAGAGACAGCTGGGGAGCCTGAAGTCTGAAAAGTGTTAACAGCGGCCTGTAAAGGGAACATGGCTGGGCACCACCAAAAAATGTTACATGCACTATCAGTGCTGGTTTTTAGAAAGGTCCTTTTCCGCTGGAGATATAAAGGGTCTTCCCTGTGTCAAACAGGCAGGAGCAGTTCATTCTACAGTCCTAATTACTCTTGAAATGCATCACAGGATAATTGGACATTGCTTCGGAATTAATCTTTTTCTGGTACCTTTCCAGTTAGATGTAGTCTTCTACTGTCTTACTGAAAGCTAAAACATGATACTGCAGATGCAAAACAGTAAATCCTCCCAAGTCTTCCATGACCTGTCTTCTCCTTTTAACACACAAATCCCTGAGGCATACGATTTAAGCAGTTACTTCCATAAACAACCTGCAGGTTTTTTTCTTCCTTTATCTATGTTAGGACTTTGAACAATTTTTTATTAAAGAGGGAAGCTCACTAATGTAGTGTATTCCCACTGCTCCAAAGTTCATACTCCTGTTTTCCTCTCTAGGCTCTATTTCAAAATTAAAATTGAAATCTAGATGTGTTTCCTTACTTCAGGGGACAAGGACCAACTTTGAGAAAGTGTCAAAACACTTGAAATAAAAAAAAATAAAAAATTTAAAGCCTCAATAAACCCCCCTGCCCCTGCAATTTTTCAAGTTGCCTTTACTTGGAAACTTAGGCACTGTTTTCAAAATGAAGATGATGATTCTACACGTGTTTGCAATCCTCACTCAGCTTTATCCAAAATCCTGTAGAAGTGAGCAATTTAATTTAAATTGCCCTTCTGCTCAATTAAGCAGGGGTTGATTTAAGATTTCTCCACTCAAATCACTGATACAGTGATTACCAGGTGAAATTCTCCAGAATAATTTGAAAAAGCTAATTTACTTCTTAATGTGAAGACTTTTCTCTGTATCCAAGAGAGACCTACATGCTTTTGTTCTATAAATCCACACTTCACATCTTGAGTATCTTTTAGTAATGTGTCAAAGCAAGGATGCAATCAATGTGTTCTTCCTCTCAGTTTACAGAAGTGAGCCAAAACAGTTTTAAAAGGCTTGTCTGGCCACCAAATCAGAAGCATTTATATGCTCCCACACCTGACAACTTCATGCCTACTGATGAAGTGAAGGTAATGTACAAAATGCATACTCATAGTAAAAGAAACCCAACCAGTTTTCCGAATAAGTGTCGAAACTAGACAAGAATAAAAATAAAAACAAAGCACGGGAGGTCACCAATCTTTGCCCTAACATAAGCTGACAGTTGAACTATTTATGATTTAGTAAGCATTAATATACCGCACATCTGAAAGTTAGAAACACAGCTAGTTATGTCATTCAGTTTCCACAGGATATGCACGAAGCTAATTCAGTTTCAGTTTTGATCATTTAGCTGATAGGTACTAGCAAAGTAATACCAAGACAAAGACGAGGGAAAGCTGCCTGAAAGTGAATTTCCTTCTTTGTACAAAAACCAAGAATGCCATCCCAAGAATCCAAAATTGTAACTCATGTCTTATATGGTTGCCTTTTTCGTCCATTTTAGTGGAAAAGATGGAGATAAACAGCTTTTGCTCCATAAGGATGTATTTAGTAAAACCCTTTTCTTGTTAAGAAGCAGAAATACGCCAGAAACATCGCACGGATTGTTCTCGGGAAAGTATCTTAGGAAACCAATAGGAAAAGAAAAAAATCAATTTAAAAAGTCAGTAAGTTCTGTAAACTATGAGTTATGCATGTTCCTAGTGTACAGAACAATCAGTGAGTGATCCAGTAACCTCAAGTCTCAGTACGTACTGCAAATCCATAGTTCAGTGAAAAGAGAAATTTAAAATAGCAATACTCCCAGCAGAACTAACTCTGAAATCTGTATTAAAATACACATTTTTCCAACTCCTGGCTTCACTCCAGTTGGAAACTCTAGTTGACAGGCATTTTTTCCTTTCAACTTTGCTGAATTTTCTTCAACTCAGAGTCAGTACAACAAGGATTGGTTTTCCACCAAGAAATTTTCCTGTATTTCTAGTCCCATACCTTCATTTCATCTACAATTCTAAAGTAAACAACTGTACAGCCCAGATGACAATACACAGTCACCACTCGTGACAATCCAGAAAGTCCCATGCTTACGACTCTGTTACAACAGATATCATTACCTATGCCAACAAAAACGTGAGGTGAAGGGGGCTGTGTGTTAAAATAAATCTCACCACAATCAATACTTGCACAAACTTAGAGGAATCTCTTAGAAACTCATCAGGGAGAATAAAAAATAACCATCACCCATACTGGGAAAGACACTAATAGAAAATGGTTTGAGGAGGACACTCCCTTCTCACATTGCAACTGGTTTGAACGCAGTCTTAAAAGTAAAATTGTAAAATCACTGTTTACAACTGTTCCTCTGTTAATTCCATGCTGGAGAAGCCTCCACAATCCCCGTACTTTCCTCACATGAGCTCAAGAATCTAACAAATAGAATGCACAGTGAAAGTGTGGAGAATCCCTCTGGAAATCAGTGCCATTCATGTTGTAAAGCTACACACTTTCGCTAAAGCAAGGGGGAGAGTAAAGCACAATGAAAAACACAGCAAAAAAGTGAATGAAATGGAAGAAAAACTAAGAACAGTTAAGAGAAACAGAGTCTGTGACAAGATAACTCTGCACAAGGCTCCAGAGAGCAGATCAGGAAATGAACCAATGCAAAATGACACAGGTTTATGTCCAACTGGTTCTGGCTATATCGAGAATATAAATCTGAAGTTAAATGGTTCTTAAACAGCTGCTGAAATTAAGAGTTGATAGAAGAGGGGGAGAATAAGACAAAGCAGGAAAAAGACAGAGAGCTCAAAAGACAAAAACTATGTTATGGAAAAGATGAGAAGCCAGAAAGAGCAGACCTCAACAGAAGCAATGAAAACAGACCCAAAGCCTTGTGCCAGCTGCTCCGTTTTAATTCACAATATTAAGAGAGACATGGACTTAAAAAACCAGAAGCAAGAAAAGCAGGAGAAACCACATCGATGGGAGCTGGCAAGCATTGGTGCTGATTCTCCAAGCAAAAGTGACAGCAGATCTCCTGGAACTGAAGAGTGTGTCAGGAGACGAAAAAGAATAGAAGCAGAGAGACTGAAAAACTACACAGAAAACAGAACAAGCAGGGTGTGCCGTGCGCCTGTATATAGCTACAAAGTGTGTGCACACAAATAAAATACACACACAATATAGTTATACACACATGTATTGGATGTGTGCTTATCATACAATGTACGTATACTTCAGATGTGTGCAAAAATCTGTGTACATTACTTACGCAGGTATACGTGTATTTTGTTTACAAACACGAAGTATGTCCCTCTCTCCACAATGAAGTGCTATAATGACATATCCAAACTACCTCTAAACAATGCAATGAAACAATGCTATCAATGTGACAAATGGTAAAAAAGGCACCATTGCAGCATTATTGCTCCCAACAGTATCTTGGATTAAACTACACAGCACTGAGAATAAAAAACAACCAAAACATGCCTGCAGTGAAGCAGACAGAACAAAGAATCTGATTCTGAAAATTCTGATAAAAATCATGGGACCAAATTTGAAGTTGAGAACGAGGTTGAAGTTTTGTTGTTTTGTTTTGGTCTTTTTGGTTTTCCCCACTACTGTTTCTTCATTGAAGAACACACAAAAAAATAGTTTAGGGACAATGTGTGTGGGAGAATGTGTGACGTTAAAATCGTCCCT
Source organism: Cnemophilus loriae (assembly GCA_013397755.1). NCBI lineage: Eukaryota > Metazoa > Chordata > Aves > Passeriformes > Corvidae > Cnemophilus > Cnemophilus loriae. The sequence goes on from VZTF01001119.1 coordinate 313,609, forward strand.
CACCCCCTTTTTTGTACAAAAGTTATTACCTGATAAATCCTGGGATTTCCCAGATACTCTAGCACGTTTTGCTCGGTGACCAAAGTTTTCAGTAGCTGAAGTAGAGGCACCCTTTAATGGAATAAATAAGAATTAGTTCAGTCATTAGATAACTTAAGGAAAATACTAATGAGTTTCATATTCCTGAAACAGTAAAATTTCCTTTACAATTAAAACTAAAGAAGTTACCTCCATACTGCTCTTTGTAGGACAAGCTGTTCTTTTAGGTAGAAGAGTTTTTCTGCGAAGTTGGTATGGACTGTTTTGTGCACCAGGACCTGATTCTTCTGCAACCATATCTGCAGGTACATCATCATCTGCAAACAAAAAAGAAATTCGATAATTGGAATTGTAGTTTTGCTTTATACCAAGAAAATGCTACAGAAATTTTCAGGTAAGTACGTAGTCAGAAGGGTGGGAAGGAAGTGCTAGCAAATAGAGAACTTCTAGTCAGAATATACACAGCAAAAACCCACATGAGAATCTAAGTTCCTTCATGTGTACTTCCTCCATACATACACAGCAGCTACACCAAAAGCAGCTTAAGAAAAACCAAACAACCAAAACCCTAGGCTTTTTGTTTCTCTGCAAGCATTTAATTCACTATGCTAATTCAATCACCTCATTACTTCAAATTTTTCACCTAACACTATCAGCAGAATGAGGAACACTGAAGTGTCAATTATTAACTAGATGTTATCAAGAAATCCTTTAGTAAACATAGCACTTAGTACAAAACTGAAGTCTGAGTTTTCCTCAGACATTCTGGGAACAGCTCAGGCCAGCCCACAAAACCTTCTGTAAAATGGAGGTAGCTTTAAATACATACATTCTCTTCACCTAAATTATACTTGAAAAAGTAAGAGCATATTTTCTCCCTGCCCTTTAAAAAAGAAGTGCAGAAAGTGTCGTGAGTATAATTTTAAAGGTTTTGATTCATCAGTTTCAATTCTCCCTGTTCATATATTTATGGAACATACTTAAAACAAGTAAGAAATAATTACTCATTGCTGCATGCCCTATAACTAACATTACATTATTAAGTTGCAAGAATTTTTAAAAGGCCAGAGCAAAAAGCATCTAAAAAATAAATTAAAGCCAACTCCACCTAAGTAAAAGATACACTTTCTGCAGGTGCTTAACTGTGAGAAAACAATTTTGCATTTCCTTTTCATTTTAATTGTTTTTTGCTTTCTAAACTGGGCGAAATGTGATGTTAAAGGAATAGCCATAAAAGAAATGCCACAGAGCCAGCGGTTTTCCTGAATATATTAGGTTGAAGATACTGAAGTAAAAAAAAAAAAAAAAATCCACAAAAAAGAACCCAATATGCCACCTATAAAACTCCCCTACTCTTCCAATACTACAGCAGTCTGTTTAAAACACAAAGCAATGCAATTCTGAAGCGAATCACTTGCATTTCAAAATCTTTATCTCGTGATTTTCCTAAGGGTTTCTGGTTTGGACTTTTTGACATAAATTACAAAACACTGTACTTATATTGGTTTATATATACCATGTAGCCTGAGCTGCTACATCAGTGAAAAAAAAAAACAAACCAAAACTCCAAACTATTTTTCCCCTTCCCTAGCAGGTATTTATAAACTGCAACCTTGCCATGTACCATTAAAGACCACAACACTGCCACACATCCAAACACAGGACAGAAGCTGGTGCGAAGATGAAGTTCACTGGTGATGTGTACAACGCCACACAGGCACCCCAGAGCAACAGAGGAGAGCTTCATCAGCTCATTAATCCACCTGAAAATTAACCTGCAAGTACCTCCATGATCAGCAGCCCAGCAGCTGGTCCAGCTCAGCACAGCCACAAGACCACATGACTGGAAAGAACCACCAACCCTTTTGCAGCAACAGCACGGCTTTTTAAGGACAGAAATGAACTGTGAAATTTCTGTCAAGACCCACCACTTTTTCAAAGAGAGCCACCTCTGAATCTGCTGCTTACCAGGCATACGTCGCATGTGACCACTTCACTACCTAGGAAGGGTTTTTATGAATTATGCAAAAAGCCTGAAGGACATTGATAGATGAACTGTAGTGAATTTTCCTATGGAGGCGTGTCTGGCACAGTGTGGGGATCACTGCCCATGGGAGGTCAGTAACCTCAGAGTAGACTCAGTGCATACTCATGGTTCAGCCACTTGGTTTTAATCTGTTTCTTTGCATCTCTGATCGAAAACACCCTCTCAATTTAACAAGGTAGGCAGAAGACAGAAGCTGTTACAGGAGAGCTCCCAGCCTTCCCTGGCACACCAGAGCAGAAAAGGAGCCATGGGTGTGAAGCAGGCCCTGCCAGGAGGAATTCAGGTACCACCACCAGCCCCCAAGGCTCCCCACAGCAAAACACCCAAATGTACTCAGACACTGCAGCAAGGATCGATTTTGCAGCCCTTGTTCCTATTTTAGATCTCATACAGTAACTATGATTACTGCTGCTAATATCCCCCAGAAGCTACCTGGGGACTTTGAGCGTGGTGTCTCAAGCCCCCACTGCTCCCCTATTTTGCATTGAAGACACAAGATGACTGTCAGAACAGCTGGGTTTTTCCCCCTGTTCTGGATGGTCGGTACAACAGCTCAGAACTGCCACACGAAATACAGCAAAAGCATAGTAAGTACAGATAACAGAGAGAAAAAAAAAAAGAAAAAATCAAAAGCAAAGAAGAGAATTTTGATCGCTCAGTAGGTGATGAAAAGGGCATGGATAAACCCCCATGAGGTCTTCAGAAGAACACCCATGGAGGCCATAAAAGACAAAACATATTACTGCTGGAAAGAGACTACAGAAGCCTGTGGGGTACAACAGAAGTAAAGGTCAGTTTGGCTGAAATACTGAAGGACTGGCTAAGCAGAAGAGAAATATATTCATTTTCTTGCAGTGCGTTTAGGAAAATGGCAGGAGTCCCACTCAAAGATCACTCTTCTAGCACAGACGACATTAAGGGATATGCACACATTCACAGTAGGTATCGGCAGAATTAAAATCTTCCTTTTTCCATCTGAACAGCAAGGAAGACGAGGGAAGGGTACCATGATGTCTCTCACCAGCAGTTTTTGCCACACTTCTGAGGGGCTTCTGCACAGATTTCTGACACTGCAGAAATAACAACTGATCCTATTTTTCCAGATGCAGCCTGTGTAGTTAGTGCTAAGTGAAACACTCCCAGGAAGCCCTCAAGGTCTTGAGTGATCTCTTACAGCAGTAGCCTTGGTGCTTGGTTTTAGCCTTCCAGATGCTCCCTGTAAGCCCTGAACAGACTAAAGCAGCCACACTGGGAGCCTTCAGAGATGCTGCTCACGAAGCAATACTTCAACACTGCACACTGCCCTTCCCTGAGCAAGAAAACTCTTAAAACAGACTCCAGGAGCTCTATTTCGAAAATCTTTCCCTAAAAAAACACTTAAATATACACCTGCTTTAGAGCAGAGATAGCTATTTTAAAATACAGAAGCTCAGTGCCTCCAAAATATTTTGAAAAATCCTATTTAAAGTGTAACGGTATCAGGCAATAACAAACATAAAAAGCATTATAATCACATCTGTTGATGATAGAAGCATAAAAGTCAATAAACAAATTTGGAAGAGTGTGTGTGTAATATTAATATCATCATACAAACACCTGCTGAATGACTGCCAGATGCTGTCACAGTTTTAACCAAGTCAATATGTTTGCAGTTTTTAAGAGATTAAATTAAGCTGAGTCTGCTCTCAAATAAAAATATTTACCCAAATATTTTACACCAATTATATTGTACAGTAAGATAAAATAATTTCAAATAAAATCATGTTTACCGAACTTCGTGACACTGACAGGTCAAAAAACCTTAATTTAAACTAAGAATTATCTCATCTGATAGTTTGAAAGGACTCATGAACCTGACCTGTATCACTATAAGCTTTAAGACCCACGAAAGACCAAAAAGGATAAATACTTCCAGGAGGAAAAGAAATAGAAAAATCTGCCCTTCTGGCAACTGCTGTCAAGACTGCTTTGTATTTCCACAGATGCTGTGGAAGTGAGTACATTAAAATAAAGGAAAAATAAAATTACACAATTGACTTCTTTTGTTTCATGAAGACGTAAGTTACAGAGAAGTGACAGTGTTGTCAAGAGCTACTTACTAAAAGATATAAACACCTACGACACTTCCAGAGAAAATTTATCATGTCCATGACATCTTTTCCAAAACATGTGCATGTGGTTTCATTTCTACCTTACATGTGTTCAGATAGTATTTCCAAAAGGCATCTTAAATATAAATTACAACTGTAAGGTTGATAAATTCTTTAAAATAAAAAGTAAAAAGCTTTAAATTCCCCCAGTAGACTCATAAAAAAGAAAAAGGGGGGAGAGAGTCCCAAGGGAGGCAGCTCATACACTAATCTGTAGGGTTTGATCACTTCAGTTTTTACTCTACAACATCACATTTTTGTGCTGGTTTTCTCTACCTTCTCCAAATGGGGCAGGAGGAGCAAAACAAACCAAACAAAAAGATTTGTACCCAAGAGAAGCAGAGTCCTGGGGGTGGCAGGTATTTCCAAACACACACAGCACTGAAATTGCTCCTGCAAGCTGGGGGAAGAAAGTGGTGAGAAATGCAACCAACCAGTCTGAAGACAGGAAAATCCATATCAAATTGAGAGCAGATCTAGAAGAGCAGCTCTGAAAAATAAAGTTAATCCACACTGAACCTATTTGAATGAAGCCATGATTCATCTTGCCTATCAAACAAATTTTAACAGGAAGAGTTCATTACACAGTGTTTTAAGTAGAACCAGTACAACTTCAGAATGAAATAATAAACTATTAAAACAAAAAAATCCCAACACTGTCCATCTTCATAACTAGAAGAAAACACAAGCAACTAAAATGTTAACTGATACAGATCACTTGCTGTGGATAGAGCACATTTTGCCATAAATCTGGCAAAACCCATATTCAAGCACCCTGCCAGCCCGTGAGATGACAGCCCCAACTACTTGTTTGGATCCACTCCTGGAATAGCCCAGAATTGCAACAGAAAAGAGAGGATGAGAAATTTAAGGGAGTAGAGAGGAAGGTACCCCCAACAGAGCTAACAATGAAGGCAAATAACTTACAGAACAGAAATACAAAGCAGTTCTGTATTTGCACTTACAGCAATATCTCTGCAACAAACTGTCGAGCCAAAAAACAAGCAGAACACACCCACCTACCATTTTTCTTTAAGGAACAAGTCTCTGGGAGTGAGCTGTTAAATAAATGCATGTATCCGTAGTTGACTGACACTCATCCTGTGTCCTTGAAAATATTCCTAACAAGTGGCTGACACTTGAAAGCAGATACAGTACCAAAACATGAAAGATACTGAATATAGAAACTGCACATACTACTCTGTATCTCAGAGCAAAGGTTTCTCACACCAGTAGAGGCCTTCCCGTTGATTCCAGGCAGCACTTTAGGGTTAGTTTAAATTATAGATGGTTTAAGGTTGCTTTTGAAATGCAGACCGTTTTCTTTTGAGAGCTATCTGAGGACCTCTCTGAAGAGCAAAAAACACTAGCTAGGAATACCACAACCAAAAAAGCAAGTGCACCCCCAAAAACCCCCACCCAAAGCAAACCAAACCCCTACAAAACTGAGAGATGACATGCAGAGTCTTCCAAGCTCAGATCCAACATGTCCTAAAGGCAAGAGCATTGTGGTGGTCCTTTACAGTCAAATTCCACTTCACTACAGTGGACTTGGAAAAAAAAAAGGTCCATAAGAAACAGGAGGCTTGTATATAGCTACTCCATTTTATGTTGAATATTAAAAACATGGTATTAAAACAAGAAGTAGCTGCAAACTCATTTGCTACTAACATAAAAGACTTTCATAAATACTGTGATATATTTTAATGGCTATGGAAAGAAACCCTGCAGTATTTTTCAAGCATTATCCAGAGCAGCTCAGCTCACAGAAAGGTAAAATCTAAAAGCTAGTATTTTTATAAGGTTCTGATGGCACTGGTCAATGAGAAGGATTAACCTCTGACTGGAGACAAAGCTGTTTGGAACTGGAAGAGACCCTACGAGAAAAAGATTCTGAGTCACAACTGCTACTCAGTGTAGCAGGCTCTCAGTTTGGAAAGGGGACAGATCTAACATTAAAAATGTATGCTTTCTAAAAGACTACAGAAAGATCAGACTTCCTGAACACCATATGGAATAAAGAGATTCTGCCTTCTGGGAAGCAACAACCAGACACAATAACCATTACTGACTACTAGAATATTTTAAATATACATACCATTTCTTACTGACAATAAACCAAAGATATACAACAATATGAAAGCACGCTGTAGCTTGTAACAGTTTATTCGATCCACAAAAATTGCGTGGAATACCTTGAAATTTTCCTGTAGGAAAGTTTTTTCTTAAACTGAAAAGGGGGAAAAAATTATGCTTAAACTGCAAGTCACAGTACTTATATGGAGCAAAATTTAAGAAACACACACACACACCTCACCACCTTCCACCCCAAGAATCAAACAGCACCTTTTTTGCATTTACATTTTAAGCTTTTAAACATCAATACCCAAATAAGACATCTTTTTACTCTCTCTGGAAATAGGTCATGCAGTCATGATGGCCTAAAAAGAGTAAGAATAGATCAGACGCTCAAACTCTACCTGTCTTTATCCAGAAGCTCATGCTAATTTTACAACATATTTAGAAATATTTTCTACAAGAAGAAAAGCAACTACTTCTAGCTACACAGAGAGTTTCTTAAGGCTGAGATAATTTCTGAGTGTTATTCTTAGGTGAAAGTTAATTTCCATGAGATCCTAAGAATCTGATCTTTTCTCCTCCTCAGCACATTGTGAAGCCCACTACAACAATCTTCACACGGGTCACTCAAACCAGACAGAGGGAGACAACGCTCCTTCAAAGGTCTGCTAGGTCAGCTGGCACCCCAAAATGCTGCATAGGAAAACATGGCTTATACAGCAAGGCAAAAACTTAAGTTCTTAGGGCTGGCACAAAACAGACTAATAGAAAAGGAGACAACTGGGAAAGATAAACTGGCTGTGAGCCCAAAACTTGTCCTCATCTATATTTCTTAAAAAATTATCAACAGTCACAAACAGCTGTTCACATCTTTACACTTCATTCCCTGGGGAGCTCACAGTCCAAAATCACCTCACACAAAAAACATGTGTGAACACTAGTTAAAAAACCCTCCAGGTACTATGAAGAATATATTCCCTTTCAGAACCCAGGAGCAAAAAGTAGTAATGAGAATTTGATGAAAAATTCTTGTTTCTTTCCACAACCATGCCCCCAAAACAGATATTTGACATCAGGTTAAAGACTGAATTTCTAAAAAAAAAAAAATCATTAACATGCACATTTTTATTAGACATACAGAATAATTGTGCAAGTACCTGCATACTTGAGCTACTTGTTAAATAACTCATTTTAGAGAGGGAAGAAAAAGATCTTTTTCTTAGAACAAGCAGCTCTAATGATCAGCACTAGCATGTAGACCTGATAAATGAGAATTAGAAGACAGATTATTTTTTCTGGTACTTTCTTAAAATTACATTGTTTTCCCAGACTGATGATAACTGTATTACAGCATCATCTATAACATTTAGAAAGGTAATAAACAACTCTCCAGGTGGCTGCTGTGCAAGCATTAAGGGAACTTCCCTCCCTGCTTAATAGGCAGCTTGACTTCTGCTCTGACAAGCTTTCATTGAGAAGGGACAAGGAACCCTTTTTGGGTGCATTCGTCATTAAGAAAGCAATACTTTCAAAGCTGTGGCCTTGCTGCATGGTTCCTTGATGCTACAGTGAAAAAGCTGACCAAGTAGATTTTAAGGTTCAGAAATACAGTGTTAAGAGCCTTTCACTGTCACATTTCTGACTGACACTAAATAAAATTGACTATTACTACAAGCTGATTTTTTTTTGGTCTATTGTGACTACAATACTCAAGATTCCAAGTAGGACCAATTAAAATCTCTACCTGGCCGTATCGCTTCATTTGTTAAGGCAGTCAGATTACCAGTCTCAAAGGTCATCTCCCTCTCTGGCTGAAATACAGCAACTTTCATCTCATTAGAAAAGCACAGCTAGTGAGAACAATAAAAACACACTGAAATGGATTCAAGTACTGCCACTTATTCTGACCAGAAAGATGTTTCTGATCAATCCTCATACTTCAACTTCAGGCAGTACTTCAAGGTGCCTGAACAAAGAGGCGAGAATGGAACCCTGTGACCACAACCTTGGGACCTACCAAAAATTCCAAAATCCCATTTTATCCGGAAGTAAAGTGTCTCTCATACAGGAAGGAATTATAGATTCTCCAGTAGCAACACCAAAGTCACCAGAATATGTGAACAGAGGAATTGTGGAACCAGTCACTGGTACTTAAAAAAACGAACAAACAAAAAAACCCAACCAAACACAACCCCCACCAAAACAAACAACCATAAACAAACCATCAAAAAAATCTATTAACAAACCAGAGAACTTGCTTCCATGAACAATGACGTCAGTCAAATGGCTGGACATTAACAGGATGAAAACCAGTCCCCAAAACTCAGGAGAAAAATAAGTAGCATTTGTAAAATTCAGAAGATATACTTATTTGTGAGGACAGATTATTTCTAATAAGCAGAGAGTAGCTGAACTATGAAGCAGAAACCTTACCTTCTTTAATTAGACTAAGTCTGAATATTCTTGATACCAATAACTCCAGAAAAATAATTAGAAGTTTGTGATTTCCTCTTTGTATTAACTTCTGGCAGCAATTATTTTCAGCCTCACCTCCTTTAGCACTGCTGAACTGAAGAAGGAGCATGACACTATTAATTTCTTCTCTAGATGAGTTTCTGGTATCTTTAAAAAAATTTGGGGCAAACCCACAGTACAGGAATGAGTAAATTCAATGAGAATGCAGAGATTTCACTTAATGCATCCACAATTTACACTTCAAGTTTTCTACAGTCCATAACTGATCCATTTGCAGAAATTTTTTGTGATCCATGGGAAACCAAGAGAAACATGGCTCCCCTTAAAAGAGCAATAAAACAATCCACAACTCTCATTATGAATTAACACTATTGCAGCCATTCAAGCATAACCCCTGTAAAACACCATCTCAGGGAACAATCATTTCACCCAATTTTCAGGAAACGAAAGCCTCCCACAGATTTTGCTGTCATAAGCCACATCTGCAGAACACTGTTGTAACACATGCAGAAAAAAATACCTATCTCCTGCTACTAAGAGTAGTAGAAGATTTGGAGATTCTTGGCATGCAAAGCCATCTGCCTTCTGTGGACTCTCCATCAGAAGTGACTGACACCTATCAATACATTGGCCTAGCTGACACCTTGTTATGTCAAAGACCAGTTTTGATGAACCTTAGGAAATTCCTGGTTTAGTGTTTCAGAACTAAAAGAGCTTCTGAAGTGCCCAGCATAACAAGGGAAGGCAGTCACGGATTTGTCTTGCAGTGGGAAAAAGGCTGAGGAAAAAAACAACTAAGATGAAAGGCCAGACAGCTCTTTTTGTGTGCTGGGTTCCAAGGGGCATATTCAGTATTATTTCCTCTAAGAAAGAAGCAAGAGGAGGAAAACTATATTAATAGTACTTTATAGCTTACTGGGTTTGGCTTTCTTCCCTACTGTACCAAGCAAAGTTTCCAAGATGACCATTAGTCTATGAAGAAGCAGAGAAACACCAAATAGTCCACAGGAAAAAATATGGCCCTTGTAACCTTGACAGATAGCTGGGAGGAAAACACACCTTGTGCTAATACTCCTCACAATTTTGGATGTTCAAGGGCATGTCTCTAGCAAAAGACAACTGTGCAAACTGCAAAAGGAAAAAATATTAATTCTGCTACCTTTTTTGGCTATTTCCCCTTACTGTTACAATGATACTAAACAAGCACACTGCTTTCTCCTGCTGCCCTAGTACTACAATCAACCCGTACACAGAATTTCAAATGTTACAGCTGAAATGAAAAAACAAACAAAACCCAAAGAAACTCTAGCACATACACCCCCCCCAAAAAAAAGTGTGAAATACCACTATAAGAACAACATAAATAACAATAGTATATGGAAAACTTAAATACATTAGACTGGAATGGAAAAATAATTTTTAAAAAATTGTTAGCTTCTGCCAAATTATTGTTCTTTTATTCACCAAAGAGACTGCCTGTCATAAAGACATAGTTATTTTTAACCTTTCAAACACGGCTATTTAATGAAAATAATATATATGTGTGTGTGTGTTATTATGCCAGAAACAAGCACACATAAAAAAAGGAAAGCAAGCATTTATTATCCTTGAATTAGTCAAAAATATGCTGTATCTAACATATGTCATAGTAAGGCTGAATTTTACAAGCCTAACTGTGGCAAGGTTTACACGCAGTCAGACTGATCTGATCCTTACTTTGAAAACTTCCCAATGACTGTTCCTATTATTCTATTCCTTAAATTACTAACTCCAAGGTGCCTGTCAAGAGCAGGAAGGCATGGTTCTGTTTAGCTTCAGGGAAATAACTGAGAAAACAACGTGTGGAACCATAGCAAATGCCAAGTATCGTTGAGGTGCAGGAGGGAAATACTTATTTGCCCAGCATATACGTTATTAAGACGGGTTAAGAAATCTGTCATCAAACTATAAAACACCACTGCAGTAGTCAACATCTGATTCAAAACTAAATTTGTTAAGAGCTACAGTAAAAATAAAAAACTGCTGACAACATCAAGTACTGTAGGACTAAGGGCCTACCTAAACCCAAGCTGCTTTGAGAAAAAGCAAATCCTACACGAATAACAACTACCATTATTCAAACCTTCTACTCTGGGAGATAAAGACTAAATAGCTTTTCTACCAAGTTTTACAATATTAATACATGATTTAAATACAAATTGGAAGAACAGGATCATCTGTTTTCCACTGCCAACATGTGTTGCAAAACAAATATGAGGAAAGCTGGAAAGAAGGTTTTGTATTATATGTTCAAGGAAATTACAGCACAGGAAGGACACTCTGTTCTTCCTTGCCCTGTAGACTAAAGATCTCCTAAACACTCTAATCCAGAAGTTACTACTCTTGGATATCTGAAGAGGAAAAAAATAAAATTACCTCCTGATTTTATTAGAAAACCAAATGGCATAGTTTTGATGTATTAATCAAGTTTTTACCTTTGTTTTTGTTTTCTATGCTTTTAAATATAACCTTTTTTAAACTAGATTTATTTTTACAGACATACATTTCTTTTTTTCAAACCTACACACTGTGTGATTCCTGTACACATTAAGTTACCCAGTCCATTCCACAGCACTGCATAACCAACCACCTCACGACATTCAGCTGGTTTTAACTCTCCTGTTTTCAACTGCAAGGAAAACAGGCTGTCAGATGCTGACTGATGATGTATTTTTGCTATTAAAAGCAGTATCATGCATGAAATGCTGCATCAATGAACTTCTAAAAGCTTTTTTTAAGTAGCTATTAAATTTCCATTAGTATTTTCTATTAACAGTGTCATTTCACATCGTGAGGAGCTGTTAGATATATATATACATAAACCCATGTGTATTTGAACTTCAGAAACATGTTTTTAATGAATAACACATCTGATTTTGACAGAGGAATTCTGCTTTTGGTAAAACTTCAGAGACTAAAACACCAGAAACTGCAACTGTCAAGGTGTGTGGGTGGTGGTAGAGGGCAAAAATCTGTGTATTTGGCTGTTAATTATGTCTTTTGGTAACTAATTACACTAATTGCAGATACATTTTTCCTGATAAATTCTGAAGTTAAATGTAATGGCTGCATAATTTAAGAGTTTCCAGAATGAGACTTTTTGCAGTGAACACTCTCAAGCTTAAAACTGCAGATGATGCCCTGTATCTGATGAACTATTTTCAACTACTGACAATTTCATTTAAAAATAAATCTCGCTTCTTTTCTCAGTATCTCTCAGCTGTTTTTCTTATGGTCCCAATTTGACTAAAGCTCTGTTACACTAAACAATACGGAAATGCCCACCTTAAGAAAAAAAAAAGCCTTATAGATTCCTCCTTGCCAAAAGAAGTAGATGCTTATTATTTCCATTTCAAATTTATTCTTAACAACATTAGGAGGCAATAAAGTTCAAGCAGGCAGAGTAAACTTGGTTAGCTGAGAGCAAGCGTAAGTCACAAAATAGAAAGAAACTACTCATTTTTGGTTTTGTCAAGAATTGTCCAGAAATACTGAAAGTTTTCAATAGGGTTGTTTTTCTTCCTCCACCGTCTTTTATGTCTGGTCTTTCTGTATACCTACAGCAGAATCCTGAATTTTTCATTTCTTAAACAGGTCCTCCTTCTCACGCATCTGAACTCCCCTTTTTAGTTTCCCAAATTCTGGATCTTCACTCGTTTTAAGACCAAATGGAAGGGAGTTTTTGCCATTTATTCTGTATCCATTTTGAAGGTCTGAGCCACCACAATTCCTACAAACTTGTCATGCCTTAGTATGGTAAATTTCTATTAAAAGAAGTATTTTTAAATCATGTGCATTAACTGTAAAAGCTGTTTGAACACATGCAGCAAAAAGCAATAGGGAAACAGGATGGTTGAAGAAGAGCCCAGTAACAGCCCCTTCCATCCAGACTCTTGAAGCCCTTCACTACACACAGTAATCCTGTGTAAAAGACAGATCGAAACAGCCATCAAAAAATAAACTCTATGGTAGAAGGCCAGAAGTACCAAAAGAGATTTTAAGAGGAAGAAATGTTCTTTCTCACTACGCCAAAAAATCAAAGAGAATCTAGAAGTCACACATTAAGATGGTCAGTTTCCTCCTTTCGTGTCTGCACAGTTCCATCATTATCCATTGACCCCAAATGTTTTCTCTCAGATATCTACACCAAGCAGCATATTTACAGACCAGGACACTTTGGAGAGTCAGTGGACAAAACACATGCAGAAAAAAAAGGGAATCAATATACTCCTTTTCTGGTTATTTTACCTACATTTCCCAATTTTTTTTTCTCTCCAAAGAAATATTTAAAAAATTTGAAAGACCAATTAGAAAGTATGTCAAGATGTGGCATGACAGCTGCCCCATGGTGAGGTTCCCCTTCATGCCTTGACTAGCGCTGACTACCCCTCTACTACCACATTCCCAACGAGCCTATGCAGTCTGATCTTGTCCCTTTCAATACTTTTTAGTGTTGATGAAAAGTTAAATACGTACAAAATAGAAACGTAGCTGTGTGCGTATGCACAGCTGTCAAGACATTCTTCTGGAGACAAATATGATATATACACAAGAATACAGTGAGAGAAGAGTCAGAGGTATACAGACCCGAAACAGTCCTGAACACACTGATCCACTAGAACAGATAAACACTCCTTGTTTAGCCAAACTAATTTTACTTACTGCATCAACAGACTAGGTGAGTCACAACACCTTGCTTGAAGAGGGCTGCCATTTCATAGTACTAATTTATTGTGGTTTTTAGGTCATCTGACTATATCCTTAAAAGGTCGCAGGAACAAAGAGTACTAACATTGAGGAGGAACATCATATTACAAACAAGACAGATGGCCGACAAACCTTCAGGTAAGTTCTGTATGACAAATAATCTTATAGATAATTATCTCTTCTGCAGGACAAACTGCTCAAATATTTAAACTAAAAACAAAGACTTCCTTGGCCCAAAGCACTGCAGAAGTTCACTGAGTGTACAGCTGTACACAAGTACAGTGAGAAAGCATTTAAGCACTGGAAGGACATTAGAAAAAAATTTCCATAAGGAGACCTTTTTTTTGACTGTGAGGGTGACTAAGCATCAGCACAGGTTGTCTGGAGTTTGTGGAGTCTCCAAACTATGTGAGCCCTTTCCAAGATGGCCATGGCTTTGCTAATGCGGCAAAGGCAGAAGGCACCATCGGAGAACAATTCAATCCCTGCTTGACTCCAGCAGCCTCTTCAGGTAAATGCTCTCCCATTCCTGTTTAACATACCAAGACCTGAAGTATTTACCCTCCAGATTTCTATTACAAGGCCTTACCATTGGCCTTCACTGAAGCTCCAATCCGACTGTTTTGCTATAAAACACAAGCCTGTAGTACTTCAGCATCTCAAAAACCTCAGCCCATTTTAACTCTGCTAAGTACTCCACACTTCTAAAAATCCCAGACATTGTGACATTAGGACAGGAAGACAGACTGCAGTATTTTCAACCAGACACATGTAAAACTACACTGCTACGTGAACATGGCATTTTCCACACTAGTGTTGCTATTTTAAGTTGCCAAATAATCTGTATCAAAATATATTTTGTCAGTAAAAATCCATTATGAAGAAATACAATTTTAAGTTAAGTCAAAGCATCCTCACCACAGCAATTTAAACGTTTGATTAGAAGTACTAAAATACAACTTGTTACAGAAACACCCTCCTTCTCTTAGATTTCCACAATACATACATTACATCATTCCTTCCCAACTGTCAGACTCAGTTTCATTTCATCACCTTCCTGGTCCAGAGGTTTGAGAGGAGAAAAACACCACTACCGTGCATCTTGACCCAGAGTTAGGCTGTAAAACATCCCAGGGCCCCTACTATACACTTGACCAGGCAAGTGGAACATCACAAAGTCTTTAGCTGTTTGTTTTTAAATAAACAGTGTTTTTGTAAAGAGAGAGCAACTGATAAGATATTTGTAACAAAAAGCTGTTTTAGAGAAGCAGCGATGTTTTTACAAAATTGAATGCTGATGACTAACTGATAGAAACATCCTTACTTTTCAATTTCTTTAATTATATCTACAGAAAATAAATCTGAAGAGGTCAATCTCAAAGCCCATGTGCAGAAATTTTAAACAGAAGGACTCAAGCTGCTTCTCTCCTCACCTTTCCACATTAAAGACCAAAAGGTAATGAGTTATTTGTGTTTACCCGGAAGACCAGCATGAAGAAGTAAACAAACCATTGCCTGACTGTGTGATCTTGTTTACACTGCTCCAATGTGGTTATAAAAATAAATAAAAGCTTTGATTACAGAGCTACAGGAGAATATTTATCCCGCCCCCTTACTGCAGGAGCTGAGAAAGAAGGGAAGACAAACTCCAAGACATCCATCAGAACTTCCTTTAAGAGAATTAAGATTCCAAAATCTGCACTGCTAGGGTGGTAGCAAAGCAGGGGTAACCTCCACCTCTGTTCAGAAGTGCAGCCCTCCCAGGCAGAGTGAGCTGAGCAGAGGCCATTGTCCTGCCAGACCCTGGGCTGTGCCTGGTGAGCTCTCTCGAGGCTCAGAAAGGACTCTGGGGTGTCTGCACCAAGCTACACTCCCTTCCTGCTCTTCCTCTCTCCATCTCACGCTCTCTCAGTCATTTCTGTTCATGCCAGGATGAATGACATACAAGTGCCACCTACTTAAGGGTGATCTTCAAAACAGTATCTACCCCCCCACCCCCATGTCTTTCACCTGGAATGAGGTAATACTTTCACTATCACTGTACACTATCTTTGCACAAATCTGTGAATGTCCTGCTGGTACAGAAAGAGATAAACCATTCTTTCTCCATATTATTAAGCTCTCAGCATTTACAAAAATAAAAGAAAAAAAAAACCCATAAGTGCTACTGTGCCAATTCATGGTTTCAAGGATCTTTGCAGCTGTAAACTGAAATATGCTGGAACACATGCTGGTTGAACACACTGAAAAACTCACCTGCTAGACAAGATCGCACCAGCTAGAAAGTCAGAGTAGTAATATATTCTACCTCCTACACCTTCACTCTAAATTACAGTCAATTTGCTAAGAGCAAAGCCACACACAATCACTCTCCCTTACAAAGTATGTTCTCAAACTAATGAATCTACAGGCTGCACTAAGATGGTTATATAACATCAGCAAATTGAATTTATTTTCCAGGTCCTATTTTCTGTCAGTCTTTGTAATCATCACCTCAGTTTCAGTTTCCTATATCAAGTCATCCTGTCACAGTTTCACCTGTTCTGAATTTACCAATCTGACACACCTGCAAACTACTCAATTGTTCCACTGTTATTAATGTGCAGTAGCACCTGGAGACGCGGCCAAGTCAGTCACTTCAAACACTTACAGCACGTGGGAAAAAACCCAAACTCACCCTGAAGAGCTCATGGGCACGGTTGCAAGTAAGGCTAGAAAAGGAGAAAGTAAGACAACAAGGAGGCACGGTGAGTTTGTTTCCACACAGGTTTAGACTGCTGTGTTGACTGTGCAGTGTTCTGGGGCTATGTGAACAACGTTCACATCTCTGTCCCTGCCTTGGTTTGCTTACAGACATTCCTTCTCCTAATTGATAATCCGAAATGAGATGATGGCACATCATCTAAGAACTCTGTACTCAAAAACTTGCTTGAAACGGCTGGAGCCAAACCAGAAGTGGCTGCTGCCATCTTGGCACACTCCACCCCATTCACGAGTTAAAGGATTAACATCTTTCAAAAGTAGGTGGGGAGGATTTAAAAGACATTGCTGCTTATATTCTTTCACCTGCTGCTTCTTTCAGACATCACTACTGTAAAGCAAGGGTAGAAAAAGTATTTTCTGTGAACTCATCTGAATTTAAACACTACTGAAAATTGCTGGTGAAAATAAAGGAGGATCTAGTGAACCACAGTTTCCAGTGTTTGTTCTGAATTACTTTACCTTGTGTTAGCACTTAGGAGATCAATTCAGTACTAAAAGTCCTTAATTTCATTAACCACATTTATCCCACATTTTTCTCTACTGAACTCGACAACTATACAGTCACACTTGTTACTTGTTACCGTGCAACTTAAATTTTCATAGAGCAGCCACCTCCTCCCTCCAACCCAAAGCTACCAAAACCATCTCAATACCACTCCTGTGCTTCTGAAACACCACCCCCAAAAGGGCTTTGGGCAGCAGTTAAACTGGGAAGAACACACATAGCCCATGGCTTCTATACTTCCAGTTAAGGGCCAGACAAGTGGGCGTTATTCAAACCCTGTCAACCCAAAAGATCGAAGCCAGCACAGCTAGAAGGCAGACAACAGAGAAATACACCTTGAAGAACTCTATCAGTGTACAGGAGCTGCTTGACAGTATTTTTTTCCTTAGATGTCACAGCATATGCCACCACTGCTGACTAACAAGTAAGGAACACAAAGAAATTTTGGTGCATCAGTCAAACCATGGCTGAAGAACTATCAAGCCTAACATCAAATCAGGCTGCTATCTTTGAAGTGAGTATTTAACAGTCAGTGAATTATTTCATGCCAGTGCTGTGTGCATTTCTGATACTGGCACAAGATGAGAAACGAACTATGCGGCGACTGAACTATGATGGAATGAATTTTTACTTCCAGTTGATAGACAGTAGACACTGGTAGCAGATGGATGCACTGCATTATCTACAGTGATACTCTGGGAAAATATTATGGTAGTTGGAATGTCCAGTTCTAACCAGAAATCAACAAGCAAACACAGCTGAGACATCCCCGTAGAGATTAACTTCCCTTAACAGATGCCTCTCATTTGCTACACACAGAAAAATATTTCCAGAAAAAAATATTCTACTTTATTTCTCAGGCTCTCAAAGGACTTACAGGGGGCCCTGTCTTTGGTGAAGGAAAGTTCAAGACTCTTGTCACATAGCAAGAGCTGTGCATGTGTGCATACATATCCTAGCTAATTAAAAACAAAGTAAGAACCAACCTTAAGTACTCAGAAGAAGAGTCAGAGCCATTTCATTCTGCTCCTGTCTTTTCACATTTCCTGTATACTTTAATCCTGGAGAACTGCAGTGCTTCGGGGAACACGGGTCAATGCTAACAATTCAGCACCAATCTACTACTAACCATCACTTCAGAGACAAGAGGTTTTTTTATTGACTATCTAGCATCTTTACGTTGAAGGGAGCCTCTGAAATGTCTAAGTGTTCCAAGACAAAAACCCTGCATGCAAAGCATCTACAGACTGATGATCCCATCTTTACACAGTCACCCCACATCCACCTTCTCAGCAGATCAATGCCTACCATGGGACAGCAAGACTATACATGCAAACTCAGAACAACGAATCACAGCGAGTTTCAAATCCTACACATGCAGAACGTGCAAGACACTGTCCATTTGGAAGCACAAAAAGCCCCCCATTACACAACTGCATTTATCTAGTCTGTCAGATTTGAAGTGCCAGCACAGACACGAGCAGATTTGGTATCACTACAGATTCAAAAGAGAAGAATCCTTCATGAGTTGCTCTTAAATCACGAGCATTCAGAACACTTCCAGCAAGTGAAATATATTTTGTGCGCTCAACTTCACGTATGCCACAAGGGTCACGAACACAGTTAAATCCAGCCTACTAAATAAATGGATATTTTCCCCCACTGAACTGAAATATACAATACTTGTCAACTATTAATTATACTGCGTCAAGTACAGCATTCTTACATCTTTGTTCACTGTTTTTCTAGAGGCAAAACTGGGATATTCTCCGCGTTCCAATATGTATCAAAGATAGTTTACAAGTGCATTGAGCTTTGCCATGTTCCCACCTGTACTTTGGTTGAGTACATAGAGTATTAGTCATCTTTGTTATATTGATGCTCAACATAGCTAAAAAATTGTCTTAAATTATATTCTAAGCAACTGTCAGATTGAATTCTTGACATGTTTATTCTCAAACTATGGCTAATTTAAAAAACAAACTGTTCACATTCTATGGGTTGAACAAATAAACTTGTATGAAAAATGCTAGTATATTTATTTAAATAATTTGTTCATATGTAATTCTATGACTCTTTTATGCAGAATACACATTTTAAGAATAATTCTTTAAAATATTGCATTATGTTTCACCATTCTGAAGTTAATCAAGAAGTTACCTACAACAACCTTTACTCATTTTCCTCCACATATACCAACATCCATCCAACATCCAGATGCTGTAAATATGGTGTTTCGGGTTCACTCCCTGAGGTTTAGTTGATTACTGAGGTTTTGTTCACAACTTCAAAAACTAGTATTTTGGTAGGAACAAGTGCTGCTTCCAAGAACTTTTACCTTAACTGACACAGGCAATCTAGCAATCCATACTCCTCAAAAAACAAGCACAGGCACCCTCCAGAAGGAAGAGTCCACAGGCAACTCCAGGCCTTGCATAAAGGCAAGAGGCTGATGGCTCCTATAAGCAACATACACCTGTTCCTTTTAATTAAACATGCAGAGAAGCAAATCATGCAGGACCAGATTGAGCACTGGCAGAAATATAATGTACAGAAATAACACATTAGATACTTTCTGATCAAGTGCACTAGTCAAGTGCAGTTATCAGAACAAAAAAAAAAAATTAAACATTTGTAACAACCTAGACTGGGAGAGTAAAAGTCATATTTAGAGCTCAGACTAGATTTATTGCTAGGCAGTAAACTGCTGAATACACATAATTAAACACACAAAACCAGTATTATGCTAACAAGACTTTAAGAGCAGCACTTAGGTGAAAGACTAAAACCATCTTTCATTGCAGCAGTCTTCTCTATTCCAAGGGAAAGAACCATTTATGCTATACATTGTGCCATCTATTAGTCAGAAAATGTCATTGTTCCTGGAAACAAAGTGAAGAGCTGTGAAATAACAGGTTTTGAAAAGTCTGTTAATAACATTTCACACTTGAGAGCCAGTGCCTTCAAACTTAAGAAGAAAAATAAGAGAAGTCACGTGCATCTCAAAATCAAAATTCAGTTTGGCTACTTAAGCTTAGATTTTAGACAAAAGAAAACCCTTATTAAAATATCTTACATTCTTTAGGAAACAAATGGAAAAGCAGAGAAGTTTTCCCTTAATGAAAAGTAATCAATTGTGGCTGAAGACCTGAAAACCTTCAGCTACGACAGTGTTGGGAAGAAAATCCTACAAAGTGAAAGCTTCTAGAACAAACACAGCAATACAACTGTCAGTGACACAAGGGCCAAAAAGATCTGTTTTGTGCCGTTAGTGGACAAATACAGAGGTGCAGTCATCTTCAGTAAAGAGCAGTTCAAAATTAATTTTTATCTTTTATAAAGCCAAACCTTACCATCAACTTGCACACTGTAAACACAGAAGACTTCTGGTTCCCAACAAAAAACAGACTTGAGATACAAAAGAGGGACAAAGTACCACCATCACATTCCTCCCCACTCAATCACAAATGACACTGGAGACTGGAGGCACACACGTAATTAAAACACAAGTTAAAAACCATTAAAAAATACTAATACCAAGAGTTCTCCCTGCAATGGGACAGCCTCAGACAGGAGTTGCCAACATAAAGTTGTCTCTGATGTGTATCTATTGGGGAGCATAGTGCCTGAGCAAAGATCAAAAGCAAGGCAACTAAGTCATGGACTTGAACATCTCAAAATACAGACAATATCAGGCAAGTTCTTTATCAGAAATAATTACATTAGAAGTAATTTTGGAAGTGCCACTGAACTTCATTTCGCTAGTACAAACGAGTACAATACTTCATCAGTGCCCTTTCTGGACAGTTGTAATATTTTATTCCAAGTCATTACAACTTTATTTTTTACATCAAGTTTGAAAAGTAGAGAACTAAATATAATTTCCCGCAAATCTGAAGCAATTATTAAAGTCAAATGTTTCCACCACATCTACAAGCAAAAAAAAAAAAATTGCCATCAAAAATTTGCTTTCCCCTAGCAAATAACATAATTTAGTAGGACAGATATAAGGAAAATTTTAATTCCAGCTTGTTCTCTGAGCTACATGTAGCAATGAGGGGATGCATCAGACGTTCTATTGCACGTTGCTAAGACTCCAACCTTAACAGCCTGGAAGCCCTGCCTCTTACTCCTAGACACAATTGTGAAAGGCATGATCAATACTGTGACAGATTCTGAGACCAAACTATGGTCTCATAGCAGAGTAAAGTCAATAAATGCACATTGCACATATTCCCTTTAACAATCTCTGGTCTAACGGATGGAGAAGTGGAGAGAAGTGGATAAAGCACCCATATGCCAAGTATCACCTTTATAAAGGTCCTTTTAGGGCAGTCAGTAGCAGGTTCAAGTTAGAGCAGAACATCATCTGTACCAGTCCAGATTACCACTGAGTACTAGGAATCCATTATTTAAATTATGTTGCTTCCTACCCTCTCCTCCCAGCCCATCAGCTGGCTGTATGAGATGACCAAGTTATAGCAGCTAGACTTATGTAAAAGCCAATGTAAATGCTGGACTCCCTAAGAGTTTCCAGAACCACAAAACTATTAACTCATGCCTAGTCTTGAAAAAACAAAAAAGCCAACCACCAAACAAAAAGAGAGGGAGCAGTACTTCCCCTTCTGATAAAAATATTCAAAGCATTTCAAATTAAAAGCCATATACTGTTTGACTGCCAACTGCAGTGTTTTCTCCAACTACTTATTTTCCCAACAATTACCTTTTATAAACTTGCACAGTCTTCCTCGCATAAAATGTTACCAATGTTTTTTTCTCTCTGTTCACAGCAATGTGCCAATATGATCAATACCATTAGGAGTTCCCACATCCCTACCCAGAAGCCTATGATAAAGTTTCTGAAGAACCAGTGCAAAAGCTCACCGTTTAACTCTTCCACATGAGCTGTAGGTTGTCTCTCAATGCACTTCCTTGGGTATTTGTGCTTTCACAATGTCACACTGCATTTTAGTACAAATGTGTAATTTTCTTGTGCCATGCGTATGGTTCAGTGCACCCACAGGCACACCTATGGCTTCACAACTGTCATGATGTTCTATCTCAAAAGCACAAAAAAAGAGTCTATAAGGGCACAGAATGCAAGTTATAAGAACGTTATTTATTCTCACAGAACTGCCCACTGTTCCTCTTGGGATTTTTTAAAGTTAATTGTGCAAACAATTAAAACAACCCCTACTCTCTGCCTTACCCACAAATAAGGGCTCTGACTGACACAGACTGGCAAATAAAGAAAAAAAAAAAAAAGTCTGCCAGGCAAAGCAAGCCTCAACCCTGCCAGCTGCCCCTTAGAATCTAAGTTGTTGCCCCAATGACAGATGGCCGTACAGCTCACGTGGCACTGCAAGAGCGGCCCCAAGTTTTCAGCCCAGCATAATTAAGCCAACCAACTGCAATTCCCCTTTACCTTCATATGCTGCCCTGAAAGATTAAAGCACCACCACAGCCATAATCTGAGCCATTCAGTGATCCTTGTCTTGAACGAGGATCAGCTGGGAACACAGGACAAAGGACAACTGAGAGAAACAACTCCCAGTACATTCACCCAGATTTTAGCCTGGGACAAGCTGAGCACTAATCTAAGCCCAGAAAGAAAACAGGTATTGTACCAAGAGGCACCACAGTTCACAACAGCACTGCCCACCACAGGAACCCAATTGAATCACGTTCAATTCTGTGCTTTGCCACGGATGTGGTTCCATGATAAAGGTAAACCAATTTAAGAGTATAATACTTCCAGAAAGGGGAGTGCAGACCTTTTTCCACCAGCTCCCACACACAACACCCAGTGACTGCACAGGTACACAGTCATTAAAACAAAGGCAGGAAGAAGCAAACCACTGAGAAAATCCCTTTTGGTGGCCATTTGCAATCACACTGCTTAAAATATCAGTGAAACTGTGTCTACAGACTTCCCTGGTGACTTGGGCGAGTTAAGCCATTTCTTCACGCTTTCGTTTCCCACTGCTGATGTCAGAACAATGGTACATCAGTACATCCCAGGTGTGCAATGATGACAGCTACAGACACGACTGAAGGCCTGCAAGACACTAGAGTTCTGCAATACAAACATCCAAATTAGTAAAACAAAGGGAATCCTTTACCAGTATCTGAAATTACTCCAGGCAATCACTACAGTCACTCCAAGAAGTGGTGGAATAACAGATATTTCCCCACATTTACTGCAACTCCAACACAAGACCTTCAGGCAGAAGAGAAGGATTAAAGTTGAGTGCACTGATTAGTATTCTTCTTACATCACTGAATGCTTGAACAGCTCTTTCCCAAGTAAACTCTTAGCATATATAAGAGTAAGGATTTCTGTGAAAAGATCAGTAAGTTAGGAACCTTCTGGACTAGAAACTGCTCATTAGTCTTACTCCACCCACTGCAGTGCTATTACTAGAAATACTAAAAGAGGAAACAAAGAACCACTGAATTGTTCCTCTCACTTTAAAAATTAAATATGCACACATACATACGAATCTACTCTTAAAAGAAAAGAAAATTTCTTATTTAATTTAAACTCTTAAGGTCATTAAGTCTACTACAGTGATTCTCTCTAAAAGAAATTTTATCTAGATGGGGAGATTTTTGCCTGCTAGGTTTGCAGAAAGGGATACTCAAGAGTTGTCTCCATATATATAGTGAAAAATACCCGACACGGGGGAGGAAGAGGCAAGCCTCGGGAGGAAACATATCGCTTATCTGTTTTAACAAAAAAAGGAGCAGGTTGATTCTTTTTAACTGAGCAAAAAACCCAACACAAGCAGGATACCACATTCTCAAACCTTGCTCTCCCGATCCCTCTGCCCTTTCTCAAACCATATACTGATTTCAAAAGCAAGACGAATTAAAATTCATTTTCTGTAATGTATTTGGCCATTTCTGTAGTACTAATGAATTTGGGGAAAAGACAAAGTATGTCCCAGAAATCGTAAGGAAATCTTAACCAGGCTCAAGCAGTTTCCCCAGCCACCATAATGCACACACAACATTTATATTACTGCGAAATATAATCTTTCTGCCAGCACGACCCTACACACGTTACAAGAAATAAATCTTAGTTAATGTTTAATACTCAGTATATATACATAATTTTAGTGACTACATCTGCACCAAAGCATCATAAAGATAGTAAGAAAAAGAAATGGTCTGTTTTACTATTTAAAACTTGCTCATTATGAAAGTGGTAATTATTTCCACCATGCAAGTGACATAAAGAGTTGAAAATTCCTGCCTTTCACAGCCATCACAGCACCATGTCACCAGACTATCTGCTTGCTAATAGTGGTAGCCCAGAGGAACGCTCAGGGCCAACCTTGCTGCTATGGAAGAAACATTGGGATGACAACTAAAGCATATTTAGTCTGAAAAATCACTGTGCTCAACTCACTACGATTCGGGTAACGTTCTTGATTCCACACAATTGCGCAACATTTTTAGATCTTACACACACACACAAAAATGTATTAGCACTCCTTGTGATACTGGTCATTGAGCCAACTGAAATTAATGAAAAACTATGCAGTCTGCTGGGATTTACCCAAGAACATGGCAACAAATCCACTCTGAGCACCAATGGATAACAGGTATTGTTTGGCAGGCCTTTGAAAGAGAGGAGTTAAAAATCATGCTTTTTCCACACACTACCTACTTTGAACTTCCATTGTATTAATCAGTGTAAGAGCAACCCACAGCAGAGAGAATGCTCAAATCTTCAGTTTCTTAAAAAAGTTACCGAGAGAAACAGAGGCTGAAAAATTTGTGAATACGAAAGCTGATCTTGAACTGGAACATCACATACTACTGAGATTGAAATCTTCAAATAAAAATTTATATGAAATTAATTTTCTGTTCTTCTCTTTTTCACATTTTTACAAATTTACAGATTTCAACATCAGTATGAGCAACACATTTTCCTTTAAACTTGCGTATTAAAGTTAGGTTGTCTGTAACTGAAAAACCAGAATAATTTCATCTCCTCTTCTTTTCTGGCATTTAAAAAACAGGTTAAGAGGAGATGAGGCTGTTAGTACACATTACTTCCTGTTTAGACTTTTAAAGTTAACAAGCTCAGACGTTCAAGCATTATTTAGACAAAATGGGAGATCCAACATCACATTGACAAGTACTGTGACGACCTGATCTTCAGGACAGAGCTTCATTGGAAAGACACCCACTGAACCTAGCGGGATATGCATTTTTCAGTTACTTAAACCTTTCAAATTAAGGTAAAATTTGACAATGATAAACATCCATACTGATACTGTCAAGCGTACCAGCAGATTACTGATCACAAGACGCTGATCAATGAGAAGAAATTTGGTAAGATATGAAAGGTTCTAAACTTGTTATCAAAGGCCACTTGAAGTTGCTCAGATATCACCCATTATCACAATCACACCCATTCTTCTTCTAATCATTCTGACAGCAACAGTAGCCCAAAGCACTAATTCTCTCTCCTCCCACTGATGCTTAGCTGGCCAAACAACTCTTGTGTTGAAGGAGGTTCTCTCAACAGCAATCCGAGGTACATACCTTAGAGGCTCAATTATTATAGAGCTTTGCAGAGACTTAAAAACGGAACCAGAGGAAGCTGCAAATGGATCTCAATACAAGAGGGGTGAAATTAGATGATTTTTATGGTCTCTTCCAAACCAAACTGGTCTGTGATTCCACGAAAAGTGGTTCTTCTGTGACAGAAAAACCACTATGCATTTTCAAACACTGCAATCGCCCTGGACCTTCGGTCTTCCAAGGCCGTAACAGATGGAGCTCAGCTATCTCTTGTCCCTACCCACGGTCTCAATTTGGACAGCTGCAGCCAACACAGGTCAAAACAGAGAAAATGAAACTTCAGAGCAAGCTCTGGTTTATTTTGAATAACTGCTCTTCAAAGACTGTGAATGAACATCCAAGAAAAACAGTCACAGATCTTACCACCTTCAGAGAAAGGTGAGGCATCACATCTTGACAACAATTAATGTAACAACCATCTAAGAGCTGTAGTCCTTCCTTCAAGACAGCAACAATTGAAGGAAATAGTAAACAATTATTTGAGCAGCCACTACACACAATTTACATTGATGACCCAACAGCATTTGGGTCACCTTTCTGGCCTCTTGCTTTCCCAATCGTCAGGAAAGGCTTGTTCAGCCAAAAAAGCATTCCATTTGGTCCTCAGCTCTTAGAAACAATGATTAAAATCTGAAGTTTTCCCATGCTTCTGCAGCATAATGTTCTTTCTAAAGGTATGTTGACAAACTAAACTTTTGTCTAAAGGTATGTTGACAACTTTTCCAACTATTTATTTCTCACAGGACTACAGCAAGTCTGCACCAAGACCCATGTCTCAAATTCCAATTAAAGAAAAAAATTCACACATTTCCTCTCACTTTTCCAAGTACCAGCAGCTTGGGAACTGTAAATTTTACCCAATCGCCTCCTAGAAAAAACACT
Organism: Cnemophilus loriae; assembly: GCA_013397755.1. Taxonomy (NCBI): domain Eukaryota; kingdom Metazoa; phylum Chordata; class Aves; order Passeriformes; family Corvidae; genus Cnemophilus; species Cnemophilus loriae. The sequence continues at coordinate 339,893 of VZTF01001119.1, forward strand.
TATTGACCAAATAAGAACAAAAAAATAGGGAGGATATTTATATACACATAGCATCAGTAATGCAGTAATTAAGTAAAGAGATTAATCTGTGTAAGAAGAGGAAATGGAATAGAATATAGAATAGAAACAGACTAGATTCAATAGTTCCGAGTTTCTCTTTGGGAGCCTTAAGAATTCAGGAGGGCAGCAGGACAGGGTGGTTGTATCAGACTACTGAAAAATATTTTCCCATAAGCATTTAAGAAGTATTTTAGATTTTTAACAATTATTGATGAACCAGACTGGACTTGATATTCAGTTGCATAATCAAATTTCAAGTAAGAACTAAGCACTAAAACGAGAATCAATTGTTTTACCTTTCATGTCATTTCAGATCAAATTCAAGTGCCATTTGTAGTAAATGGGAATTTTTCAGTTAGCCAGGATTTCAGTAGGCTTTGAATGAGAACAGCGAAAATTGTTACTGCAATGTTAGAATTATTTCAATCACCAAGCACTGTCTGAAAGAAATCAAGGTAAAATGTATTTCTTCAAAAACAAAGAAGTATACCAAGATACTGTGAAATGAACAACTCATTTGTTATGTTTTGAAAGGCACTAATAAAGCTCTGTACGTTCTGCTAAAGAAAAATACATCTGGCAATTGTAACATCTGACTGGTTTGCAGGGTAGCATCTTTGTAGGATTTATTTCTTCAGCAAGGTATGGTCTCAGAACAGCAACAATACAGGAAATCGGTGAGTCCTCATCCTGCTGTTGTACAGATACAGCCAAACTAGCTAAGAGACAGAAACTGCATTATTGTTTTAGCCAAGGCTCTCCAGCAGGTCTAACAATCCACATGGAAAAGGGAGTGCCTTGCAAGAGCATAATGAAAGAGGGTCAAGCTACTCAAATTACCTTCCATTTGCCACAGGCTAAGAGCATACACATGAACAATTACTGTGAATCAGATACCACAGATCAGCTGACATATGGTAACCTGTCATCCTACAATAACCTGTCCAAATACAAAGATAGCTTGAAATTTAGACCTGCTGAGCTAAACTCTCCTAGAGCTGGAACTCTCCCCTATTCAGAAAGCAAGACACTAAACCCCAGAACCTTTGCTTCTAGATGTGTAAGCTGAAAACAAGCAACAGAAGAGAACCCACAAATGAGAGCCCTTAAGGTAAACAGGCTGTTTCCAAATACTACAAACTGGGATTACCAAAAGGAAATAGTTACTGTAATATGACCTATTCATGCTAACCAGCCCTTTGGTATAAAAGCATGCACACAGCACGATGACCATGAGACTGCAAATTCAGCTCTTCTGCTGGTGTGGACAGTGGTTATTTAAAATAAGTATAGGAATTCCAAGTACAGTTGTTGATTTGGCCGTGCTGCCAGATAGTGGCAATTCATACTAGGATAAAACCCAAGCTTCTGCTTCCCAATCTCACTCCCAGGAGTGCTTGTTTACCTACCAAGCTCAATGCAGTCAAGCAGCACAGAAAAAGCGAGGAAAAGCTTTATACGCTCTACCAGCACTACACTGGCACTCACATGGTACAGCTGAATCAGTTTTTTGGAACACAAAACTGGTTGTGCAAGAAGATAAACACTACTATTATTTTGATATTGGAATACCAGTGATATCCGGTACGTATGGGAAGCATATCTCTACAGGCTTCTGTGGAATAACCTACATAGAATCAAGAAGGTACAGCTGCTCAACAGAAACAAACCTAGGAGCCTGAGTGACAAGGTTTCCAGGCAGAGCTCAACTATGCAGCAGTTTGAGCTCCCAGAACAAAGCAGTGCCTGAACTCTCACATATAAGACATCAGAGGGACCTGACAAACCTGGCAACGGAATGGAAACTGCAGGTTTCTGTTACAATGAACAGTAGGTTTCATTGTGTGTCCCACGGCACAGAGCAGAGCACAGAGCCCCAGCAGCATTGCAATAGCTCCTCTCAAATACACAGGACTGGCACCAGGGGCTAGGGAAAGGCTCCAGTCCCACGCACCAGCCAAGCTGATCTAAGGGTGACCTGTGAGGGCAAGGGCCAGTCCCACTGATCACCAACTCTCTTATGCACTCACCCAGCCCTGCAGTTAGATAGCTCCAACAGCTAAACCAGCAGGTAACTACTCAGAGTGTTTTGGAGGCTTTGTTTCCGTGGTGATAGGGTTCAAAGAGCTAAGAGTGCCAAAGCAAGGCAAAGGCTAAGAGCAAGGAGGAGCTAGAAGCAAGAGTAACAGGACAACCTCTTTCTCTAACAAACAGGCTCACAATTACTAAGTTCTCTTGGAAAAAAATGCAACTAAAGGAAGTATCTCAGAGGAGAGCACAAAAAAATAGTCCCCAGAAGCCTACTGAAGGAACTCCAGATTTTATAAGTGTTCATTGCTTGTCTATGTCCTCCCAGCTTCTACCCACAGATGAATAACAATTTTAAGAATAGGCAGCAGTATAATCAGGAAAACTGTTACTGAGAAGAACCACAATAACCACTATTCAAGCCATCTTTTAAGAAGGATTCCAGATTCATAGATTTTAATCACCACAAGAAAAGCTCACTTAACTCTCTAACAGGAAGTACAATGCACATAATAGAAGATGCCTCTAGAGCATCTTCTTTACTTAGGAACCTACATCTAGAACTTACACTTTTCTTCTACAAAAATTTAAAAGTAGCAATATACTATAAAAGCAGAATTTTGATGTTCAGTAATTTCTCTGCATGTTTTAATTTGCTTTTTTCCCCTTCCCCCTCCATGGCCCCCATTTCACAAGAAGTGAAGGACTCAGACTAAAATCCTAGATTATATTCAGATACTACAGCTTAGTACTATGAACAAGAATCACCAAGTTTTGCTCCCCTTCTAATCCTAATGCTGAAAGTAGAAACACCACGTAAATAAGAAACAGAAAGAAATACTTAACAATCCAAAAACATGAAAGGATTAAGTAATGACAAAGTCAACTGAACAAACCTTCCATTTTCTTGATTCCTGTTAGTTCTGTCAGTTCACCTCTGCTTTTGTTATCCATACGTTACACAGGTCTGGTTTAATTTGCCTGTTGTAAGACTAAATATATCTAATCACTAATCAATACAATTCAGCAATCTTACAGAAGCACACTACCTCCTCTTCCTAGCAAACCAAATAATTCACAGGCAGAGCCTGCAAGAGGAAGTTTAAGTGCTGCCACAGGTGACGTACGTTAACAATGCACCTGGTGCATCCCCTTTCCAATCACGCCAGAGACCCAGAGGAGCGCGTGGGCCAAAGCAGCTGTCCTGGCTGCAGTGGCAGCCCCTGGGATGCCACCCCTGTGCGTGTGCTCAGTGTGCCGAGCAAACACGTGGCACAGCAGCGGCTCTGCACAGGCGCTGCACATTCAGCACTCGCAAGGCACAGCAGGCTCACTACGCTGCTGAGGGAGCTGCCCACGGAAAGCAGGCTGCCAGCCTGACCTTCCCAGGCAGCTGCTGGGCTGACAGAGCGCTCCTAGTGCTCCAATTCTATGCATATACATCAAAGCCTCATATCCAGTGCACAGAATGTTTATTTATGCTCAACAAATGAGACGCTTCATGCCTGCACACCTGCAGTAAAAGCCTGACATACATCGGACAGCTTTGGTCTGCTCTGTAACTGTGATTGTCCCAGGAAGCAGCAGAGCAAGGAGAGGTGCACAGAGCATAACCTTCCCCCAAAGCACGAAGATATAAAATGGACCCATGGAGGAGACTTCATTATCTCTTAAACCACTGGGCTCCAAGTTTTTGTAACACAGAAAGTAAAAAAAGATTTGGTATTTCTGAGAAACTGTAACTCATGTTAATAGCGTTACAATTGACTAAAATATACCAAAACTATAGGCAATGAACACTACTGTGCATGCCAGAACAAATACACTTGATTCTGATCTCTCCAAATGAAATAGAAAGCTTTAGCGTAGGTTTAGGCACTTGTCCTATGTGAAGGACAACAAAGGCACACAGATACTCCTTTGTACTCGTAATGCAGAATGAGGCTTTGGGAAACAAAAGTTGTACTTGAAGAACCAAGCTTATAGACTCTCAACTTTTACCTGTAAGGTAGACTTTGGAAACTTTTCATTGCAAAAACAAGATTTATATTTCCATGTGTGAATGTATCTTTTCCCAGCCCAAGACTCACTTTCAAGAAATAGAGAAAAGCCTTAACTGGATTTCTTTCCACGTGGCGCAACTGATGCCTGACTTGACTTCTTGCCCTAAAGGATGACCTTACAAAAACTGAAACCCATTTAGGTGCTTTGATGCAAATCTGTGCATTTGCTTCAGAATAAGAGTAATTTAATTTGGTTACTGTTACTGCCCTGCACTCACCAAACAGGCCTTTTGGTGCATATACTAAAAAAAATATCATATATAATCATGCACATGCTTACACACAGACACTTGAAATAGAGCCAAATAAAGACTCCTTACCTTTCCTGAGATATTTATCTCAACATTACAAAATTCAAACGTTGTGAGCAAGGACTCTACCGGAGCTTAGTTTCTACACGTTTGTTTTACACAGCCTAACCTACTCTTTTTCCCACTACGTCAAGCCCTCGTGTGCCCTATACAGACAAATGACTAATTCAATTACCTTGTGTGCTGACAGGCCAGCTGGTTGCTGCTTCTTGGCATGAGTAGAGAGGGTGAGTTATAAATGTCTTTCCCTCATTGTCTTCATCCTCTGCCCAGCCAACAGTTTCCACAAAACTTAACTTCACACCCCTCTGTCAACTTCGGTAGAAATGAGCTAAGTTAATGTTCAGAAGTTGCAGAGTGACACACAGACTGTAAGGGTGCATGTATCTTGTTTTCACTGGAAAACAGATTGGGGCAAGGAGGGGAAGCAAATTCACAAGGTAGGTTTGCAGGCTGCACGTATTAAATTTGCCTCAGCTCCAGAAGTATTGACCTAGCTTAACCCAATCTAAATTGGAGCTGCCACAGTCCCACCACACCCACAGGCGTTCAGCGTTATCCCTTCCCTTGTAGCAGCACTCGTGCCAAAAATCAACCTGGGAAAAAAAAAAGGCAGTTAGCGTTTGGCGCAGGCAGCTCCGGAGCCAGCTCCCTGCCTTGTCACATGGACACCGCCACCACGGAACAGCAGCGCGCAGCACTGTGGCAGATGCAGCTGCCACAGCGCTACACGCCGGGTACTTATCAGCACACAGGAGCCGACCCTAAGAGCTCTTAATTCTGGACTTGCAGCTCAGAACCTCTTCAGTACTATATCCAGTGATGTGCTAGTTTTACAGAGGCACATAGGCACTAATGGAGTTATTATTTTGAGAAGAACAGAAGCAAGAAAAAAATATTCATATGATAGCTCTGAGGCTGACAATTTCAGCTGCATTTTGGACAACATCTTTTTGTTTTTTAAAGTAAGTATCTAACCTTGTCTTCCTCCTGAAACTACCTAAACCTATATACTCAAGGAAGAAAAAAACAGCACTATAAGCAAACACGTGAATATTTAAACACAGACATTACCCAGTCCAGATTTCATTTTGGGTAGACCTTTGACCTAAAGAAAATAAAAGGACACATCTATTCTATACCCTTCATGCAGAACTGCAAAACATCGAATAAACCACTGGCAACCCCACTGGTGGCAGCGGAGAGATCAGGAGGGAGAAGGTAAATCAGAAGTAGCATAGTGTAGCCAGAGTGGCTAATTTAGATGGAGGGAGGTGTGAACAGCAGAGCATAAGGCAAAACATCTTGGGAACTGTATCCTGACGACATCTTATCTGGCTGTACAACACTGAGTCTGGGGGAGAAAACATTTTTATCTGCAATCATTTATGATCTCCCTTCCCCACTAATCAGAACACAGGTACTCAGGTATTGTTGATCAATGTATAATATAGTGAGCATGGTTATATATTCATTAGATTTGTTCCTACTACAAACATAAAAAAGTATAAAGCACAGCTTTGTATGATTTTTAAATTCTTATAAGGAACCTTTGAGGAAGGATTTTTATAAAAGCATTTTTCCCAGTGATCTATTTATTAACAATAAGCATCATAACTTGATTTTTACCCAGCAGTGAACATGTAACAGCTGTTACTCAGTTGTAAAACACTGTCTACTTACGCAGCATTAAATAATAAATAAAGCTCAAGACCTAGTACATGTTTTACTAAGCAATCTAATGATATGAAACAAGAAGTTCCAAAGATTAACTGTGAGCTGTTTTATCAACTCTCTCCCATGATATCTGTGCTTATAAGTACAGTGCTGTAATATGAAGGAGGAAAGAAATTAACAGTAACAAAAAATAATTTTTGTTCAGTCACAGCTGCACTCATAGTATCCAGGAAGTTTTTTTTAACAAATTTAAATCTGAGTTCAGTAAAAACCCTTTCCTAATAACTTACACTGATTCTTTTGTACAGCCTTTTTTAGGATGACCTACATTGCTTGGGAATAAAGGTGAAAGAAGTCAACACTGATTTGCATGGTATAGTCTAACCCCAGTATATTGGCTTTTGATTTGGTAGCATTATTCATCAGCCTTTACTGCAACAGCCCTGCACAAAGCTATCAAAGTCACAGGTAAAACTGAAATTACCTTCTAGATATAGTGGATGAGACGTTGCAAGTCCTGAGACAGAACAGAAACTGCACAAGAGATACCCCAAATGTTGATGGAACACTAACGACAAAAAACCCTTAATGCTGTTAATACATTTTTGGACAAGTGAGACTTAGCACAACTGACCTTCAAAAATGCAAGGAAAAAGCTAGCAGTGATCCATATGGAATGGTAATTTCCACAAACTGTGGAAATTGATTTTGTTATAATTTCATCACCACTGAGTGGTGAACAGCACAGAACAATGCAAAAAAAATAAAATTAGGTGAATCCAGAGTTCCAGAAATGTCAGACTAATACAAACACATTGCAGCCTCACATTTTAATAGAGAAAGTTTCTGCCTGTATCTTTAGCAAATTAGTAACATATGAACAGTTGCAGTCCAATGTAAAACTGAATAATCACTGCATTTAATCCACAAGCACATCATTCTGGATGCTTTTTCTGTTTAAAAGGCAAAGTAAGCCATGGGGTTGAAAAAACCCCTATATTCTGCATATGGAACATCGATGATGAAAACCGTCAGTGCATGTCTTTGAGAGGAAGAAGTTCTTTTTTNTAAAAATACTTCCTCAGATTAAATTTTCTTTACTTCATTTACTTAAAATGTTTTGATTGCATAAAATGCACTAAAATGTCTATCGCGACGCATCTCCGTAGTTAAAATACCTTGCTCTCAATGTGATATCCTAGATATTCAAACAAAAGACATTCAGCTGACAATGAAGCCTTNCCCAAATGTTGATGGAACACTAACGACAAAAAACCCTTAATGCTGTTAATACATTTTTGGACAAGTGAGACTTAGCACAACTGACCTTCAAAAATGCAAGGAAAAAGCTAGCAGTGATCCATATGGAATGGTAATTTCCACAAACTGTGGAAATTGATTTTGTTATAATTTCATCACCACTGAGTGGTGAACAGCACAGAACAATGCAAAAAAAAATAAAATTAGGTGAATCCAGAGTTCCAGAAATGTCAGACTAATACAAACACATTGCAGCCTCACATTTTAATAGAGAAAGTTTCTGCCTGTATCTTTAGCAAATTAGTAACATATGAACAGTTGCAGTCCAATGTAAAACTGAATAATCACTGCATTTAATCCACAAGCACATCATTCTGGATGCTTTTTCTGTTTAAAAGGCAAAGTAAGCCATGGGGTTGAAAAAACCCCTATATTCTGCATATGGAACATCGATGATGAAAACCGTCAGTGCATGTCTTTGAGAGGAAGAAGTTCTTTTTTGTGTTGTTGTTTTGCTTTATTTTCTGTGTTGTTGTTTTTCTTTTAAATGTCAGTATACCAGAGAAGTCATTTTAATTACATAATTACTGAAGATTTTGGAAGGTTTACACAAGACCCATAATTGGGCATAAGACATCACATCCTCTGGTTATATACACAGCAATCTGGTCTGGGTAACATTCTTTGCTCTGACCAATGTGTGCGG
>VZTF01001119.1:349437-424225 GCA_013397755.1 Cnemophilus loriae
TCCGGGCGCGGGTCCCGCCGCCGCCGCCGGCTCGCTCGAAGGCACAGGAGCCGCCGGCTCTCCCAGCGCTGCTGTGGGGGACGATGGCGCCGCGCCCCCCCGTCCCGGCCCCTGGCGATCCCGCGGTCCTGCCCGGCTCAGGCCCGTCGCTGCTCCGTGGCAGGAGGAGCCATTGACACCGCCAGGGACGCGCTCGCGAGCGNTGAGGGAGAGAGGGCGGGCGTCCGGCGAAGGTGCCTTGTTGTGGTGCCGTGCGCCTTGGTAACCCTGCCTGGGCTGGGATTAGCCGTGCTGCGGGTGCCGGCTCGTTTCGGTTTCCTGACTGGTTGTTAACCATGTTTCCCTCTGGCTTTTCGTATATTCTTTGGCTGGTATTCACGCTCGGTGTTTGTGCTACCTTTTCCTAATACAACTATATGCTTTATTTGTGCCTTCATACAGTGTATGAGGCTTTTCCTCCTTTATTATGTTTGTTGAGTCGGTGCTCAGCTGATGGCCTCAGCAGGGAAAGAAGTAAACGAAGTTAGCTGTGGTCTTTTTGCTTTTCAGGAATGTCTTAATAAAATGGATGGCACAACACAAGCAGTAAAGAAGAGATCTTCTCTTTGTAGGGTTGCTCGGGAATCTGCTTCTAATGCTGTGAAGGTGGGTTGTGTGTAGTCCTACTTAAACGAAGCTCTGGGAGCTTCTGGAACCAGGGCCCTTGTCTATGCCTGAAAAGCAAAAGAGTGTTATCTGGTATAAAATGTAAATAAATGATGGTAATTAAAAACACATTAGGTTGGAGCTTGTTTCAAGCTGACAAATGAAGGTATAATATAGCTATAGGAAATGACAGCTTTTACAAAGAAAAAGCTTTAAAAACATTTATACTTGTGATTCTAAAGGAAATGACAGTGAAATTCTAATTCTCAGTTCATATTAGACAGAAGATAAATGTATGAGAAATCTCAGTAGTTGTTAAGGAGCACTTTTTAGACTTAACATTTTGTTGCCTTAAAGAATGACTGGAGAAACAGTGGAGGATGTTTTTCCATGTCCAAGGAAAGTAATTCTGGCCAACTTCTGTAATATTGGGGGAAGAGACAGTAAAGTTAAGCTCCTGTAAGAAGAACTTTGTAGGGAAAAACACTATAAACATCACTCTGGTTGGGGCCAGTTTCTGTCATAGCAATTACCAGGCTACTGTACTGAACGTTCTGTAGAGCTACCTAATTACATGTAAATATCATAAAAGTATTTTTATGTTTAATAGCAGTGTTGTGAAACTCTGCTTTAACTCTTGAATGGGAAGAATAACCCTACTGAAGTACTGAGCTGAACTTACTGTGTCGTGGTTGAGGATTTTTCCCCTCATTAAAAACTTCCAATCTTTAAACTAGAGTATTTTGATTGAATCCATTTCTGTTCAGCTGTTCTAGTAGTGGTCTCTTCACCAAGCAAATGATCTTAGTGTCACAAGATTACCTGAAATTACTAAATTGAGGTATACTCTAAATTTTTAGTACTCTAAATCTTTGAAAGGATGGATGACAAGCTAATTTTCACATAGAGCCTTCCAAGAATAAAGCTTCTGATACTAGAATAAAACTTAATTTAATCAAAGCAGACTCTAAACTTCCTTAAGAAGTCTTGAACTAGTTTGAAACTGAATGGTCTCTTGGCCTACAAAAGCACTTTCTGTAATTAGGTCCTTAAGGTCCAAGATGTACTCTCACTGACAATCAAAATGCATCGAGGGCAATCTATAGAAGGTTATGCAGAAGTTTGGGATAAGTGCTCTGAGTTGATACAATGAGAACCTCATGCTGAATAATACAGACTTAATTTAGTTACTAAATAAATTACTGGTGCAAAAAAAAAGTGATTCCTGTAAGTATTCAGTGTTTGCTTGCAAGGTATGGAGTAAAGAAATAGTTGCAGTGCTCTTATCTAACATCCTTGGCTGTGCTTTAGAAGGCCAGGCATTAGAAATTCTGAAAACTCATCAAACTGTTATTGACTAAATCTCTGTATCTCTTCTAATAGTTGTTAAATGTGTCCTGTCTGGGACTTGATCATAATTTCAGGTTTATTTGTCAGTCTTTAAAATGTTCAGCTTAGCCATCCTGTGTCTCCATTGCTGCTGTAAAGCCTCTGAGAAGGAAAACACCATTCTGTGATGGAAGTGGCGCTGAAAGCCCAAATTAATAATTTGGCCTTCATTGTATTGACCACTGTGGAGGAGCTTTAAGCCATCCTGTATGATGTGCTAATAAGCCATTCCTGAATGTGGGTGTGATTTATACTGGCAAGATAATTTTGCCTTTGTCAAGACAGCTTTTTCTTTATTTAAATTGAGAAGAGAGGGAATGGGAAGTGGAGTTAAACTGTACAGTGATCTTTTTGCATAATTGTCGACAATAGAAATGCTTGCTGGGCTGGTTATGTTGGCCACAAATCACCTTTTGGTGACCCTTGAACAGCTTCACATTATGAACAGAAAGGTGTAAGACCTGGGTGAAGAGCTTGCTTGGAGCATTTATAGCATAAGCAATTTGGACAGAGTTGTCAAGTGCTAGCTCATCATATTCAGACTATCTTCTAAGCTGCACTGAACTTCAAATGTGCATGTATTTAAATGTTAATGATAACTGGCTCTCTGTTTCTTCTTGAAGAGTTGGCTGCTGCTTTGAAGAGATCACCTTCCTTCCTGTATGGGGGAAGAGATGCCACAGAGTGCGTAGTGATAACAGTAGCTTGTTAATTATGTGTTAACATAGAATAGTTAGAGATGAGGCAGCTGCATAGAGAGAAGTGCAAGTTGTCATGGAGGGGATTCCTATTTGTGAGGGTGATGTGCAGAGACAGAAGAGCAACTTTGAGTCAGCTGACTTGCTCTAAAGTGAAGACAGTTAAAACAACTTAAAGGTCAAGATGGTGAACCAGTATTTCTTTTCTAGGATCTCGGAGTATTGCTGAGAGGTGAGAGGTGGTGGGGTCACAGAATAAGCAGGATTGGGAAATGGCTGTGGGACAGTGTAAACTGTTAAGTCAGCAAGGCTGATTGAGGCCAGGGTGATCTGCAGGAATCACCACTATTCTATTTAATGTACATGTCTACTAGCAACCTGAAAAGCCTTGCTTCAGAGCCTGTTGAAAGTGCTTTGAATATGGGACAGATTCATTTAAGTTGTCATGATCCATCCTTACCATGAGGATGTGGGTATTGCTTTAACAGTTGATCAAAACAAGTCTAGCACAACAGATTTCAATGAATCTGTGATCTGTGGATTACTTCTAAGGTGTTCACAAAATGTGAGGAAAGATTTCAACTTGTATATGATGGCCTAAAGCTCCATTTTAAAATTATTCAGAAACAATAATTTTGAAAATTGAAAAAAACCCCCAGCAAAACTCCCTCACTGAATTGCTGGCTTTTAATTAAGTGGCAAATGCACAGTAGTCTCCCTAGCTTTTGCTTCCTAATATTTGTGAGAGAACAAGAAATATTTTGAGAGCATGGTTATAGTTTGTTGCACAAAGCCCACCACAGAGCCTTTAGCTACAGCTCATGGATTTGAACAAGAAATACAAGGAGTCCTTTTTTTTTATTGTGCTTTTTAATCGATTCAAGTGGCTTTGCAAAGGAACCACGTCTCTCCCTCTCTGTATGGATGAAAGTGAAGCAGAAAGGGCTGAAATGACTTGTCCAAGAGCATTTCCAGGCTATTAACAGGGCTATGAACAGAACACAGGGTACAGGAGTCCTTACCTAAGGCTTTCTCCACAGTGTCATGTTACTGCTTTCAGAAGCATCGGAATTTTGCCTGTTATTTCTAACCATCTCATATACTGTTAATACATCCCTGGACTAAAAATACTGCATTGAAGATTTGGGACTGACCCAATGTGAATTTCTGAGTTGTAGCTCTTTAAACTTAGAGGGTTGTTTCCCTTAAGGCTGGAAGATGTGGGCCTTTCAGAAATAGCTAATGGTACCTAGAACTGGTTGACCATGCTTGCTCTGCAGCTCAAAAATTTCAATGTCGTTTTGTTGCAGTGTCTCTGACCCTCAGTTCCTCTTAGTTGTGTTTTACAACCCATCTCATGCAGCTAGAATCTTCCTACTCTTGCAGAAAAAGACTCTTAAATCTCTCCTCCTTTCACCTGGAATCCATGTCTCCTGAAATCCAGCTTGATGTTGGCTAACCTTCTTGGGTTGCCTTCTGGGTGAATGTCTATGGCTGGGATGTTTTCTGTTGCTATACCAACCTGGTTTCTGCACTAAAAATAAAGACCTCAGGGTGGGGAATGTGTGTTGTTTCCTATAAACTCACATGACTGTTGCAACATGTTTATCTAACACATTAATTCTAATTCTGCCCTAACAAAAGCTCTCTGGAAGCATGAGTGGTACTTCAGTTCTCATTAATTTTTTTTAATAAAAGTAACTTCCAAAAAAAAGTCCTGGAGGGATTGTGTCTGAGTTTTAAAGCATGATTAGCTGTCTTGGTAGGAATTTCATGGCTAGATAAATATCTGCGCGTAATCTGCCTTCTGGATTTTTTGGGAGTATGTTCAGGGGAGGGAGAGGGAGTGTGGAGCTGTTTCAAGTATCCAATCTATATTTTCAGCCTATTTTTCCTGGTAGTACCCAATGAAATCCCTGAACTTGGTCCTCTGGACTGAATTTAGGTGTTTCAGAGAGTCTGAACTGATACTAAGCTTCATTGTTAAAATTAATTAAAATAGATAGGGTATAAATCACATAATTTTATGAGTGACCTGTTAAAATAGCATGAGTCTTGTGAATGATTTGTCTAGACACAATATCATACTGAGATACTATTTTGACTTGGTGGTTCTCATTCATTCAAGGTTTCAGACATGCATGTACAGAGATCAAATACGGGCTTCACTCAGTTTTTATTCCTTGGAGCCTACCTTTGTTTTGCACATTAGATCAGCGGTATGTCCATATGATGAGTTCTGTCTTCAGAGCTGGAGTTTTCTGCCCCCCACATGAGGCTGGTGTGGGTGTTGTTTATATTGCCTTGGAGAGGCTGCAGCCTGAAGAGATCTTTCAATATAATGAATTGAGTCAGGTCCCAAATGAGAAATGTTTACAAGAAGTACATCCAATACTCCCAACTGGAAAAACCATTTAATACCAGGAGGCTGGAGTTGTATGAGAGTCTGGCTCCAGATTTAGACCTACCAAAGGAAAAGAATGGCTTCTTTATGAAATTTTTTGCTGGTTTAGGGGGTGGTTCGCCCCTAAAAATATCTCAGTGGGATTCTGAGCTCCTCATTTTTACAAAGTACTTACGTTCCCTGAAGCTCGTCCGTCACAGGCCTAGAGGGGCAGGAGCAGTTAGGGACATTTTGATTCACTTTTGTTATGAACATCTAAACACAAAACAAGTATGAGGAATCCCAGTCTTCATTTTCAATGTGTCAAACAGTTGGCAGCGTTGTAGAGCATCCAAAGGTGAGGTGCTTAAATGGGATTTGGTATCTCCATACAGAGAGGGGTCAGCTGTGAGAAGTGATGCGGCTTTCAGTCCTGGAGGCAGGAAGATGGAAGTGGTCTCACCATCAGCACATGAATACAGCTGCCTTCACTTCAAATCTGGAGAGCAGGTGGGTGCAGATGTTATTGGTACTGACAGTTTTAACCCTAACAACAACTGATTTTGTTAACTGGTGAGAACAAGTTCTTCATGGTAAAAAGAGAGAGATTACAGTTTTTCACTTTGCTGCCTGGTAGACAGATGCCATTTTAAATGTCCTGCTCCAAAGCTGTATCCTTTTCTACCATAAGAGTTCTCTCAATATAGAAAGATTGAACCCTCACAAGAAAAAAAAAAAAAAAAAGCGTAGCATGTTGTGTACATATGTCTTGCCAGTTTGCTCCTTCTCTAGTTTGAGCAGGTAGAAGAGAAGAATTTAGGGTCTTTTTCATCATCTTGTCTCGGGTGGACCTCTTGGTTGTGCCCTGTCTGGTAAGTGGGAGTAAAGTCTAATTATCCTTGTGACTAAGAGATGTTTCTTCAGAAAGCGCTTTTGAATGCCCTGAAGAGTGTTTTTCAGTTTGGGTCCAAATTGCCATTGCCATTAAGAAGCAATCCTGCTCTTCCCAGTCACATTTTTGCTGCCACTACTCTGTCCCCTGTTCTGTCAACCAGCAGTTCTGCAGCAGCCCGGGTTAGGTGGATCAAGGAGGTAAAATGACTGCAAACTAATCCAGCTGAAGGCACAGCTATTTTTCAGACATGTGCAATGGTAGCGCAGAAAAGTGATGGGAAAGGATGGCCCTTACATATGAAGGAAGCTTGCAGACAGATTGGCTCACTGTGATCCTGGAGGCAGGCCTTTAGTATTTCCCTGGGCCTGTGGGTGAAAGTCATTTCTAATTGGATCTGTTTTACTGGAATGCTCTCAGACATAGCTGTGCTGCTGTAGGACCTGTCTGGGCTGCTGCTGAAGCCCCACGTTCTGCTCTGTGGTTGAGCTGTCCACCCAAGCAGGTGGCAGCATGTACTTCAGAGATGACCAGCTTGGGAGCACGCAGCGAGTGGAGACTTCAAGCTACGTGATGGCTTTAAGCAGTTAAGTTCTCTCTGTTGCCGCGTGGTGGTGATGTTGGTTGTTGCCTTCAAGGAGTTTTGGACTTCTGCTGCTGACGGCATGTGACAGATAAGTTGGCAAGGAATGTCTTACAGGCCAGTACCTATATGTGAGTTCCTCTGGTGCTGCATGGTTTGTCCAGTTATCCACACGGTGGTGACATTTTTGCTTCTATTTATCCTCAGTTTTCCATGTACACATTCCTACACCTCAGCAGGGTCAGCTAATCAACAACAGGAGGTGTTTTGCTAGGAGTAACTAACAAAATATAATAGATTTTAAGGGTAGCATGCTGCAGATATCCCCTTTTGAGTCTGCTCAGTTGTCATTGTAGGTTATTCCAGATCTAGATTTTCCTATCCCATCTTTATCACATCAAAGGCTTGGTTGTGATCTTTTTGATTCCCCAGTGACCCTGTTTCTGTGGGGAATCCCTAATGTCTCAGGTTCTTGTCATTGTCTTATTTTATGCTGGTAAGCAGAGATGGAGGATAGATCATCCATTCAGAAGAATGTGTGTATAAATGAGATCAATGGCACTGTAAAATCCTCTCCACCAACTCTTGGTGATGAGCATGAGTGTGATCTAGGCCTTTACAAAATTTATATAGTATATGTAAATGCACATTCACTGTCAGGACAGCTTACAGAACAACTGATTTAAATATGTTAAATAAAATCTGGTTTTCCTCCACTTGGCTGTGTCCAGTACTACAAACTCAGATTTACTGAGTCACTGAGTTCCTGAGTCTTAAATCGTCTCATTGCTTAAGTATTTATGGTTTTTTTTTTTCAGCAAATCAGAAAAGGAAAATGGGAAATCAAGATTATCATATATTTTCAAGTCTCAGATAAGATGAGAAGGAAAACTTGAGTAAGATTAGTGTAATACTCTAGAGAATTTTCCTTTTAGGAATTAGAAAAGGAAAGTGATGTCTCTATGCTGTTTTGTGGAAACAGGTTAGTGACTGTCACTGTAGGCTCATGTCCAACATCGGTAGAGAAGCTGTTACTCTAGAAGTTTATAAATGCTCAACCTTTATTGTTTGTTTTGTAATCTTCGTTTCTTAACAGCTGATCCTTGTCTTTGTTTTTTATCAAACTGGTCATCTTATTGCTGGGTGTGATTAAATGACTTTGTCTTGTAAGCTGCTTGGCAAAACCAGGCATATTTTGATGCAAGTTGGGTTTTTTCAGATTTACATCTGTGTAGATGGCATTGCTTCTGTGAACCACTTTGGGTATGGACTAGTTAATAGTTGTTCACAACAAAAAATGCAGTCAGGCATTGTACATTTTTTTTTTTTTTTTTAGTGAGGCGGAAAACAACTGAGAAGGAGGAAAAGCATCATATCAAATTTTCTCTCTCTAAGCTGTGTTTCAACATGACATTAGGCGCAGTAGTCAGTGTTGGGCAGTGCTGGGCTGTGGCTGCTCAGCGCTGGGATTTTGCATAGCTCTGAACACGTTTGGGTGGAAAGGGGAGGTCCAGCTCTCACAATCACAGAGTTTCCACAGCCTGCGTGAGCGTCTCGACAGGTCGCTGGTTCTGTTGCACCACGCTCTGTTGGGCTGTGTGTGTGCAGTGTTTCCATACTCAGCCTGTGAGGTGTGGAAAAAGAAGGTGGCAGTCCAATCTATGAGTCAATTTTTTGAGGTGTGGAAGAGTAGTTAGTGAAGGAACACAAAAAGGTGAAGATTGGGGAATGGAATGTTCGGTGTTGGTTTTAATTAGAAACATCCTGTTCATCACTCATATGTGAGATAAAAAGGGAAGAATATCCATTACTACAGTACACTGAAAGAGGAAATATCTGTATTATAGTGAGCAATTCTAATTGAGCTGCCAAATATAATTGAATTGAAATACAGACTCTCTTCCAACAGTATTTCCCTTATTGTAGTGTATGAGTGAGAGTCAACTGGCATTATATTTATTCCTAATCTTTCTGCAACTGATGACTTTTGTCTAAAATCCAAAGTACTTCAGTACTAACTCAGTATTAAACTTAGCAATACCTCTGTCAGCTAAAAGATGAATAAAACCCAACCAACAAACTTTTCCTTCATGAGCATGAGGCTTCTTGTACCTGTCCCCTCAGAAGGGTACAAAGATGGCACTCGTACCATGACCTGGAAGAGAGACTGTAAATCAGAGAAGAAAGTTGACACTTGTAGAGCTCAGAGCTGAAGGTTCTTTTGGTTTTGGGGGGTGGGGGGGAGCCTTTGTTCTTGCTGAGGGGGAACCAACCATTGAACTCCTCTGCTCACGTTCTCCTAGGTGTGGTGCTGTGACTGATGAGAGAGGTATGTGCTCCCCGTGACTGCAGCTAATCACATAAAGTGACCTCTCCCTTCCAGCACTGCAAACCAGCTGCACTGACTGAGACTGTTACTTCAAGTGTTACTGGAAATTAGATTAAAATCTGCTGCTCCTGGATTTGGTTAATTAGCTGGTAGTACCTTTAAAATACTTTTTAGAGCATTTGGACAGTGATGTGAAACATGCATTATTTTCAAGGCTTGAAGCTTGCTAGATTAAGTGAAACAGTCTGAGATCCTTCCACATGTCAAAGGGAGAAGTTTAAGAGGTTTAAATTCAGAGTGTTCTACATTATAAAACTTAACAAATATCAATATAAATGGGTACAAGTAGTCCTTTCATCCTCCAGTTGATAAAAAAGAATTTTCTCACTTTCTATGGATGTCTCTGTGTAGACTGAAGCTTTGTCTGAACCAATTTTTTTCGGCTTCTGATTAAAAAACATATGAAGAAATGCTCCAAAGTAAATACTTTGAATTACTATAAAGCTGTGACTTGTCATACCTAAAAGCAGTGGTAGAGAAAAGAAAACTCTTAATCGATTGCTTTCCTTTTCTAAAATACACAGAAAGATATTTTTGACATTATTCCATTCAGGTCATCAAATTCATACAAGCTATTGTATTATAATGTAAAACATAAATTTTAAAAGAATGAAAAGTGCAGGAAGTTTGAATGATGCATGACCATAAATTTACTCATCTTTTATATAATGCCTTCTTGAGGTGCTGACATTTTCAGTACATTAATTGTTCATAATGAATACTCTTGCATAAAACATTCAAAGGTAATTTTCTGAGGCCAAAGAATGACTAAAATGTTATTCACTGAAGAGCAGTCAATAATCTGTATCCAAAAGAATACTTGTGGGATGTGAAATAAACTGATGTAACAGGTAGAGAAGTTTGCATATATAAAAGAATCTGTCCTTTTTGCAGGTTTGATGCCCTAAAACAGAAGCCACAGAACTGGTGTGGACTGGTGCAGAGGCAAAATCATTGTGATCTAATCATGTTTCATTGAAGGCAAGGAAAAAACCAGCTTTGGGCAAAATATCCATATCTCTTGTGGCAGCCACCTCTGCTGCAGGTAATATATGATCACTTTTGTGCTGTATACTTCAGGATGGATAATAATAATCAGTGAAAATATGTTTAAAGAATATGCTAAAGTATCAGGAAAATAAATTAATTGATCTATCAGGCTTCTTCCAGGCAGTAGATTTTAAACAACTTGTCAAATATTTCTTGGCTGTTATACCCTCACATAAGAGCTTTCCCTAGTTCATAAAGAAAATTAATGTGAAATCAATAATGGTATTTAAAAATTCACCAAACATTTCCCATCCAGTCTCACTTTCAGAGTGCCACTAATGCAACAGGCAGAGTGGGAAAACCACACAGACTTGACCTTAGTGGTAAACAGAAGCCAGTGTAGATGGAAAGTGCAGTGAAGAGATGCTTTTGGAAGCAACCAGGAGGACCTGCCTGCTTCCCCACAAGAACAAACCTCTAAACAGAGCCACTGTGAGCATCAGCTTGCAAAATTCTTGTTTGAAGATGCAGTCTAGATGCTACGCTGACTTCCTGCTAGAAGATACAAACTGGCCTGAACTGCAACCAAAAAAAAAAAAAAAAATCACACAAGGGTAAAAACCACAACAGAAAAACAGTAAAATAAGCTTCCTATAGCATTGTACAACCCTATGAGCTGCCAGATTTCAGACAACAAAGAGGGAACGTTTGCTATTTCAGGTTGCTTCATTCTATTCTTGCAGAAAACCTTATTGTAGAAGCGGGAAGAAACAAGCCATAAATTAGATTTGTTAGTTTGTATTTTTAATAGAAGCACAAAGAGAAGTAATACAGTACATGGTGATTTTGTGGCTGTATCTGCATTTAGGCGATTTCTCTGGTGAAGGAGATACATTGTAGTTACCATTTATGTAAATGAATACAATTGTAATTACCCACAGTTGCCACATTTGATCTGTGAAAATAAATAGGATTTGTCAGTATCCCCTCTTCTCCCCCTTCCCCCTGCTAAGTTATTCAGAACTGTTTTCCAGCCTCTTGCACAGGGTTGTTCAGCAAGGGCAGAAGGTGAAGTGCAAGGCTGCAGAGTTGGGGTGGGATGGTCTCTCGTGAAAGGCTGGTGTCCTGAGCTGCTGCTCCAACAGTGAATTTCAGAGTTTGCTCAGTATTGTCATCTCCAGGCACCCATGTCCATGCTTTTCCGGTGGCATTCACAAAAATTTTAAAATACACTGCTTTATTACTCATGGTGGCATCTAGTTTTGGGGGTTCGCATGTCTCACACCTCCCCAAGCTTTTTTATCTGACAGAGTTAAAAATTTGTTTTTCTTTTTAGGTTAGAATTCAGCTTCACATGGAAGCACTTGACTCCCAAAGCTGCGGCTTCAACCGGCAGATAGGAGATGCATGATAGAATTGGCAGAATTGCACTGCTCTAAGCACTTTTGGAGACATATGCTGCTTTTCCTGCTCCTGGAAGTAGTCCCACAGATGTCTCATGATTATTCACTTGAGTCATGGTTGCAGAGTTGACTTTTTGGTGGTTTGGATTCCCAGCTTCCTACACTGCATATTTAATAGCAGAGCAAATTCTGACTGAAGACCTGCCGCGTTGAAAACAGAGAGGACGCGTTGAACCAAAACCAAACGTTCGGGACTTAAACTAAATCGCCTCTTGGCTTACGGCGCTATTTGGTGGAAACGAGCCCCCTCCGAGGAGAAAGAGACGCCAAGCGATGCGAACAACCCGTCCGCGGCGCTCAGCTGTGGAACTGGGGCGTTCGTTTTGCTCCGTGGGGACATTCCCCGGGCGCTGCTTGTCACCAGGTGGCGCTGGCCCGCGCGCTCCCGCCCGGCCGCGGCTCCCGCTGCTCAGCCCGGCGTTTATTTTGGAAGGGAGGCACGGGACTCACGGAGCCAGACGGCAGCATCGCCGGCCCGCTTGGGCCGGAGTGAATTTTTAGAGAGAAATCGCTCTGGGGAGTCTGGGTGTTATTTTCTTGGCCGGGGTTGCTGGAGCGAGGGACCGCCTGTGTTGTGTTGCTGACCGGCTCTTCTCCCAGGTTCATGCGCTCCGTGAGAAACGTGGGAGCGCTAAGCCTGCGCTGCAAGGCTTTAACATCTAGTGTATCAACAGAATAATGGCTTTTTCTCCCCCCCCACCCCCCCAAGGTGTGCTCTTACTTTTAAATGAGTTATTACATGCCGTACCATGAACAAATGTTAGACAACCTGAGAAAACTTTAATTCGCTTGGTCTTTTTAAAATTCCATCAGTTTAGTTTGGTAGGGTTTTTTTTACAAAAAAGGAAAACAAATTCTGTCCATAACAGTCCTTCACAGAGTTCAAAATATTACATATACCCTGCAAATGGAGATTTAAAGATTCATTGGATACTAGAGATGCTCTGAAAATTATAAACATTTCTCAGCGCTTTCTCTAAATTTTCTGCAAAGCTTCTGGAACATTTGAATCAACTGACTCTAAGTCGGTTCAGTTTTCAGGCAAGGAAAGTTGTTTTCTTTTTCCTCACTGGTAGTCTTTTTACAAGAAGTGAGGACAAGATCAGGCAGATGGAAGGGGGAAAAAGTGTGAAGGAATTGTAACATTAAAATCTTTAAAACTGCATTATTGGTTTGAAAAAATGAAGACATTAGTTGTGTAACTTCTGCGTCTAAATTTCAGAATGTTTTAAAATGCCATTCTGGTTTTAAAAAATGCTGCGTTTATTCAGAGACTGCTGAGAATGAAAAGTATTGATAAGCTCCACTAAGCGTTTTCATATGGAATCTATTTTCAGCCACATACCAGAAAATGTCTTTGTTATTTTTTTGAATGAGACCCTAATCTCGGAATGACTTTTCATTTATCAGAGCCTTTTAAGTCTGCTATTGTGTTTCCAGTCAGATCCTTTCCACTCACTTCTTTTTTCCTGTGTCAGCCTCTTACAAACTTGCCATAGGGCAAAGTTCGCAGTTATTTTCCACAGGCACAAGGATTTCCCCTCTCAGGGGTGCACTTGGGCTTTATGCAGTGGAAGCCAAGCACAAATTAATGCCAGCTCTAATAGTTTGTGATAAAGTTTCTTGTGGTATATCATGCTTAATAGGAAACCCTACAATTTGTGATTTAACTTGTTAGCAATTCAAAGGCTTTTGTTTCTTATGCTGTTTAGTCAGATGAAATGGCTTAGTGGTTTTTTGCATCACCAGCATTGGCATTTGTGTCTGTGTTGCTGTTCTTATTTAGTGTTGTGTTGGTTCCCACTTCAACTATAATTTAATAATGTTCAAATACCACTTTCTAGAAAAAAAAAAGTAAGTTCTGGCATCTGCAGTTGAGAAGATGGAAAACGTGAGTGCAGTATGCCAAAAAAAATCCCCAAAGAAATATAATTGACTCCTCTGAAAATTTTGTGACTTTTCTATTTTGTTTTTTTTAGGGGGGTGGGGGGGTGGATTACAAATGTTGTAGCATTTCAATTCCCTGAAATATATTTGTTTTAACTTTTTCCAGGGTGTTCAAGTTTATTTCTGTGTATTTTACAGGCAAGAAACAGCTGGAATTCTCTCAAGGAGTTAAAAAAAGCACAAAACCGGTTTGTTCTCTCCTAATTCACTGTTACAGATTTTATGACTTTTGGTATCAAGAGAGATTTGTGTTCCTACCCTTGATCGAAACTTCCACCTCCCCATCCTTCTGCAGTGAGGATGTGCCAGCTGTCAGCCTGGCTGCCATCTCCCACCCTCCTGCAGCTGAGCAGAGCTTTTAATCAGTCTTGGAAAGTGCTTTGCTGACCCTTCCCTTCCAACAGAGGCTGATGTTCAGGCTGTAGTTCCTCTTTATCAAACGTGCTTTTGTATCTCTCGCTGGGCATTCGCTGCCTTCAGCTGGAGCTGGGACCAGCAGTTGTTTGCCTGTGTCAATAACCAGCGAGTAACAGGAGAGAGCAGAGGATGCACGGATCAAAGAAAGAGACAAAGCTGTTCTGCTTAGTGGCACCATGGGCTCAGATCGCTCAGTAATGGTTTACCAAGTTATCAGCGTGAAAAAGTAATCAATCAGGTTGTTTGGGTAACCTACCTTACCTGTTAGGGGCAGATAAACATCTGCATCACAAAATGCAAGTAATGGGCAAGAAATCTGGGGATTTGTGCAAGTTCTGTTTTGGAAGAGCCAGCCTGGTCAGAGTCAGCTCTCTGGGAAGGTGGCACCAAGGAACCAGTGCAGATCAGCCGGGGCTCCGGAGGCCTGCACCCAGCACAGCCTGGCTTTGCTTTTCCTTCTGACATTGAGCGGTGACCTTTGGCTGATTCCCTTCCCACCCTTCCACACCCTGGTCTCCTCCTGCCTTTTGATTGCTTTGTCTTGTTAGAGTTGAGCTCCTGGGGATGGGGAGGCTGCAAGTTCCATTTATTAGGTGTGTGAAGCCCTCAGCACCACGGGGCTGAGCCCGGTGAACATTTCCAGGCCGTGCACCAACAGCAGCTGTTACTAGTAATAGGAAAAACAACGAGTTGTAATAGAGTGTGGAAAGGGGAATAGCTTGCCGTTACTGATGTCAAGTTTAAAGAGTAAGAACTGCATTTGTGTTATTACTGATCATCCTCTGGAGAAATGTGAGCATCTCCCTGGACAGGGATCCAGTTTCTGCCCTTCCCTTGTATAACCTCATCAGTTTCAAAACAAGATTTAATGCCATTAGAGCAAATTGGCATTAAGACAAGGGATTTTGTCCAAGGAATTCAGGTTGTCTTCACTTATTTTTCTAAGCACACAGCATCAGAAGGATCATTGAGAAATTTACCCATAGCAACCTTTCTTCTCAGCTGTCTCAGGTCCAGCTTGTATCACCAATGCTTTTGCCTATCCTGCTTTCCATTCTACTAAGCAGTAAACACCTTCTGAAACATCTTCGCATCCTTCAGGATATTTTATACTCCCTCTGCTCAGTCTCAGCCAGGCACAAGGGACAGTTGTGTGGTCTGTTTGTCAGCTGGGAACTTGGTCAGCTTTCCTCATATTTTCAAGATTGGTTATAGATTAATGATTCTTTCTGGTATTAATGTGAGTAAATTATAACTCAACAATGGACAAGTGTATATGGCTAGCATTTAGTTTTATGCATTTCCCTTCCTTTTCTGCAACATTTTTCTTTTCTGCAGTTTAATATGGGTACCTACTTCCATGATAGATTGTGTCTGGAATTCCTGAAGGACTGATTTAGACTATCTTACTATCATTGTCTTTGCTCGCACTTTAGCATGTTGAAATTTCTGCATTTCAAGAAAAGAAAATTCCCTCCAGGATGGAACTGCTTAGATTTCATTGGTAGCCTTTCAGTGTTTCAGTCAGTGTTTTGTCTCCTGGTAGGTACAACTCCTCTGTAAATGTCTCTCTAAAGACCTTCAGGATACCTTCTGAAAGAATGTGGAGTCAATATGACTTGCAAATTGTTTTAAGTGATTTGTTTATTGGGTAGCCCAGGCTTAGTTCATTCTCCTTGACAAAATGCAATCAGTTGCTTTGCATCATTCCTCATAAGCTACAGTTAGAATCTTCTTTTGTTTTTCCAGAGAAGGATCTGAACCCTGACCCCAGCAGCGCTTTGAAGTCTTCCCTCCCAGACAAAGATGAAGCTTGAGGTATCAAAATGTCCTGGGAGGAACGTGACCCTTCAGTGAACAAGGCCCTGATGGGGTGGCCTTGTTGCACAGGGCTAGAGGTGGGGAGGAGGGTGACTCTGCATGGAAGTGTGGCTGCTCTGGAGCCCCTGTAATTGCAAATTGTAGCTGAAAGCAGGGGAGAAGCCAGGAGGATGTGAGGGGCAGTGTATAATTTCCTGGTGTCATTGCAGAAGATTTAGAAACAGCCTTTAATGGGGAAAGTGTTTTTATCTTTGGATAAATACACATGGATGCCCATGTGTTTCTTGGATCTAAAAGAAAATTATTTGAAGATTTCCACTATGGTATTTTGATTCCAAGAGAGACAGTGGCCTTGAGAAGCAGTAAAGAAACAAGACTTACTGTGACTCTTTCTTCCTGTGAAACTTTCAGCAGAAGAAATAGAAGGTATGGAAAGGCAAATAAGAGGTTGTGATATAGGAGAAGATTAATTCAGATCACATAGCAGATAAGGGTGTTCCCAAAGTTCAAGACATTCTTTTAGGAACATCCCCACATAAAAAGGAAGCGTCAGATGCCTTAACCAAACTAAATCAATCTTCATGACATGACACGTCTGTGGGCATTTAACATCCTTGCTGCAGCACCTTTGTAACTGCACTCTCGTGTTGCATAGATGTGTTCCAGGCATAAAAGTTGGAGAGATAAACATTTCATCTTTATTGAAGTGTAGGCTGTATGAAAGATGTTAAAAAAGACCCTGGGACTTTTTTTTTTCAGAGAGCCAGAATACATGGGATAATGTCAGGTGTAAAGAAAAATTCTTATACTTGCAGTGAGAATATTTCAAGTGAAATGTTTCCCTCTGAACACAGGAAAAAGACAGAGGAATGATAACAGCTGATTTCTTGTCAGAGATCAGCTGTCAGAATGAACAGATAATACTTAATGGCATCCAAAATAGAAATTCTCCAGATCAATCTGCACAGTCCCTGTAAAAATAATGAAAACAGAAAAAAAGGAGTAATTAAATATTTGAGAGGTATACAGTGACACAATGCAGGATGGAATAAGGTTCGGAGAGATTAACTAACACAGAACAGTTATTTTGCCTTTTCTCTCTTTATTTTCCTTCCACTCTTTTGCTTCTTCTTTTTTCATTTTTTTCCTAAGGCATATGCTAAGAATGTTTCCAGTGAGTCATTTCAGACAGGTTGAGCAGATATCTAAGGGAGCAGCCTTTGGTAAATCAAGTGGGATCATACAGGTAGAACTGGAATTCAGTGGCCTAGGCTGAACATCCCTTTGTAACTGGAAGGCTTTGCTTATTCAGTCCCACAGATGCAACATGGCAACAGGGATGTGACATATTGCTTATTTAGGGGCATGTGCCAGAAATTGTGATGGGCAGATCAAGCCTTCTGAAAGAAAATCAGACCAATTAGAATCTTGTCTCCTGTTTTTAATTAACTTAAGACTCAGTCTCTTATTTCTAGAAAGGAGTGCTGGTGGGAATGGAGATGCTTGGATACCAAATCATCTTCCAAACCATTTGGAATTCATTCTGATGAGAGTGGTTTTTGACTGAGCTCTATTTTCAGCTAAATTCTAATGCATGATGCCAAGCAATACAAACCTGTATGAACTGAAAAGAAAGAGGAAAATCCTACTGGTTTCTGATAGCTGTATATTGAGCCAGTCAGTCCAGTTACTACAATATCTGAACATCTCAGCCTTTAATGTGTGTCACTTCAAAACTTCTATATAACTAAAATTTCTTTTAAAAGTCAAAATCAACTTCCTAGAAGCCACTTAGAATGTGAGAGCCGATTTCTAAGAAGAGTTTGCATGCATATAAGAGGTGAAGATATATTACAATATGCTGGGGTTTTTCTGATTTTTTAATTTATAAAATATATCTTTCCCAGGCTTACAACCAGCAGAAAACCAAATATAAAATTCACCTAATAAGCTGATAAAAAGCAGAACATCATCCATGACACTTCAGTCTGCCAGTTCTTATACTTCTCACCCACTTATGCTGTTCTCAATACATCTTTTTGCCTAGGGAAAACCACAAGATTTATAATATACCAGGAGAGAAAAAAATCTTACCACACTAAGGTGAAAGCTCCGAGTGAAAGGATCATCTCTCAACATATTCTTGTCCATGTTTATTTTAGTCTAATCTACTCAGATTTTGTATATTTTTAGAGTATCGTCATCATCATAGTATTTGATCATTACCTCCTACAGACCACATATGGAAAGAAATACTCTGGTATATGGCTGGTAGATATTCAGGAACAAATGGGAGTCCAAGAGGAATAAGCCTGGATGGCTAATGATGTCTTTAATACTTGCAAGCATTTGCTTGAGATGCAGCAAGTTCTGATCTTGCTTCAGGAAGATCCACACCTGAAGCCTGAGTGCTGCTGGATAATAAGTGAGGAGCAGAATGCACCCACATTTTTTAGTTCCTCTAAAGCTGTAGTGGAAACTTGTAGCTGGTCTTCCATGGGATCATGGGTGGGGCAGAGTCAGGGAGCGAGATGGGCAGCTCAGGCGATACAAACCCCCTTCACTCGTGTATTTCATAAAGGGAGCACAAGGAGCATTTGTGCCTTGGCTGCAGGAATCCCTATGAAGCAGCTCTGAGGATGCTCAGTCCCACTCACAGAATGAGCTGCATGGAGCAGCTGTGTCTGGTTAGGATAGGAGGAGAGAGGTGCAATATAAATCCATAGGAACGTCATGGAATCATTTTTAGGCCTTGCATGTTGTTGGCATGCAACTTCTGAGTGAATGTATCCTACTGGAGTGAATGTATCCTGCCTTTTCAATAGGCTGCACAGGGCTGGGAAAGAAACAGCCCTATCCAGTCATTTCCTTAATGAAACCTGAAAAAAAGATGAAGTTGGACTCTCTAATGCTGTGCTGACAAGTGATATCATATTCTTATTCATCTTTTAATCCTGTTCTTTCAGGTGTCTAATTTGGTGCTTCCCCTATTAACTTTCTCATTTCTTCCTGTGCGGTACATCAGAGGTCACTGTACCTCTTGTCATAATATTTCCAGTTTATAAGAGGGCAGAGGGAGCAGAAAGTAACTACAAGGTAGTTCTGAATCTTTCATCTTCATTTCTAAATCCTGTAATGTCTTTAAAGTACATACTCTCCTTCTTTCTTACTGCCAGAAACAAGAATTTATTTGAATGTCAAACAGGGCTTTAATGAATCTCATAAGATAATCATAACAGCAGCTGTCCAAGTTAGTTTCTTTAAAAAATTCTGTATGATTTCGCTTATGTTTTTAAGTGCTAACTCGAGAGTTTGCCTTTTTCTTCCTCTCACACATCCCTTTGAAAACAGAGATGTTAATTTACTAGTTAATGCCTTTTAAGTGCTTCTTCACCCAAGATACTGAACACAGCTCCTCAAATGTGCCAGCTGAAATGGAGCACGTACCATTGAGGAGAGAGGCACTCAAGTAGCTGATATTGCAGTCATGACATTGTTGATATAAATATTTAGAAGTGTCTTGAAATAACATTAGTTACCATTCAGCAAGGGTTGGCACCCATAGAATGGTGATTACTAAATATTTTTATGCCTTACTAACTTGGTTCAACAAGGCCTAAAGGGTTTATTACCCTCCTCTGAGGAAGCACTGAGTGTATGCAGGGTTTTTCCTGTACTCTACCCTTTAAAAATCTCTCCTACAAAGAAGGGCAGATGACAGTAAATTGAAGTTTTGTTGACTTTTCTTCTAACATCTGGGTGTCTTGTGCATCGCTAGCAGATGCTTATGCCTTCCTTTAGGCACAGAAGAAGTCTGAGGGTGTTCTAAATTTGAATCACTTAACTCACACATACATCCCAGTCCCAAACTGAGGATGTACAGCCAACATGTAAGGCAGTTCCTTCATGTAGGAGTCCTAGCCCAACATCTCTGTCTGGTTCCCAAGTGACAACTCTTAACACCAGAATTACTTTAACAAGAAGCAAGGCAGACAGCCAGTTTCCAGGCTGTTCACATTGCCTCCTCTTCTGAGCCTGCCAAGGTACAAAGTCCTTGCATAACCCAAACACTGAACAGCAAGATAGCAGGTCTGGCTCAGAGATGGGAACCTGCTTGCACACTGGAAAGGTAACGTTAGAAGACTTTGTAGTGGTGCTTCGTGGTGATGCTCCCCACGACAATGTGCCTGCTTATCTGTTAACAGAAAACGCAATTGCAAAGCTTTAGCACCTCACTTCTGGCCAGCATTTCTGCAGTTGGGCTCTTATCCTATTTATTTGTTTCTGCAAAACAAGTAGGAATCAGCTTTCTCATAGCACACTGATACTGTTACAATTTATCTTTAAAAATTTTTCAACGTGTTTAGTGGCAGGTTTGTTCTCAACGAGTTTCATTCCCAGCCTGATCAGTTACACAAATGGGGACATTTTTAACTCATGGGGACATTTTGTGCTTCATTTTGCTTCCATCAGTTACTGAGGCTTCATCCTGATGTCTTGTGGGGCATCCCTCAGGAGTGCTGTGTTTCACACATGCTTTTCTCAGAAGAAAACAAGAATTTAGGTTTTTTCTAGTAGCTCAGAGCTGGCTGTCTCTAGTTCTACTTCACCTTTTCCCTTCACTTGTTTCAGATTTGCAAGTAAGATGCCACTAGTAACATAGGAAGGCTGCAGTCACTTCAGCCTGTTCTCAGCACTGCCTACAGACTGATGCAAATTGGCACATTTAAAGCCCAGGCAGACAGCAGCTATGTAATCCAGTGGCATTTCCTTCTAAAATTTTCTGCGCAGAAGAGGAGCTTGAAAGGAAGTAACAGTTTGGGGAGAAATCCAATTCCAGCCCCAGAGGCAATGCTACACTAAGCAGTAAATCTTCTTGTCTGTGTCTACAGAAAGAATAAAGCACTCCTGGCTTGCTGGCTCTGTCTCTGCAGCCAGGGAGGAGCCTGCAGTCTTGCTGCCCCACTCTTCTATATCAGAAACCTATTTGACCATGCTGCAGTTCCCTGTCAGTGCATGCTCCAGGTTTTCTTTTCCATAGAAACCGGGACGCTGCCAATGAAGGAAGATGGGAGAGATGCTGTGTACCTTATTTCAACCTGACATGGCTTTAGGACATGAGCAGAAAACAATACCAGAGAGAGACACAGCTCTTTTTTTTTTTTAGCTTGCTAGGTATCCAGTAGTTTCAGGCAAGCCAGACAGCGTCTGATGTGAAAAACAAGCTCCAAAAATCTGGAAGCATCCTAATTCATGCAGAAAAGTACCTGCTAAACTGGGGGGAAATAGAGACTTAAAGGTAGTCAGTGCTGTAAAGCCACAGACACTTACATGGCTTCAAGGTAGCAATGCCTCCCATCTAATTCCAGCACAATCTGTCACTTGGCTTTGAAAAAGGCAGCGCGAGCAACACTCATTCAGCAGCAGACAACACCGGCATCTATTGTGCCTGCACATCAGTATTGGAAGGATGATTTCTGCATGATTTCATTCCTGAGATCCCACTGGAGTTTTTTGCTATTCCTTTTTAGGAAGAATAGATCTGCTTCTAAATTTCCCATTAAAACCATGTTTTTGATCAAAAATGCAGTTTCTGCCACATGAGCAACTCTAATGCACTAGCAACTCTTTCATCAGGAGATGGAAAGAAAGGTCTTGCTTTCAGGGTTGCCTAACCTGAGCTTACTGCCCTTCAGCCTGTTGAGCTAACCCAAAAGGCTGAAGGCTGAATCGCTTCCCTGCAAGGCCAGCAGGGAGCTGCCCCTGTGATCCTCCAGTCTCCCCATCCCAACGACTGCTCCAACAGCAAAACATGCTTTTCTGGCTCGGCTGAGTCAAGGAGATTGCTGTAGGTGGTGCGAGGCAGTGACATTTTGGGAGAAGGAGTCCAACGTAGGAGGCCAGACCAGAGAGGAGACACAGCAACCCAGGCTGCAGCTCTCAGGAGACGCGGTTTCCCTGCGCAGCGAGATGTAATTTAACTTTGAGCTGACTCAAAATAAAAGGCTGAAGGATTTTTCTCTCCCACCTCCCTTTTACATCACATGGGTATTTTTCTCTTTACCAGTATCTTCAGGCTTTCAGTTCCTCTACCCAGCTACAGCCTGTTGTGCTTCTGGGAAAATCAGGGGAAAGGAACTGCAAATAGAAAATATGCCTCCTTGTTTCTATCCACCTCTATCCTCATGTGCTTCGGTAAAAAAAAAAAAAAAAGTGTAGATCTTATATCCCTTTTTTTTTTAAAGTCCAGATTGCTTCCGTTAATGCTTTCTCTAGTGGTTTCAGCTACACTTTTTTCTTCAAGAAGAAATAAACCACTTCACATTTAAAAGTCACAAATTGTGGCTTCCATTTTGTCAAAAAGGCTGGGCTCCTTCCAGGTTTAGAAATACACTTAAATCTGCCAAGTTTTGTCAAACATTACCTTCCTTTAACAAGGAATATTCATACTTTTTGGATTAAAGAGAAAGAGGAGAAGCAGCCATTCAAGTGCCTGTTATAAGAGGGAACGTTCTGTATTTTCTTGGGTGCAGACATGGGGGAGGAAGAATAAGGAAAGAAAAAATAAAAAAGAAAAGAGCAGACAGAAATACCCAGCTGAGGGCCAATCTGAGTTTATAATTGGTATCAGATTCTGCCAGTCTCACTCATGTAGTGCAATTCCTATTGATTTCTGGAGGTTCCTCACAGGGTAAGCTAATGTTTAACATAAATAAGGGTTACTGAATCTTGTCCTTGAGAAGTAGGGGTCAGGAAGCTGTTATCAATTGAACTGCTCTATTCCTGACTGGCAAGCCTGCTCAATTCAGGGTTAATTAACTGATTCCTTAAAGTGGAAATGTTGTGGAGGAGCATGATCATTACCATTTATATTCATTCTAATATGATGTATTCCAACTCCCTCTCCATCATGTCTTACTGAGAGCGATGTGGTGAAGGAGAATGACAAGTCTTTGCAAAATGATCTTGAATTCTGCCAGATACTCATAGTTTAAGTTGTCTGGCAGTGCAAGATCAGATACAGTGTGAAAGGCAATAATGCACACATTTTTTTTATTCCAGACTATTTTCTAAGCTTGTGTGATACAAACCCCCATTATTGCTGCTTGCTCACTTTTTACATCAGCCTTTGCTACCTGTCCCACTCCAATGTGCAGGAAAGAAACTTTGATTTGAATTTTTACCGAGATGCCATGCATCTTAACAACGCTCTGGAGTGATTGGCATGGAGTCTGGATTCTGGGGCTGGATGCAGTGTTGCTGCCAGGAGGCAATGTTGCAGACAGGGGCCACAGCTGAGGTCTCTGAAGGGACCTGGCCATTCTGTCCATGTATCCTTTCACTGTGTCTTGCAGTGCTTGAAGGTACTAATTTGTTCACATTTTCTCCTTTTCATTAATGCATTCCGTCCTTAAAAATTCAGTTTTTTAAGATAGTAATGTGTATTGTCTAGTTGAAAGGTTAATCATGAGGAGGGGCTTGAGGTAGGAAGGCTTTTCCAGAGAGGTGCCACATGTTGTCAGCTAGTCACTCTTAATGGCAGTTTCCAGTAGGTCCCCTAGCTTTTGGAAGTGACATTCAGTCTGACACGTGCCAACCATGCAATCTACCAAACCCTGCAAAGTGCAAATATTAACATAAATGCATATTAAGTTACTGTGTGTTAGCTCTTGACTGAAATAGAGAGTGGGGGTTCCAGCAGAGGCAAACAAATAGCATCAATTTACACTGGCTTGAGGATTTGGCCCATTACCATTCCCTTATACCCTTCTTAGAGGAGATCAAAACTAGATAAAGGCTTTTCCTGGAATGTGGCAAGTGACTGTATGTTTAGGCTGCCTAGTAGTAAAGCTGAGGAACCTTTCTCAAAAATGGTTCTGCTGGATAGCTGATTTCTCAGGTAAGAGCTACTTATTTAGTTAAATCCTCCATCCTAGTCCTGCCTCTCAGATACATCTTCCTCTCAGCTATCCCTTTGACATCGAAGTGGGTTTTGAAGGACACCTCTGCTGATCCAGGATATCTGTGTGTCTGATTAGTCTGTCTTTTGGAGGAGGTCCTGGACCAGCTGCACCCTCGCTGTGCTGAGCGGAGCAAGGCCCCTGGCAGCACCTCACTCCCAGCCTGCCTGTATGGAGAAGGGGCAAAAGCCACTCCAACACTTTCTGAAAAGCTCTAGTGTTACTGCACAAGTGCAAAACAAAGCAAAGCATGTGAAATAACACAGATATGTCCAGAAAATGCCAACCTTCCTGCTCAAAGGGGGTGTACCTGCTCTGTGCCCACAGTGTACTGGGGTAAGGGCCATGTGCTGAGCACTCCGTGTGCTGCGGCCACCCCAGCAGCTCCTGAGTATCTCCTGCAGTACTGCTGGTGGTATTCTGGTGGTTTGATCTGCTTAAAAAGCTGATTTTGTTTGTAGCATAATTTGATGGCAGTTTTCTTGGGCGTTTGTGCCGCTCTAATAAGTATGCTGTGAGTACATCTGCAAGCATTCATATGTTAAGATAAAATTACTGGTGATGCTCATCTCCCCCTGTGCTACTGCTTCTACCTCCAGTAAATGCTTGTGTGCCTGCATGCCCATGTACAGACAGATGCATGTGCACAGCACCTGATCCTGCTTCTTAATTATTTTTAGCCCAATTCTCAGAGTTGTTCTGCTTCCTGCTGATGAATGGGAAATTCTAGTAGTGCTGTTTCATTTCACCAGCCTCTCAAGTGTAGAAATTATGGTAAATTTGAGAACAAGTAAGATTAGATTGATAGTTACACCTCCTTCTTTAATTAGCCAACCATGGGATCTGTGGAGATAAGGGAGGGGAATAAGAATTTACCATGATGAGAGAGCTGGAGGTTCTTTCTTTTCTGTCCTTTCTCGCCCGTCTGTTCTCACTGACAGTAGCCCCTTTCGTGATGTGGGGTTTATTTACAACTGCCCTGACTGTGCTACATCAATGGTTTCCCTGACCTTGGCTCAATGATTATGCAACAGAGCGTTGTAAATTATCTTGTCACCAGAATCTCTATTTAGGCAAGTATAATCACTTCCTTGTAAGATCCCAGGCCTGGTGTACAGAAACAAAAAAATCTGCTGCATAATAATGAGTGCAGCGCACTGTCAGGGATGAAAAAGCCCCTCTGCCATATGGAAAACAACCACACACTGGCGCTGGGAACCTGAACGTCAGGAATTTGTGCAGAGTGCTTAGCAATCCGTGGCAAAAAGGTGTAAATTACTATCTGTAGCTGCCCCATAAAATGCTGCACGCCCCGTCCTTTCTCTGATGCAGCACGGAGCCTCTCTGTGCCTCGCTGCAGTGACACTTGGCAGCGCTGCCATCCCTCCCTGGCAGTGCTTCCGCAGGCTCCATATTGCAGGGTGCCTTCTTCGCCTTATTGGCTCTCTGATCAATGTGACTTGCAGCCTAGCTTTTCCACACCCGTGGCAATAAAACATGTAATGCTGGCTCTTTCCGATGCACCGGAGGGGCGGGGCGGAGCGGAGAGATCGCATTCCGCTTGCTCCTAGCGAATCCCATTATGGAGATGAGGTATCAAAGCGGCCGCGTGGCTGCAGGTGGGTGTGCGCACACATGTGCATACTGATTCCTCCAAGGATGTGTATCCTCGCTTGGCTCTGCCAGCTGGGCTGCAGGAGATGTGAGAGGGATGGGCCCTGATAAGGGATGGCTGTGTCCGGCGAGCTCGAATCAATCCCAGATGCAGCATAGCTGCTAATGCCAAACCTGTTCCTGTGTTTGTTTCACTTCAGCTGAGAATTACACCTTCCCTTCTTGTATCTCGGAATGATGGGAAACGTCCCTCCCATGAAACACCCCTTCACTATATCTCTAGACCAACTCATCAGCAACTTCTCATTTCTCTCTCCAAAACCTTGAATGTAAAACCTTGGGCTGCTGAATTATTATTACTGTATCTGAGGGAATCGCACTATCTTGTTCTTACTCCAAAGGTTTTACAATTAGGCCTCCAGCACAATTCCTTCTCTCCCTCTCCATAGTAACGGGAACTGTTATTTTTGTATATTTGTTAGGAATGTAGTTAGCATTCACTGAATAAGCTCAGAAAGCAGTATTTCACATAGAATAATTATGAATATGTGTTTACTTGAATAAGCTGTTGATTTTGCATGAATTCTGCACACTGTTTCTTAGGCAAATATGCTAATGATTGATGTGTGAAAATTTACTTTATTTTGGGCTTGTCAGACTAACTAACACAGTGATCCAAATCCAGAAAATTATTTCCTTACGCCTAAGGAACCATAACAATTATAGGAATATTCCAGGGAAGTTGATTACTAATACATCAAACCGTTCTCTAAGGATATGATCATTTTGCAGCAATATTTCCAAACAAAATTTACTTTGCTGATGTCTCTTGGTGTTGGTGTTCAATCAACTCCTCATGGCTGTATCAGCTGCACCAGGAGACCAATTACATTAGAATCATTTCACATGGTCTCTGTGACAAAACCTGGGGACAACACCGTGGGCAGTGATGCCAATGGGCACTGAAAACAGGCAGAGGGCCATGAGCATCTCAGCAGGCACTGGGGAGCAGTGGGTGTTGTTTACCTGAACTTCAACAAGTCTTTTGACAGCGTCCTGTAGTGTCCTGGGTGCTGAGCTGGAGACGAGAGGACTGAGCAGGAGGATGAGTGGAAAACTGACTGGACCACAGGGCTCCAGGCATTCCATGCAGCAGGTCAGAGCTGAAGTAGTGATTGGTTACCTGTGGTGTTCCTCAGGAGTCACTACAGGGTCTGATATTATTTAATGTCTTCATTAAAGCTGGACAATGGAGTGGGATGGAACCTCTCCAAGTTCACTGATGACCCAAAACTGGAGGAAGAGTCAATGCACTGAAGGCCAGAGCACTGAAGAGGGATGAAAACTGGCTGGAGAAATGGGTTGACAGAAACTTCATGAGGTTCAGCAAAGGCAAATGCAAAGTCCTGCACCCAGTAAGGAATAATGTCCTGCAACAGCACAGGCTGGGCTTGCTAGAAATCAGCTTTCAAGGCAAGGCCCAGGGGTCCTGGTAGACAACAAGCTTGGTGGTGAGGCACTGGCACAGGTTGCCCAGAGCCATTGAGAATGCCTCATCCCTGGAAGTGTTCAAGGGCAGGCTGTATGATGCTTTGAGCATTTGAGCAACCTGGTCTTACAGAAGATGTCCCTGCCCATGGTGGGGACTGGAATGATGTGATCTTTAAGGTCCCTTCCAACTCAAACCATTGAAAGATTCTCTACTGGGTCAAGTTCAGCGAAATCACTAGGATGCTCTGGGTGCTGGAGCATATGGAGTACAAGGACAGGCTGAGAAAGCTGGTTGTTCATCTGGAGAAGAGATGGCTCAGGGAGTATCTAATTGCTCTCTATAATGACCTAATAAATTATTATAGGCAGGATGGAGCTTGACTCTCCTTGGGGGTGCACAGCAAAAGGCAAGGGGCAGTGAATGCCAACTGCAGCAAGGTGAATCCCAGTTAGATATAAGGAGAAAAACTTCATGGTGAAGATGATCAAGCACTAGAACAAGTGCTCAGAGAGGCTGTAAGCTCTCCATTCTTGGATATATTCAAAACCTATCTGGAGTCGCCCTGAGTGCCCCCACATCACTTCAAAGCTGACCCTATTTTGAGCAGGAGCATGGACCAGCCATGAAAGCTCCCTTCCAGCTTATTTTATGGAGAGTTTATGGCGAACACTTCTAGTGGATTTTGCACTTGGAAAACTACTCCTTTTATCTGGATTTTGGATATCTTTCATGTCACAGTAAATTTCACCAGAAAGGCATCCAAAGAATGGGAGTTTTGCCAAAGAAAATGAGTGCTGAGACTAATTTGTATCATGACAGTCTGGCTATGAATTTATAATTGTATCACTCTAAGCCCTGACTGGTTCCATACCTACTGTTCTCTGTAGCCGAACATTAATCACCAGCTTCTAGGGATGAAAACCTTCCGGAGCTTTCATCCCCAAGATGTGGGGGGTGCAAGCTGTGCCCTTCAGTGGGCAGCCACAGTCCCTGGCTCTGTTTCCAGCCTGCCTGCCTGCACTGAGCAGCCTGTGCAACCTCACAGAGGTCTGGAGATCCATGACTGCTCTTCAGAGCAAGTGTCAAGCAGCCAAACGTGCAGCCTGAGTGTCTCCCACATCAGTTGCGTGTGGAGAGCTATGCAGAGAACTTCCCAACTGTCCTGAGTGTTAGTCATCAGGAATTGTGCTGTTGACATAAATGACACCAAGATTTCACAGTTCCCTCCCCTTAAACATGTGCACTGAAATCCTAGAGGCAATGTTTAATGCAGAAACAAGTTAGATGAGCAGATTTGCACAAAAACACTACTTTTGTTTTTGGTGCTTTTCTTTTTGAAATGTGAATGGGACTTTGCTTGCAAACTGAATTTAATTTTTCAGTCTTGATGATGAACCAGAAACAACCATCTTGATGTGAGCTTGTATCTGGAGGAGCATGCTTTGCACTTTGCTCGGCCATTTCAGTGGCAGGGCACCTATTCTTCTAATCCTCTGGCTGGTGTGCTCAATGAAGCATACACAGAGAAGTCCTCCAAATTGTTTAAGAAGCTTTCTTAAGCCCACAAAGATCATTTAAATCTCTGTTTGTATGGCAAACAAAAATGTAAGAGGAATTAAACTAGTTACAAGACTTTCTAGCATTGCTCTATTAATGTGACTGATTGAGTACAAGATGTGTTGCTTGCCATTTCCTGGAATAAAAAAATGAGCTGTTGAGTCTTAATGTGCTATTCCAATTATGGTTATAAAATACTGAATCAAGGCTTTCTTTAAAAAAAAAAAGAGAACCATTTGGAATTAAACAGTTCAACAGAATTAATAATGATTCCAGATGGGCCTGTATTTGGCACTAAGAAGTGTGTGAAAGGAAACATTTTCAACTAGAAGCTTGAATGATTTATAAGAGTTCTTGAGAGATTTTTCACTAGTAAAGATGCCCTTTCAGCCTCTGCACATTTGGAGCTAACAAAGGAAGTGACACTCAGTGAGTGAAAATCTTGGCATTGGTGAAAAACACACATATGTTCACAAGCAGAAGTGCCTGAAATAACACAATTAACAAAGCCAGGTTCTTGACACACTCTCGGCTCCTTGTTTCCCTATGAGTAAAAGTAGCAGTTCTTCACCTTGAAAAGGTACTGAAAATAGGAAATCTTTTGTGACTATGGGGCAAACAGATACCATGGTACTGATACCTGTAGCAATATGGTGAGACTAAAAGCAGCTTCTGCTTGCAAGTTAAACCTTTTCTTAGGTCTAGGAGAGACAAGACACTGGGCCAAAAAGAGAGAGGTCTATGTTTGACAACAATTATTTTAGTATCTAATGTTGGGCGGGCTTGGGACTGCTGGAAGCAGCACAAGGCAGAGTTACAAGCTCTCATCCAAAAATGAACAGTATCTACTGAACTGGCTAATTGTCTCCCTCTTCCACAGCATTTCTGTTATAACCACAAAGTATTTAGCAGACATTAAACTTTCTTAAATGCAAGTCAGTAGTTGAAATTAGTGAAAAAAGTTAGCATTGGGTGATCAATCAACCTCTTTACTGGTCACCATGATTCATGGATTATATTAAACGGAGGAACAAGGAAACAGATTACTCACACTTCATGTGCTACATTAAATCAATTATTAATAGACAGCTGGGTATCTGACTGCCTTTTACTCTGTTGTGAACTTGTGGGAATGATGAGCAGCAAAGCAGAAGTTAATAGACTGCCCCAAACCACTTTTTTACCAATTACAATGTTAGCCTGGTGTCAATTAATGGAAATTACTGAACTTCGCATCCTGCCTCTTCTGTGATTTACAGCCCATTCCTTGATCAAGAGTTTAGGGAGGATGTCTTCTGCAGAGGGAGTGGAAATGACAACATAAGGCTTCTGTCTCATATTACATCCATTTTTAACCTGCAGATTTAACTTCTTTTCTTCTTATAAAGCCTGAGAGACATCCCCTCCTCCCTCTGCCCCAGTGCACCTACATCTCAGTGCCACAGAATCTCTCGCTGCCAAATTCCTCCCTTTTATTCCTATGTCCCTTTCCTTTATTTCACCACTTTAACACTTTCTGTCTGCTAATGCCAGTCTTTCTTTGCACATAAGACTGCCCAATTATTCATAATTTCTGGGCCCAGGTTCAGCAAGTCTGTTTGGAGATGATAGTTGCTCTGAACACACAACTTCCTTTCATATCAGTGGTCCTGGGGCTTGTATCAGGCTCCTGAGAGCTTATCCTTTGTAATGAATAAATGGCATTCTTATTTACCTGGTTTAAAATGTTAAAAAATTATTCCACACACAAGTGATTGGATTCCATTTCTTCCTAGAGCCATCGTGCTGACAGTCACTGGGCTTTATCCTGTGAGCGTCATGATCCTTGTTACAATTTAAAGGCAGATGTATTGTGCTCAGGAATTTCATTCACTAATTCCAGTTATTGAAAAAAACCAAGAACTAGCCTTTAATGTTTCATTTTTAATTGCATCTTAGTGGTTAAGCAGTATATCTCTACCTTCTATTAATTCTAAACTTAAGAAACATCGAAACTGGTCCTTTCACTTCCTGAATTTCCCAGGCCTTCTATTCTTTCCCCTTTACAGCTGCGTGACCTTGGGAAAAAACCAAAACAAACCCAAACTTTGCAGGGTGCCTGTTGGATGTAGGAGGGTTTCCATGTTGTCCATGTACTCTGTGCTTTGCAGGCTGTGCTCCTTGTTCTCTTCTGCTTCAGGTGCTGTGAGCACAGGCACAGCTTCTCCTTCATCCTCACCATGAATTTATCCCTTCTAAAGGAGTTCACAGAGTTGCTCAGTTCCTTCTTGTTCTTGCTTGTTTTGTGCTCTTTTGCTAAAAAGATTGGTAGAGAATCTGATCATGTGCTTTTTCTTCTCTCTGCCTTATTCAGCAGCCTCCGTGGAGTGAAATGTATCGTGTTGTCCACAGCTCTGTAACTTTTCCATTCATCCAGTATGTTCAGATGAATCTGACTTTCTAGTGTTTAAACCAAAATGCATCCAAGCAGATGGAAAAATTTCTAATTCCCTCAGTTTCTGGGCCTCATAAACTTGGCTTGTCTCTGCAAGTCCTTGCACCTTTTGTGTAATTATTTATAACTTTGCGAAGTCGTTTGGAAGTTTTCTAAATGTTGCCTAAATGAAGTATCAGGGCTTCATACCTCCTCTGTGGAGCTGAAGATGAGCTAGAAAACTCAGATTTTTTTTTCTGCTGAATAAAAGAATACTAAAGATTTGGAGTTAATGTTGGGCTTAGGCAGGCAGAGCAAAGCACCAGCAACTCTGCCTAGGAAATGTAGGGAGAAAAGCCAAACCCTATAAACATTTCCTTTCAAGGAAAATAGGTTTTGAAACAATGTAAATAAAGACATTACCAAAACCCATGTATTTCTTCTAGGACAGCACCATCCAGAAAGGATGTTTTTTTCCATTTAGGAAATAAAGAAGTCTGTGAAAAACCATCAAAATCTATCAGAAGCAAAGCAATCTGGACAAGAATAGGAACAATCAAATTAAAATTAACCTTTTTTTTTTTTTATGATTCTAGGAGCTGTCTGTGGGGTTTTGTTTTTGCTTTGAAGGTCTCATTTTCTGACAAAAGACCAACTTCAACAGAATTTTCAACCTATGCTTTTGTACACGCTTCTATGAAATAGCAGATGCTAATGCTAGCATTTATTCACAAAAACAACTCCAGATTTGAATGAGCCTCTAGGAAAAATGCAACCTTGCTGCTGCTCCTTGCTAAGAGACAGCCTCCCTGCCTTTTTTGTGATGCAGGCCGTGATAAAGGTATGAGTTGGGACTTGAATCCTGCAAGACCCTGTGGCAGGCTGGGTTATTCACTTACTGATAGCTGTGTTGCAGTAGTGTGACACAAGCTTCAGGTCTGCACCTGCACGGCATTACTTCATTTTGGGGATATATCCTCCTGTCCTTCACAGCCCCTTTCAGTTAAGCATGAGAGGCTTTGAGCCATTCCCTACTGACTGGGAAAGGAGAGGGCAGTTCCCAGCCCATTCCTTGGTCTCTAACAAATCCTTGCTGCCCCACTGGCAGGATCCCAGGGAGGAGAAATTAAAATGAGGGAAAAGGCTGGACTTCTAATGCAGATCCTGGCTCATTAAATAGCTACCTGGGCTCGCAGGCACGCGCCACCTGTGGGAAAGGAAAAGCTACAAAACCCAAAGTGATTGTTTAAAGGCACGATTTTTCTTCTTAAAAATGCAATTTTGCAGCAGAACCAACCCCACGTATTTCTGCTGTACCGGAAAAAGGCGTTTGAATGAATTGGCAGATTCTAAAGCCCGCTAGCAAGTGAAGCTCACTTCTGCTTTCCCAGTTGCCTAGGTGATTAACATGAGACAAACACAGTTCTTCCTATGGTTAGCCTTAAATCCTTAAGACAAAGAGTTTTTCGGCTTTGTGTTGCAAGATGCGAAAGTGTTTCAACAGCCAGATTTCGCCAGAGCTGTGCCGTCCTCCTGTCCCTTTTGCTTGTATGGCATTTCTGCTTGTGAGGGTCACCTTGGAGTCACTATGTGAGCACCCTCCAAGCTGTCTTAGGGCCAGGAGGGGACACTGTCCCTGGGGGCAACCAAGTTCAGCGGGTGTGTGCCTGTATGTAAAGCTCCCAGTGGTTAAAAATACCAAGCCACACGCAATTATCTTTAGTGCCATTAACGCCCTGTAAGCACCAGAGCGGCAAAAGGTGGCTGGCCGTGAGAAAGAGCAGGTTGCTGGGCTGGAAGTCAGAACACCACGCTTCTACCTCTGGCGTCCTCACCAAACCGTGCAAATCTGGGCTCGTCAACTGATTCCTAATCCTCCTGCTATTCTCCCTCTGCCGTCTCTGTTTGGAGAGCAGGTCCTTTGTGACAGGGATGGCTCTCCCTGGCTGTTTGTACAGTGCGCAGCACAATAGGCCCCGATCCCCGTGGATGGCTCCCGAGCACGGAGCCTTCGGACGAGGCTCAGAAATCACCCTGTGCGATGGTTCAGAAAACCCGGTTCTGCTGCGTTTTCCCTCCTCCTTTCTAAGGATTTCTAAGGCTGCTTGTAAAGCAGCATCAACACGAGACATGGAAATGCTGCTGCTCTTCTGAGACAGATCAGGAAAGAGGACTACAAAAATGCGGGATGAGTTCCTCCATCTTATATAGCAAATAGGCTTTTTCTGCCCCTCTCTCCCCCAGTTCAGTATCACAAAGAGACAAAACCTTTTTCAAAACAAAAAATTCCCCGCATGTCTTCAAGGTTTTGCCTCCTGCTTCCTCTCCCCCTTCCTGGACTGGCAGAAGCTGCCACATCTGCAAATATGTACTTGCTTTAATGTCTTCACTTTCTTCCGTGATTCTCTGCTGACCTCTGGAAACTCTCCAGGGATTACTGGAGCAAGTTTTAGCTGGGGAAAAATGGTCTCTTCTTCACAGAGGCAGCCACTGAAACATGTGTGTTATGCCTAATCCATGCTGAGGTTATAAACACCTGCATCCACCTAGCCCTATTTACCCACAAACTAGGAATTTTTTTGAGAGACTTGAACATCTACACATTGATACTAATTGGATTTTATTTAAAAAATATTAATTTTTCTCTTTTTTTTTTAATTGGGAAGCAAAAGCAACATCCTCACCCTTCATTTAACCTCTCAGATCCGTGGTGGAGGAGACAAAATGGAACAGGAAGTATTCTAAAGATGGGCAAATACAGGTGAGGGATTACAATTTGTCTGGCTCCTACAGAAGTCAGAGGTGAGGCTGGAGGGATTAAGCTGGTGGTGCTTGGGCTAAAGTAGCCCATCATCTGCTTGCTATCCAGGAGGGGAAACCATTCTCTTTTGGGCCAAAAACTTTCTATTACAGTGCAGAGCAACATGGAGAGCTGCCTTTTCCATCCTGTGCGTTATGCATGAATTTGAAGCTGCTTCAAAAAAGCAGGTTTTTTTTTTTTTAAAGAAAAAAAAAAAAAAAAAAAAGAAAAAAGGAGAAGTTATTTCAGACATGTTTCCTGCGTTGTTGTTTGTGTTTGTTGTTTTCAGCTGAAGCCGAGTGGAACGAAGCAAATGCAGCCCTGGCTGTGGCGCTCTGTTTCCCTGGCTGGCAGGGACACCTAGTGGGTAGGACAACGTGTGCTGGTG
This sequence comes from Cnemophilus loriae, assembly GCA_013397755.1. Classification (NCBI taxonomy): domain Eukaryota; kingdom Metazoa; phylum Chordata; class Aves; order Passeriformes; family Corvidae; genus Cnemophilus; species Cnemophilus loriae. The sequence goes on from VZTF01001119.1 coordinate 383,280, forward strand.
AAGGCGGGGGAAAACACGCGGTCTTGACTTCCCACCAAGGGCAATATTTCATTTTATGAGTCATGGTAGTGCCTAATTGATGCTCGTGTTATCCTTTGGAATTAGCATGGAGTCAGGAGGAGTTTACAGCCAAGCCTCCTTCAAGGAACAGAGTGTAATGTGAGAAGGTGATCTGAGCAGCGTTACCCGAACTGCTGCTAACAGGAACCACTGCCAGCCTGGCTTTTGTGCGACTGATTCTTTTGAAGCCTGTTACAGTCATAATAACACCTACACGGGCTCTGTGTGAGAGCTGACTCGGTGGTGGCGTGATTCATCTGTGTCTGCAGTTACGCCTTTCATGGGGTGTTGCACTGGGGCCACTTTTATTCTCTTGCAGACACCTACAAAATGACATTTACTGCTGCTCTCAGTGGGACAGTTTCGGCAGGAAAAAGCAGCAGGAAGCTTAAAAAGAAGAGGAAGGCAGTGTGACCATCTGTCTCCCCCAAACCAGCAGGGCTGTTCGGAGTCAGGGCAGGGCCCAAATCGCTCCTGCCTCCTTACTGCTCGCAGCACAGGTCGGGCTTTGCTGGCCCTGTCCCTCAAGCTGTTTACCAGATTGGATCCTTGGTTGCATTCCCTTAACACGTGCTTTTATGGGAAGAGGTTGTTGAGTAATTTCTTTGTTTCCATTGTGGGGCTGCGGACAACTTTTTTCCTGGCCCCTTCCCAAGCACCTGTCGGAGAGGGCTGGCATGCGGATGCTACGTTCCAGATCGGTGGCATCCCTAAAATCCTCCAGCCTGTGCCAGAAACACAGGCATTACATGTGAGAGATTTCATGCAGGGAAAGAAACAAACCCTTTTATAAACATGGTAATTTTTTTTGTTTTAGATACTTTTCCTCTGCAAACCAGAAAATGCAGAGGCTGGGTAGAAGCAGCCTCCTGCCACCACTCTGGGGACCCGGGCCCCAGAAAGATTCTTACACTTGAAAATGTAAGATGAACTGCAGCTTTTTCTTCAGAAACAGATCATCTAAATAGCAAGAAGCAGTTATGCTCTGGACATTTTGAAATCATCTTCTTCTGATCTAATTATGTGCTAGCAGTAAAAATGACATGGTTATGGTTATTAAGCACTTTTCCTTTTTTCCACCTTTTACCAGGAATTCTATCTTACGATTAATAGGCATTTGCATCATTTCAGTCCTATGTGCTGTATTAAGGAGCATCTACATCATCAGCAAATATTTTTATTGTGCTGACACTGCACACAAAGTGAAATGTGAAGGTACAGAGCTTTATTTTTTTTTTCCTCTGGACTCTCAACATAATTTGAACAACTTATGCCTCATAAGTTCCTTCATTAAAGAAGGAGACTTAATTCTCATTTAATGAAATTAATAAATTTGAAGGAAAGGGTAAAAATTACTTCTTTCTAACATAGCTGCACAGTTTTGTAGCAGGACCTGAATACCTGTATTCTAAGTACTGATGATGGGGAGAAACAGTAGACAATATATTTAATAAGACTTTTGGCACTAATAACCTGAATTCGTACATATAAGCTAGCAAAATGCAGTTTATGCAAAACTATGATTATCAGTGTGTATACAAATAGATGAAAAAACTCTCGAAGTATTATTGCCAATGACTCAATGTCAAACTGGAAGGAAATTTCAAGAGAGCATTCCAAGCAGATGTGCAGAGATCTTCAGAACTGATTTCAGTCAATATTTTTATTAGTGATTTTCAGGATAAATATAGAGTACACTTATAAAATTTGCTCAGTCTGGCAGGCAGGATCAGAATGCGAAATGCTAAATTGAAGAGATGGTCTCAGATCAACAAGATGAAGTTCACTAATGACAAGTATGAAGTGCTACACTGCAGAGGGAGATATCAAATGCATAAATATGAATTGGGAAATAATCAGCTCAGCGTCAATATGAGAAAATGATACTGTGTGTATAGCGGTTCATAAATTAAATATGACTCAACAATGTGATTATGCTGCAAAAATTGCTAATCCCACCTGGAGTTCTGTTAATAGAAGTATTGTATATGGAAGAGGAGAGATTGTGCAGGCATCCTGCGGCTCGTTAATTACAATCTGGTCACCCAAGTAGACCATGCTGCCCATCACCTCCCACACCTTCCCTCTGCTCCCTCTCCAGGCCCTTTCCTCAGCCACAGCCATTCTTTGCTGCCTTCCTCTGTGAAGGATCCTTGACCCCTTCTTCCCTTTGGAAAACACTACCCATACTCCTGCTGCCTCAGGCTGTTTCTTCTTATGAAAGTAAGTTATGGATGATGCCAGGGGTGGTCTCCATGTGAATCCTATAGGCACATCCTGTATGGATCCCGCAAAAGGCAACATGTGCTGCTCAGAGGAAGCTCGCAGGGACTTTGGCAAGCAGGGCACGTGCTGCTCTTGCAGAGGTGCTGGCTCCTGGCAGCTCTGTTCTGACACACGGGAGCATCGCTCAAACCAGGGCAAGGGTGTCACTTCCAGGTGCAGCTCCATTCAAACGGGAAACGAAACACTTAAAAGAAACAAAGGAGAGCGTCCCCTGAGAATTACCACTGCCCAAGGCAAGAGAAGAACGTGGAGGGAATTGATTGCGTTTCATTGCATCGTTTTTTAATCCCAGTGAATTTTTTGAAGGTGTTTGGCTGTGGGAGTGTTTATAAACTACTCAGGATTTAATGCTACCCGGAACCATACCCATTGCACCGTGTGATGACCGAGAGAGCTGCCCCAGGGCTGTGGCACTGTCACAGCCAGCAATGGCAAGGTTCAGAGCTCCTTCCATCACTTCTGCAGGCAGACCGGGATGGCGGGGAGGCTCCGACAGGGCTAGAAATCATATCTGTGTCGGAAACCGTAAACAGATCACCCAAAAACCTGGAGCGGGGTGCGCGGCTGCTCCCAAAAGCCCGAGGCTGCCGCTAGATGGCAAACTTTAATTTTGAAATCCTGGAGCCGGCGGGGCTCGTGCCTGGGGCCGTGTGCGGCCGGGGATGGGGATGGGGATGGGAGCCAGGTCCCAGCCCTGCACACACCCAGGTGGCCGCCGGCTTTCCGGCTGCCGCGCCCCTTCTCGGGCACCGGCCGCCCTCCGGCTCAGAGCTTTCCCTGGCAGCTGGTGCACAGTAAAGAGCCACGAGATGCTTCGCCAGGTGCGCCTCCCTCCAAAGCAGGGAACCAGGGCTCTCCTGCGGTTTTCTGCTGTGCGGAGACTGCTGGTGATGCTCTGAGCACGGCCGCGGGGGTCAGAGGTCCAGGCGGTCACTCAGTCAGGCTCAGGGCTCTGCAGGACAGGTCTCCCCAGCAGCTGGACACTCTCCAAAGACCCACTGCCCCTTTTCCTCCAGCCCCGGCTTTCCTCCCTCTCTTGGCCCCGGGCTGGCGCTGGGTGCTGTGGAGAACAGAGGTGTTTTTCAAGGCTCAGGACATTGTATAGGGTGGGAAAAAGCCTTTTCTGCACTTCCCTCCCTGATGGTTATCTCGGAAAGCATTACCAGGTAAGCTAAGAAAGCAACTCTACTGAACCTGGTCTTCTCCAGACTTTTATTGATTCCCCAAGGAAATGGGCACAAATTGAAAATCAGAGTGGTGCCAGCATTGCAGCAGCCTCAGGTCTTGCCATATTGTGAGATGTACACAAAGCACATAAAGTCTTACATGGATTTTAGGAAAGTCTAAAAATTGTCTAAATCAATCTTAATTTTGTTACGAACTTAATGAAAATGTTCATCTTCTCCATCAGCCATGTGTGTTGCCTTATTTTAATCAGTTAACTTAACTCAGTGTGAAGAGATACCTTGATGGATACTGGGAAACTCCAGCCCAAGTTTGAGATATGTGCTGCCTGTATAGAAATAAACTGTTTGATCGTGTTTGTCATACCACAGGTTTTAGACCAAGAGCTGACCTTATGAACAATGTTTCTAACATGGAAACTCCAAGATCCTTTTACGGGATAAATCACACTTCCTTCACTAATATAGCTCACTATTCTGTGTCACACTACCAGGAACTGCATTTCTTCTCCACAGCAGATAGTGATTTTGTTGCAAAGCACAGTGGTTAACACGGCAGCTTCTGTGATCCTGAGGCCTCCATAGGGTTCCACGTGGTTTTCCTTGCATCTGCCAGTCGTGGCAGTCCTTTTACACCTTTCAAAATCTTACTTACTAAGTCGTTCAGTACCCATCAGTTGTCCTCTACACACTACAACTCTCGCAGAATTTTGCAATGTGTTAGGAAAAATAGGGCTCTCTTTTACTGACTCTTGAATTGCATGGCATGAGTGCCACGTGAGCTGTATTCTTCATCGTCTGTATTTTAATTCTTTTTCAGTTGTCTGGCCCTGCATCCGGTGTCATTAGCTGAAAGCAAAATCAGAGCCATTCCTTCCAACTGACGAAGAGCTGTCTCCTCCCCATGGTATTCAGAGTCTCCATTTTGAAGCCCAAACTTCCCAAAGTGGGGAAGGATCTCCCCTGACTCCACACAGCAGGGAGTGTGGAAATCACCTCATTTCAAAAGTAATGTCCTAAAACAACCACTTTTTTTTACCAACAAAATCAATATTTTCTGTCTAGAATTTAGCTGTTGCAGAAAGGTGGGGAGTTCAAAATACCTTTGGGATGGAGAAAGGACTTCTGCCTCCAGGCCTCTTGGTGCATCCTTTCCCTTGAGGCATGGACTGATATAGCACATTCAGAAGAAGGCCCCTATTTGCTTTCTGTGGGATTGGGATATGTGGTTCCTTATCTTTTTCTGCAAATGTCTGCCCAAACTCATGTTTTCCAGATCACCAATTACAGGGTCAAACTGAGCCCGGGTGCCTCCTTGTCCTTTTCCTTCTCCCTCCTCTCATCTTGGGAACCATAAGCTTCTTCCTGAGTTTCTTCTTTCTTCTGACATCTTGTCAGGACTGAGCAGAGATACGTGATACCAGTGATGCTTCTCATTAATGTGGAAATTCAGTTTTGGCTAACACAGAGCTAAGGCAAATAATGAAGCATTTCTCAAAGACTGGTTTCCCTGATGAATTCTTGCATCAGTACCTTTCAGTAACAAGAGTCACAGGCAAGTGAAAAGATAAATTTAGGGTCAAATAACAAATAAGTAATACATCGTTAGTTATTACTTCCTACAGACGTAGGCCGAAAATTGTAAAGAAAGTTTTGTTATCAAAATGTATATTAATTTTTAACAGAGAAGAGCTAGCTTTGGGAAGGGTGGGGCTGTATATCCTTCATTTTCTGAGTGGGGAAAACATCAGGTAGTTACAGAAGGGCAGGGATTTAGTTTGTTTTACTTTATTGAGGTCTCATTCAATGCTCTTGCCTGTAGTCAGGATGGTCACAAGGGAGTCACACCATCTGCCTGCAGTAGCCCAGGACCTGTAGTAAACTTGGACACGTCTACATACTATAACACTGGGGGAAAAATTTAATTGGGATGCTGTTAACACTTCTCTGACATCCAAAAAGCATTCCCTGTGTGAGTGTTTCATGCAGGGGGTGAGCATTCCCACCCACTCAGTCAGGATTTCACCAAGATGAGGGACATGCCCTGTGGCTCTGAGCAGTCAGAAATGTCAAAGGGGGAGAAACATTTCAGACTGTCTTCTTACATATGAGGAAGGACAACAGATCACAAGCCAGTTTTCAAACCAACCTTCCTTTTCAAAGTTGACTATGCTCACCTTCAGTGTGAGGAGAAGGCAGCTGAAATGTAACCTGTCCATGAGAAACTGAAACCTTGAAGAGCCTCGCTCGAACAGTGAAAAAGTATCCAGGAAGGACTGGGCCATGTCGTACGAGCAGCTGGATATCTGACAGCTCATTCATTATTGCTGAGAGGTGCCACTTGTGAGGGACAGGGAGCCTCACAGGGCCTCTGCTGCCTGGAGCAGCGGCTGGGGAAAGCCACAGAAGTTTCCAGTAATTCCAGAGCTTTTGTGAAGGGTGCTGGTTGCAAGCTACTTCCCACTGGCTAAACGCCTGGGAGGCAAAACCTGCCACGAATGGCACCAAGAGGTGTGTTATCCAAGGGCAGGCATGGCCTGGTGGTTATTCTGGTTTTCCCCGGGAATGCTTGTTCCACGGAGGCTGAGGCTCTCTGGAAAACACTCTCAGCCGTGGAGGGAGCCCAGGTGGCTTCCAGTGGCAGTGGAACTCCTCTCCTCTGGACACGCCGCCACGGTGACAGTCCTGTTCACTCCCCTTAACCGTAGGGCTTGGGGTAGGACTTTGCCTTCCATGTTTTATTTAGTAGTGCTCAACTGAATGTTTGCATTCGTAGCTTGACAGAATTTTTTGAGTTCAAAATTCTATTGTTTACTATTTTTTCTCGAGTTTCTAAATAATAACTGTTTTCTTGTATGTTGTGGTACAGCCTGGTTGCCTGTTGCCCTACATATTATGCAAACAAATACCTAGGGTAATATAAACTCAGACATTAAAAAAATATTAATGAGTGCTGGATGGAGAAAAGTGGAATAATTCTCTGAATTTTTCATATTTTTATTGTCGTTACTCAGAACAAAGCAATGTTTAAAGCCTGCAAAATTTGTTGTGAAAGGGGTTTAATTTTTCCTTGTGTTTTTCCTGACACATCTTAGACATGTTTTGATTTTCATTAACTATTTGATAGCAGATTCCTGAGGTAGTGGAGAAAAAAATAGAAAACAAAAGAGTAATATTGGTAATTGCTTTTCAAAGGGCTCTGTTAGCATTCCAACTGTTCCCTTTATGCAGCAGGGTAGTAAATAAAATGAATGAATAAAGAACTGGCTTTATTTAGAAGCATTAATTGCTGATGCAAAAGGCGCTTGGAATTTAGTCTTAACAGGGAAGGCAATAAAAATCCTTTATTATTAATTTTTAATTTTTAACTTCATACTTCCTCATCATGAGTCTGTAAAAATGCAACATCCTAATTTTTTTTTTCATGTCTTGTGTTAAGTACGAGGGATTGCATTTAAGAAAATACAAAGGCTTTCACTTTTTTCAATAATATTGTTTAATTCTCTCTCTCCCCACAGGTAATAATTAAATGTAGAGCATGGAACAGGGAAAGTCTGTTCTTAATCTCAGACTGGTATGAACTGGGAGCTAAACCATGGACTCGGTTGTGTGACAATGTGAGAAAATGGTTGGGAGATCAGAGTTAAGGCTTCTGTTTCTGGGAAGACTCAGTGAAGAGCATATAGCTATTTTCCTGGAGAGATGTTCCAGAGCCTTTCACATGCTTATTTTAATCATTTATTAAAAATACACTGAAGAGGGGGAAAAAAAAAAAAAAGTTGAAGAAAAAAAGATGTTTCTAATTCTAGTAGTTCCAAGCGGTGTCTCAAGGTTGAGCACAAAACAAACCATACATAAATAGTAGAAAACAGTCCGCATCTTGTTGCCATGACAATGCCCTACTTATAGCACATTAAGCTGATTCATGTCTTTTCTCACCTCACTGTTAATAAATTATGGTGGCTGATGAGAATTAAGCCAGCTGGAAGAGCCAGTGAATGTAAGCAGCAAATTAATTTGCCACTTAAACGTGGTGTCCTTCAGGGGAATTACCCCACACATAGCAAATAATATCTTATTGTATATGTAAAGCAGTAGGAATACGTTGAAATAGCTAATCTTTGTTTTCTTTGTAATATTGATGTATCACAGCTTATTGCTGTACCAGCAAGAGCTGGTGCAGCCCCACTCCTGCTGCAGGCAGCAGCACCAACTTCATTTGGTGGCAGACAAGTGTTGCAGAGGCTCCTGCACGCCATCAGTGAAGAGTACAGGAATAAATCTTTAAAACGTTGATTCCCCAAGTCTGAGTCATGTTTTCTCATTGAAAGTGGGGGACATTTGGCCAGCAGCTGCTGGAGGATGTCACCTGCAGCCCAGCACCTTTATGCTAAACTGGTGCACGGTGCCTACACGTGCAGGGTTACAATGGGGACAGTCATTTCCCAGCTGATGTGTCAATGGGGTTTATGCAGGTCACAGTGCAAGAATGCAGCTGGGAGCAGGCATTCATCAACGGTGAGCAGAATTTAGGCTTCTTGATTAATGTATGTTCACAGTGGAAAAGATTTTCTGCTTTTTCTGTAGGGAGAGATTCAACAATGGTTATGGTAGAACTGAATAAACACTGTATAGCTCATAATGGCAGCCTTTAACAGCAACCTTTGTCTCTACACTCACTTGAAGTCAATAAACTCTAACAGCTGAAGCTGGAGATCTGTGCTGGAGGACTTTCCAAGTCACAAGTATAAACTCCCTTGAAATATAGCAAATGCTCACTCTTGGGGCCTGAAATCTGTGAAACACTAACTGAATTCTGCTAATAAATATTCTGTGATCTTCAAGTATTTTCTCAAGTGCAGGAGTCTCACTGCTTTCCTTACATTTTTTCTTCACTGACTTTCTTCTTGAATGGTTTCACTTCTCTCTCAGCTGTAAATCAAATGCAAATTTTCTTTGGCATTGCGCTTCAGTTTGAGTTAACCAAAGAAACATTACCTGATCAGAATCACCTGAGGAAGCCAAATTAAACAGTTGTTCTGTATAGCTTGGCTAAGCTAAGCCCTCCTCCTTTTGATTCTTAATTTCATCTGTTCCTTTCAATGAAAAATCACTGGAGGCTGGCACCTGCTAAATTATCAAAAATGCCTCTACTGTGTATTCCGCTTTTGCTGCTCCTTGTCAGCCCCTTCTGGTTCTTCAGCCTCCCTCAGCAAGGCTCAGCCAAGAGGATGCCAAGCACACCTACTCCTGGTCCTCCCCCACTGCATTAATTCAGACTGGGAGACAGAAAAGAGAGGTACCCAGCTCTTTTCAGCAAAACGATGCTTGGGGTCCACGTCGTTCTTTCCCCCACGGTGCTCAGAAGTAGAATCTCCCCTCCCTCATATGCCCCTGCACACGCAAAGTGGGACGCGATTAAAGGTTAATTACTTGTTTTTCACACATTTCTCAATATACTCCCCGAGAGGCTTTTGGAGGAGATCCGCTGCGTTGTGCTGGGGACCTGAAGAGGTGATTCCTCTCCGAAGCTGGGTTCTCGCCATGATCTGAAGGCCGTGCTTTGTTTTGGGCAGGGGCATTGTCAGCCCTCCGCGGGGCAGCACAGCTGGAGAGCCGGAGCCTGCAGCTGCAGAGCTCCCCGGAGCCGGCGGCTCCGTGGGGATGGATCCCGCCGGCATCAATAGCATCGGCCTCTCGGTGTCTAGACACTCCTGCCCACCCTTTCACAGCAGGAGAGCAGCCTAAATGATTACATGGATTTTGCAATTCAAAAGCATGTCTGCGCACCTCACCCAAACGCAGGCACGCGTTGGGAATTCTTGCTTTATTCTGTATGCAGTCCTAAACTCTCATCTTCTTCCATTCCTGTAGTGCCCATCAGCTCCATTGCAAGGTTAAGGTTTCTTTCTTTTTATTTCCACACCAGCAGATTTGGATCTTGATGAAGAGGATGGACTGTTCTAAAATGCCTTTTTTTTTCTGTCTTCATAAGACAAGATGTGAGGACAGCTGAGAGATCTTCTGAATGGATTCAGAAGTATCAGCAGCTTTAAATCCACAAAACTAAAATTCCTAGACCTCTTGCAATTTTAAGGCACAACATAAAATTTTATTTTACATGAGATGAATTTATTGCCAATTAATTTAGATCCCTACTCTGAATTATGGAAAAATTAGCACATGTGAGTGCTGCAGGAATTTTGCATTGAAATCTGCTTAAGACTTTCTGAAAATTGCAGGAACTGATGTGAATCTGATTTCCAGCCTCTCAAACAATGAGCCTTAGGGAAACTATGTATTAATGTGTACCCTACTTTTACTCTTCCCTCTCCTGTTTTGCCTTATGACAAAAGAATTAACGATCCAAAGTGGCATCACACATGAAACCAAACCCCAAATCTCACAGAAGACAAATGAATGCCACCTCCTCTCCTCTACTGCCATCATCCACCCTGCCCCGCCAGAGCATCAGCTGCTGCACAATGGCTTAAAACCTCTCCACTCCAGTGCAGCTAAGCAGATTTTTATCAGCTGACTGACCCTCCTTTGTAACTTGCTGTGTGTGGAGGCCTATGGATTTCAGGGGTTGGAGCTACAGAAGGATGACAAGCCATTTCCATGTTTCCTTTTGATTGTTTTCCCTTATTACAGAAAAGTAAGTGAGATGTGGTTACTTCCAAAGAAGGTACTGAGCAGCTACAGAGAAAGAGGATGTGCTTAGCAAGTGTCCATGCAGCTTCTGCTGGAGCCTTGCATGGTTGGGTGGAAAAAGCGATGGCAGAGAAGGCTTTGTAATGTGAACAGTTGTGTTTCCTTCTGCGTGTACTGAAGCTACCAAAATCTCAGATCAACCCATGCATGTAAAGGATCACAGCCTCCCAAATCTGCCACTACCTTCCTGCCCTCACCAAGAATGCTGTTGATTTGAATTAAGATATGTCTCACTTAATGCATCTTGGATGCCTGGGAAGTTTTTCCTGTTCTCTCTGCTTGTACCTCTGAAAGAGGGAGGCATGGGGTGAAGAGTCTTTATAGATCAGCTTGCAATCTTCTCCATCTGTTTCTGTAAATAGTAGATAGAAATCATGAAAGGCAAAGCAAAAAATCAATGCATTCAGTTGCATGACACTTAGCACGAGGATGCCTGACTTATGGAGCCTCATTCTAAAAACCACTTTATAGATGGAAGATTTTTTTTTTTTCTTCTCCCTAGGTTATTCTAGTTCAGCTTCCTCATAATGATTCTCTTCTTCAGTTTCCATTGTGTGGCACATGATGTGATTCTTGGGGCTGCTGTGCAGGGCCAGGAGTTGGACTATGATTCTATGATTTTATGTATTGCTATTTTAAATTTAAGTGAAACAATTTTGTACTGTAAGATCACAGAAACAGATTTACAGCTGCTATGTTTTGCCTTTTCCTCATTTCCTCCAGCACAGCTACGTGCAGTGATATCAGCTTAGGGTCTGACTTCTTGTGTGGTTTTCTTAAAGCATATTACATTAAAAAAAATCCATCAAGTGTAAGTCTAAACACGGCAGCAAATTGTTCATTCATCAACAACCTATGCTATTAATACAACTTAGAATCACCTCCGAGTAGTTGTGTTGTCAATAAAATGCAGAAGGAAAACCAGTTTCCAGTCAACTTTTCATATGCAGAAACATCTGAACTCAAAATTATGCAACTGTGTGATTTTATATATGTAAATGACAGTGATTTTATCTGAAAGTGCCAATATTACACGCTAATATCAGGATATAAATGATACTCTTACTTGCTAGCTTTAAAAGTCTTAGTGCTCCTGATGACTTTTTATTTTCTGAGATACAGAACTGAGGGTGTTCAGTAGCTATTTTTCAGACATAAGCATCCTGGCTGAAATTGATTCGTTCAGCACTTAGAACAAATGGTCTTAGCATTGCCCTAATTTCGTGTGCACCTTGTGTTAGAGGAAGATGTTGCTGATCAGCAACTGATAAATGCAGCCACCATATCAACCTGTCTGATCTTGCTTCTCCAGAAAATAAGTGGATATTTTTATTCTTCAGTGATTAGAAGCAGCCCCAAATCTCCTGCTTTCCCACACTTCAATATCTTGTTCTGTGGGGTGGAGGAGACAACCTCTTACTAGAGTGACTTTTAGACTTTTATGCTCTCTTTAGGGTTTCTTAGCCTTTGGTTTCTCTTATTTACAGTCACATCTTGTATATGTGGCAATTACAGCCATGACTTATTTTGTAGAAAGTATGCTGGGGAAGTGTGTAATTTCTGACACTATAAATAAGAGGAAAACCATTACCAGATGATGATCAGCTCCTCGAGGGTTATGAGCCACTGCAGAGTTTAGCAGTTTCGGATCCATGGTACTTTGCAATGCTTTTGCCTGGAGACCGTATGAAAGTCTTTTTTCATCTTTAAAGATTTTTTACACTAAAGTTAGTTGCATTAAGATAGCGAATGTCAAAAGCTGTGCACAGTCAGCTGTAGCTTCACTTATTCCCTTCCTTTTTTTGAGGGGGCTGGTGCCTTTCCCCCTGCAGAACAGGGGAGATTTAACACGAGGCAGAACCCACGGAGAAATGCATAGCCAGAATTAACTGTCACTAATACCAAGCTTAGCATTTGGCCTCTGCTGAACAGCCCCATTCCTCAAGCTTCCTAAGCCAGACCTTGCCTGTTGGTGAACCAGCAGCAGGATTTGGACCCATTGGACCCAAAGGAGGGGGTGAAGAGGAGCGGTGCAGGGGGTGACAGCAGCGAGTGACAGCACCGAGTACCAGCAGCTTCTCGCCTCTCTTAATTTCTGCTCTTCTGGCCAGTTCCCAAATGGGTCAGCCCCAGCGCTGGGGTGGATTTCAAAAGCACTGTTACCTAGAAACTAAGTCTGTCTCTTCCTTCCACTGCTCACTGACTGAAGGCTCAAAGGTGAAAGTTTTGCATGTGTTAAAAAAAAAAAACGGCAAAAAAAAAAGAGAGAGAGAGGAAGGGATCCAGCTTGGTTAGCATTTCTAGACCACTGATAGTGCTGTCAACCGGTCTGCATCCTACAAAAGGGCCCCAAAATCTCCACTCGAGCAAACGTGAGCACTGCAAGACACTGATAGCTAGTATTTGACTCAGCACTTCCCAGCGTGTCCTGCTTGTCGGCTCTTCCAGTGAAACACATACTGAAATATGAGACCTGAATGTCTCCTTTCCTGATCTGAAGCAGTGGCAGAATACTGTCATTGACTCGCTTCTGTGACAAAATCTGCACGGTGGCTGACAGCCACGACACCAAATGCTATTTTCCTCTTTTGTTGTTGTCAGCAGCGTTAACTCTCAATGAGCACAAAAAAAAGCCTGTTCTTTTTCAGCACACACATCCCCCTGTCTCAGTGCTGCGGGGTGAGCCATGGTGCCTACTGCTGTGAGCAATCCTGGCTGTGCTTCAGCCCTTTTTCAGCTGCAGGTCAGCAGCAAAACCTTTCACAGGATGTTTTCTTTCAGACTTAAGGTGTTTGCTGTGCTTCTTTCATCTTAAAGGTAGATTAGGAGCAGTAGTGCTTGTGGTTACTTTAAACAGAGCCATTTATAGGTCAGGTCTGGGGAAGGAGGGGTAGCTTTGGTCACAGTCTGTCTTTTGGCAGCAATCTGATTTTGTAAGGTGAGATGGGGTTACATGAATATTTTTAAATGGCTGTTTATTACATCCTGTGGTCTAAGGTGTGTGTGTGTGTGGACGAACTTTATTTCTAATAACCATGTCAGTTTATCTGTGCATTCTGAGCAGCTTGGTATGCTTGGCACAATTTAACATGGCTTAAGTCTGTCTACAGCTGGCCTGTTGTTCAGTTTTTCCTTATACTAGAAAATATAAGAAAATTCTTTTCCTCTCTATGGCAATGCATGTCCTTAATTATCCAGAAATCATCTGAGAAATCTGAATTCAGAGAAACAGAGTTTGATATCTGTGTGCTTGAAACACCAGATCTTCTGCAGAGACACTTAGCATTTATGGAAAATCCATTATGGTCAATACATATTCTTCTAATTATATGATCAGGAGCCTGTGCAATGTGAAAGTTCCCCATCTGGTTCGGTCAGAGATGCTTTTTCTATTTTTTTTTTTATTTTTTAATTTCTTTTAACCTTGCTGCTATTCAATTTGCTGTTTATTTTCTCCCACATGGACTCCTGTTTCTCCCTGCTGTTCCGCTCCATGTCGCCTTGCTTTCCACCTTTTATTCCTTCCACAGTTACAAGAGGCTCTGTCCTGCAAGCCTTGCACTGGGTTCTGCTGTGTGCTGACACCAGTGTCTCTGCTCCAGGAGGTCTTCCTTTCCTGACTTGTTCCTGTGCTCATGCCCTCAGCTGGCCTCAAGCACTGACCTGCCTTAAAAATTGCATATTGTTTTCCTGGGTTCGTTTTTCCTATTTTTTTTCTTTTTTTTTTTATTTGACTCAGTCGTGATGGAGTCATGAACAAAGTTAAAGGATGCAGCTCCAGAAGATGTTACTTGATTTCTTAATTTTTGCGGGTTTTAAATTATTTTTTTCCTGCACTTTGGATTTTATGCCTGACAACAGAATTGAAACAAGTGAAGTGTTATAAATTTTGCTAAGCCCTCACAGCATTTTGAGAGTAGCTCAGGAATCATGAGACTGTTTTTAAGAGATTAGAGCTCTTTTTATTTTGTCTGGGTTTTTAAGAAGTCCTTTGGCTATATTTGGGTCACATTTTCAAGCTTTGTTCTGCAACAATTACGGCAAAATCTTTATATTTTATAATAAAATTGGAGTTTAGGGGGGCATAACTTCAAACAACCAAATACTGCAAGATATATAATTTGAGAGATTTGAGTTCTTCTGGCGTCTCCCAAAATGTGTTTTTACAGTGACCCCATCACTACATTAGAGGTTTCTGGGTTTTTATTTATTCAAGCCACTGGTTTTTTATTTCTTTTCATCTCATGCTTTTGAACACAGCATACATGTGCAGCCTGGGACAACTGTAAATTTCATGATGGATTGGGAATAAATTTTTCCGTACTTAGCAAGAACTGTTTCTTGCCTTAACACTTCACCTCCCTTCCCTGGGGCTATAGGATCTCTCCCAAATCCTCTCTGTGTGCAGCTGATCCAAATGCTGTGTAATCCTTTTGGTGCAGTTTGGTTCACTCTGAATCAGCAGAGCATTCTGTGTGCTTTTAACCTCCGTACTGCAGCCACATCTGTAGGGGGGCTGCTAATCTAGTTTTGGTTCACAGTGGTGGCAACAAACAGGTCACTTACGGAGTTAATGTCAGCTGCTCCACTAATTACTGCAGGAAAGTGATCCCATCATCCCGGATGAAAATGTCTAACTCCAGCCTACAAAGCACTTTCAGTGCACTAATTCGGTTAATGCTCCATTACTGCTTCATTTGAGCTGTGTAGTCCATCTCCCAAAGTGAGGGAGTAAATCCCCAACCAGTTCCAGAGCTGGGAAAATGTACAGACTAAAACACCACTGACGACATTATTGGGCGTTGGTTTCTGTTGGGCTTGCCGTGTTTCTTGAAGTTTATCTAGACAGATCTCCCTTGCTAACTCTTAGCTTTAGTAGCCTTAATCTTCTACTTTGCCTTGAAGGGAGTTAGACACCAAAAAATACCCTGTGGGCATGCATCTGATCTCCCTGCTCCTTAGATACTGAAATGTAAAACGAGAATATAGAGCTACAGAATTGCAGTACCTTAAAGATTATCGGGGTCTCAGAAAATCTGACAGTGGCAAGTTTATATTTATATATAAACCAGGTTTTATATATAAATATAAATATATACACACACACCAACCCCCTCAAACACAGAAGTGAAGAATGCCTTGAAACATCTGGGCAGGTATCCTTGGGCTTGAGATCTTGCAGGCTTCTCTTGGCATGAAAAGCTCCACAGCAGCCTCAGTCCGTGAGAAATAACCTGGGCGTTGTACAACAGCAAATGTTATGATCATAACAGAGACAGAATTCTATGCTGCCCTCCACCCAAGGCCCCCACTAAAGACTTAGGTATGTACAAAGTGTCTTCTCTTCCTAAGTTTGGAAGGCTTTAATCTTCTTTTTTTTGAGGTAAGTGAGGATCCTCACCCTGGTGTCTTTAGAGATTCCTTAGGCTTCTTCCAATCATCCTCACTGTCATTTCTCCTGAAGCCCACTCATATGTCTCCTTTGAGATATACAAATTGTTTTGGAATTTGTTGTCAAGCAAAGTGCTTTTGAAGAGCAGAAGAAAATGTGTGCTGGGAGTTGCTGGCTGGCTTGGTTTTGAAAGGAGCTCTAAATGAGGTGCGTTCACAGTGACAGATCAATAAACATGCCCAGATGCCTGAGCTGCCTCTAGGCATTCCCTGTTCACTTCTCAGCTGAACTGCAAAGACTCTTGAAAACTTTTTGGAAGTTGTAAGTGAAAGGCAAAGTGAAAGCTGTTGAGCTCCTTGTAGCTCGTGGGATAGCAAGGACTGGGTGATGGTGGCTCCTGCAGGCACTACTTGTCTGACACCCCCTGCGTGACCCGTCCCTGGGATCTCGGTTAGTCAAAATTCCCTTGCGCTGAGACTTACGGAGTTCATGCCTCAAAAGTAACTCCAGGCTGCTTTTATATTTCTCTTCCTCTTGTTTTAAATATATGAGCTGTATAAAAGTATAATAAATTGTGATATCATGACTTAACCATATTGCACATCCTGCAGTGAGCAGAGCCTAATGCTCAGAGCTCACTAATTCTGTATATAAAAAGAAATGTTTCTTCAGCCCTTTTTAAATTTAAAAAAACCTTTATGGTTCTAAATAGAAGTTGAATATAAAAAATTGCTGTCTGAGAGGAAGTTTTTTGTCAGCGCTTAGGAACCAGTGAAGTGAATGGTTATAGATGAGTTTGGAATGTAGCCTTAATGACAGGATGTGCTGACAGTGTACATTATCCTGCTAAGAAGTGGGTTTATTTGTATAGGTACAGTTAAAGCACCTCATGTGAGAAGCCGAGTGAGTGTCAGAGTAAATACTGTGATTTGGTCTGAAGGTGTGACTACATCTTGTTTTGCAGTGCTTGATTATACATAACGCAAGGTGTTCACTGTCTCCTGGAACTCAGACTGCGATTAACACATACTTGGAAAACTGCATCTCTGTTTCCCATGAGGAACGACCACCCTGACAGGTACACCTGCACCAGCTCAGCGGATGACACACCTTCAAAGAGCCAAGGCTGACATGGAGAGCGTGGCACGAAGCTGTGCCCCCTCCTGCCGCACAAGGGCTCGTGCCTTCATTTCCCACTGTTTCCCAAGGCTCCCTGGCTCTGCTCTGCTCCCTGGGCTGCCGGCTCTGCCGGGCTGCCTTGGGCAGATGGCTGATTTCCATAACGAGGGGCCGGGCTGTCGTGGCCACTGTGTGCACACCCCGTAACCAGGCACAGCGCAGCTGTAGCTAAGCACGTGGGAGCCGCATTCGTCTTCCCACTGACGCCGGGGCTGACCTTTCGTGAGGAAAACTGGTGGTGTCACTTGGAGCAGATGGTGAACAGGAGCCTGGTAAAACATCTGTGGTGTCGTTTTTAAAGAGTCCTGTCAGGCTGTTCGAGGGCTGGGGCTGCGGAACCAGGATCTCGCCGTTTCTCCTCGTTCCAGAGGTGAGCTGCCGCTAAGGGCAGCGTGCACCTGATATGGGATGGAAAATGTGACTGTGCCTCCATGCAAGAAATTGTCAGCGTTCCTTTGTGATGTCCCGAGCTAGGTGAAATATAGACTATCATCTTCCATAGCGTTGGACGTGGCCAAATTATCCAGCAAAAAATGTTCAAAGCACAGTGGTCGTGATGGGTCTGTTGGACACACTCAGGCAAGAGGCTGCATGTGTGGATTACCCGCTGACCGTGGGACAGCTGCAAATGGAATTCTGACAAACCCACGCTTGTCAGCACTGCAGTCATTCTCAGGAGCCTTTTAAATCCATTGCGTTGTATTTAACTCAATATTTAGCCAGTTCAGCCTGACTGAAGAATCAGTGTTGGTTCTTCTATTTCATCTCCCAAAGGTGGGAGGTGAAGATGTCTAAACAGAAAATGGGCACCACTCTGTGATGAGCTGGAGAATCTGGGAATCACAGCCGATGGGGAAGGAACCATTGCTGTGAAAACTGCTGTATCAACCATTGTGTCACCCAAACCTCTCCAAGGACATTTCTGTGCACATCTGAGGTGGGTCCTGGCTGTATCAAGGCTCACAAAAGTAAGTGATGGCAAGGGCTGATTTAGGCAGGTAATGGAACTTTCTCTGCTCCAAAGGGAAGTGGATGGGAGACACCATGGAAACAGATTGCCCGGAGAAGCTGATGGTGCCTGATCTCTGGAAGTGTTCAAGGCCAGGTTGGATGGAGCTCTGAGCAACCTGAGCTACTGCAAGGTGTTCCTGCCCATCACAGGGGAGTTGAAATGAGATGTTCTTTGAGGTTCCTTCCAATCCAAACCATTCTATTATTCTATGAAACTTTGAGCAACAGGAGTGACTGAGGGGAGTGTTTAGAAGGGTTATGGGGAAAGGCAGAAACCAACGGGAATTTTTCATCAGTGCAGAGTGTCTCACGTTGCTGGGATAACTAAGCCAGGTGAGAGAAAACAATCTGTGTGCTCAACATCCCTAGACACTGTGAATTACCAGGGCTGACATGGACTTAGATTTAGGGTGTTTGTACTTCTGCTAGTGCTCTCTGAGCCTGCACTGATTTCCCAGTTGTGTGATCTGGTTTGAGTGTTGTTTGCACCCGACGTGCATTTCATGATGTGTCAAGCCTCTTTCAGACAGCTCAGATGCTTTGGATTATCACTTCTACCAATAATCTTACATCCTCCTATTTTTCCTGGTAATCTTGGCTTGGAATCAGACAGATTCCTGGAAATTGTGGCTTCCAAAACAAGAGTGCCTCTTCATTTTTTGTGTGGTGAACCCGGCATGCTGAGGGTGCACATGAGATAGGCAATGCCTTATAGATGTAGGAGGCTTTCTGTGCACATGCAGTGAGTGCTGCTTTTCTGTGTGCAGATTTTAAGAGTTATGCCATAGGTGGGTGTCTGGAAGAGACCCCATTTCAACTTTAGAGAATACTTTGGGACTGAACTATCTGTATCTGAGGGAAGTGGTGACAGACAGGCATGTCACCAGCAAGTGTCCTGGCAGGGACAGTGTTGGCAAGGGCAGGTATTCCTCTCAGCAAACCATGTGAGAGGCTGAGGAGGAGCCAACAAAAAGCATGAAGTAGTTATTCCTGTTTATTTCTCAGTGTAACAAGCCCATGTTTACCTATGATATCTACACAGCACCTCTGTGTGTTTCATTGTGGCAACCTAAAATGACACAGGGATGTGCCCTTTTTTCCCTTCTCCTGGGCATAAAGGGAAATTAAAGCTAGCAAACGGGTTCCAGTTGCCTAAGAGGTATTCCTTCCTTTCGGTAGCTCCCTGGGACTGGCCCAGGTCAAATATACACATGGCTGTAAAAATACGAATGAAAAGAAGTGTAACAGCAGAAGGTGACAGTAACTCAAACACTGAATTGTCTCTGTGAAGAGTAAGATAAAGGATGACTGACTGGTTTTGGGGCAGTACCAGCGGTCTGCAGCAGTGGGAACGGGATTGCTATGGAGTTAGTTCACTGAGTGAATCACACATCCCCAGAGACCCGGGTGGATCCCCCCGATGGATGGCGTGAGCATCCGTGACGTTTTATTCTCTTTGGAGTCTCTGAGCATCACTCTCATGACGAAAGCACCTTTCTCACACATTGATGGTGCTTCTGCTGCCTTCTTCAGTGGGGACTGGTTCGGGTCCCCCAAGAAACAGCAAGGTGTGCCAAGGACCTTCTCCTGTGCCCAAGTTCATACATCCCAAAGCCTGCACCCAAACTGCCGTGTTCCCTTTGCAGGGTCCGTCTGCCCTGTATTTGCTGCTCTCTTCTTTGTCTGGTGCCACTTGGCTCCTCCACAGTCATGGAATGTCTGGCCCTTAAAACACTGAGCACTAAAAGCCTGCTGGAACAGTTAAAATACAGCACTGGAACGCCCTGCTCAGCAGACTACCTGCTTTTGCCTGTTTTGTTCTTCGTCACAGGTGTGTGCCTTTAGGAAAAAGCTGTTTGTGAATTCAGCGTTATTTGCGGCTCTTGAACACCATCCTTACCTTACTCAATTAGCTTGACAAATTCTTGTCCTTAAGATGACTTGGCTGTAGCAGGGTCTGCCAGAGCACAAACCCACCAGCAACAGGCACTGCTGGGAGCTGCTGCTGCTCCAGGTGACACAGGCAC
The DNA here is from genome assembly GCA_013397755.1 of Cnemophilus loriae. NCBI lineage: Eukaryota > Metazoa > Chordata > Aves > Passeriformes > Corvidae > Cnemophilus > Cnemophilus loriae. The sequence continues at coordinate 403,133 of VZTF01001119.1, forward strand.
TCCACTCTACAGGCGATAACTCAGAAGTGATAATTATTTTATCAAATATAAGGCATTCAGGCTGACTGTTAGGTTTCATCTGATCACAAGGCAGGCTTTTATTAATCCCTTATCAATGTAGTGCTTTTGATTGAAATCTGTCTCTCTTTCTGTCTCCTCCCCCCTTTTCCTTGCAGGACATAAAAGACAATGGAAGGGATAGGGCCAAACTGCTCTTCTGCAGACAAGAAGCCAATTGTCTAAAAACAACACGTCATTCAAGACCACGGGAGACTGAGGACAGTGGCAGAAGCATGAATATACAAAAGTGCCTACTGTTAAGGCCACAGCTTTAAGTGTTTAAATTCAAATCACATTTCTATTCGAGGTTCGAATTTATAGCAAGAACATACACACAAGGGTTCCAGTGTTCTAAATAAATCTCATCTGACTTCTCAGGGTATTCCTCATGGCAACACATCAGAGCTGAGTGCAAGGGAGACTCGCTTTCCTTGCTCTATGAAGCAAAAATATTGAAGTAGGTTATTTTGGTTTGGTTTGGGTTTGTGTGCTCTGTGTTAGTAAATAAGGCAGCCTGTCATATCTAGGCTCTGGTTTTCCAATTGTGAGGTTAGTCCTTGGCTTGAAATGCTATTGTTCTTGGACCTTTGCCTTGAGCTGGAGGGCTCATATGTGGGGAGGAAGAGGAGGAACCAAGCTAAAAATAAAGTGGAACGAAATGCTGCTTATTGCCATGGAGTAGATAAAGTTTTCCTAGATGTCTCGGCAGCCCTGTCCTTGCAGGCAGTGTGGACTGGCACAGTTTGCTTTCATCACATGCGAGGTGTGATTATCTGTATCCCATATCTCCTTCCTTGTATTTTGCTCTGTGCTCTATCTAATATTTAGCTCATGCTGGTCACAGCAACAGCAAGAGAAACAGGCTCCACTTTCCACTACACGTCAAGCAAAGAGAATTTGCATTGCAGATGTAAGAGGCAGGTCAAGTTCCTTCCCTCCTTCGTGTCCCTCAGCGTGACCCCGTGGTGTCTGCTCCTGCTGCGGCCCCGAACTGATGGAAGATGCTGAGAGCCACGGCGACTGCAGCATGAAATACCTGTGTGTTCACAGAACCTGGAGAAGCACTGAGGGCAGGGAAGGAGGGACTTCTGCACCAAGGACCACAGCACTCTCTGTGACAGGACTTGGTACACGCAGGAGCTGAGCAGATGTTAGCTTGCTTATGGGAACAATGAGAATGTCTCCAATTACATCAGATGAGCTGCAAACTAGATGTGAGGCAACTGCCATTAGTGAGTATTTAGAAGAAAGCTGTTGGATGGGACATTCCCCCCTGGCCCATTCTCATGCTTTGAGTACGTGACCCTAAACTCTCACCTATGAAACCCTGCTGGTGCTGGACACTTGGCTAAAAGCACGATTGACTCAGTGTACAAATTGCCTTGTTCAGTATAGATGCCAGAGAGGCAGGTAAAATATTCAGATGTTCAAATATTTTCCATGAAAATCTCCCAGCTGAGGTTATCTTTGACCAGTATATCAGCATCCACCATCACACAGATAAACAGTGACCAAGGAAAGATCACAGAGGCCACATCCTCTGCCTGTCCAGCCATGCTCCGCTTGCACTGATAAAACATTCCTGCAGCCTTACAAGTTCAAAGAAATGGATAAAGGTTTTCTATCAGTAACATGGTTTTAGTCAGATTGTTGTGAATAGTTTATGCACAGTATCATGATGTGCTCAGTTGCTGAAATATTGGTACAAGCAGAATATAATTTAAAGTTAGGGTTTAGTGTCTCAGTACTGAGGCAGGGTGCATTTTTAGACATTTTAGAAACCAATCCATAATAAAATTTCTCTGTGTGAGTAAAACACAGAGCACTGGTGATGCCTCTGGTGTCCTTTCCCAGCACATACTGCCTGCACTGAGTGGGCCAGTGGCTATCTCCTGAGGATCAAACCAGGGTATCTGCACGGAAAATTCCCACGTCTGGCATTCAAGCTTGGTTATATTATTAGCACACCCAGTTCCTTCTTTTAGGGCAGCTAATTGAGAAGCTGCAGCAGAGGTGTCTTTTCCTGAATCCCCAAAACCACAGAGGTCCCTTTTCCTTTGCAGCAGTAATTGAGAACATGTAGTCAGAATGCCTCTGGGAGTCGTGAGTTTTTAAAAATCAGGCACTAGAGTACTGGTTTTGTGAGCTGGAATGATGGCAAAGGGCAGACAGGCAAGTCCCTTGTGCAGAAACCTCAGGCTGGGTGTGACCTGTTGCCAAATGCAGCTGTGTGGGGCTTCAAGTGTCTTATTCTGAAGTCCTTTTCATGACTAGGAAAGGAGCTTGTTCACCCAAAAGCATGGATAATTTTCTTCCTGTGTGGGCAGTTGCTTTAGTAAGAGATATAATCTCTTCTTACAAACTTTGTCTCATTTAGTGGAGAAAATGCAACACTAATTTTAGTGTCATGTGGGTTGTAAAGTGCAGGAATTGTCCATCTGCATCCCAGTCCTTTGTCTGTGCCTTACCTCCCTGGGAAATGGGTGGTGAAAAAAAAGACCCTGAAGCACCCTCTACCATCACTTTTTTCAACAATTAAGGCATTCTCTTTTTCTCTTCCTAGTACGTTTGGTGCCTCACGTATTACTAAACCCTAGACCCTTTCCTCCCCTTGGCTGCTATGCATTTTATCCATGCTGGTTGCAGTAGTGGGGGCAGTGGCCAGGTGGGGTTCCCATGTCAGCTCCATCCCTGCAGCCACTGGGAATTCATGTTGTGTAGACAGCATCATCATAGAATTATGGAATGTCCTGAGTTGGAAGGGACCCACAAGGACCATCGAGTCCAAATCCTGGCCTCGCACAGAACACCCCAAGTGTCACACCATGTGCCTGAGAGCGTTGTTCAAATGCTTCTCGAGCTCTGTCAGGCTTGGTGCTGTGACCCCTGCCCTGGGGAGCCTGTTCCAGTGCCCAACCACCCTCTGGGTGAAGAACCTTTTCCTGATATCCAACCTAAACCTCCCCTGGCACAGCTTCAGGCCATTTCCTCAGGTCCTGTTGCTGGTCACCACAGAGAAGAGATCAGTGCCTGCCCCTCTGCTTCCCCTCGTGAGGAAGTTGTGTTGTTTTCACATGGCCTGGGACAGCTCTCCAAAGACTCATCTGGATGCAGGACAAGGATGTGGCTTGTGCCCCAGCCTTGCTCCCCACTGCAGTCGGGTTGAAGAGACTCACTCTTCCAACCCACCGCTACAAGACAGCTGGGTTTTGGTTAGCCCTCACCTTGTCATTTGAGGGTTTTGGAAGAAAAAATAAAAGAAAACAGCAGCAAGGCAGCCTGGCAGTGCCATCTGTGCTGAAGGTTTGCCACCCCTCACCGGCTGGGATCTGCACTGCCATCTGCAGCCACCGTCTGCTGGGGAAGCTTGTGAGCTCCAGCCTCAGTACTGAGGGGAGCAAATTACTACTGGAAGGAAAAACCCTGTTTCAAAGCAACCTCAAAACCAAAACAGGAAGCAGGGTGTCACCTGGAAGCATGTGCTGAGCCTGAGTGGGCTGGACATGAAACATCCAAGGTGATTGGATGGAAGTTGGCAATGCTGTCTTTTTTGTGCCAGCTGAAGGTCTTGCCTTGTCTCCTGAAAATGCATGTACAGATCCCTCCAGCTCAAAGTCTCTGAGATGTGACTCTTGAAAAATAAAGGCAGCAGGCTTTGTTCCTTCTGTGAAGTAGCTCAGTGTCTTCATGGCACCTCTGGAGGTACAGCATGGGTGAAGTTGGCTCTTTTGTTTAAAGTCCTTACCTTGCCATTAAGATTGTAAGATTGTTATAAATCTCAGTGCTAAATTAACTGTTGTGATACTCTTCTTCTGATTCTATCTCCTCCAATGGCTGTTTGTTTAAAAAAAAATTGTTATAATTCTCCTACCTTACCATTCTCACATGGAATCAAATCCAGCTCTTTCCTCTGGTTGTATTACTGAGCATCACTACAGGAGGTGGTTGAGGGTTTTTTTACTGGCAGCTACAGAAGTATCACTTTGCACAAAATGTGTGATGGATATTGAGAATGCTTTCAACCAGTTGTTTGCCTTGTTTGATTTGTGTGGCACCACTAATGTAATACCATCTTTACAAATTACGTTAATGATGACTTTCCCTGTTATGGAAACAGAATGGAGAGCTCTTTCAGAATATAACAACCACACTTTCTTGTGTCCCATACTTTGCAATATTCAAACCAATTATCACATCAGTAAAAACATGAAAAACAGTTTCACTGTTACAGTCATTATTGAGAATACATGGCTGTAGTTGTTGAAAATGTGCTATCTACATCTACATACATCTTAGTGAGTGCCAAAAGACTTTACGTAAAAAAATCTTGTATTTTTCAAGCAACCACAGTGTTACAAATAACCGCAGTGGTGATAAACAAGTGCACTTGCTTCTGTGGTCATGGCTCAAATTGTGCTTTCAAGATGAATGTCTGAATATTATCAGATAGGTACAGATTTTAAATCTGTATTGTCATAACTGTAAATAAGGTTTGCCTTAGCAGCTGGGAAAACATATTTAAAGCTGGGAATAAATTAATATGATTAAGAGGATGTGTGGGGAGCTGTTTTGTACTGCTAGGAGCAGAAAGACCAGTTTTTTTCAGTTAATACAAACAGAATATTGGCATCCACATCTTAAGATACAGACCCAGGAGTGACTGCTGTATAGATGTTCTTGTTGGTAGGATTTTGTCAGCAAAGATTGCAGTAGAGACAGCACCTGTAATGGTAAAACTTACCTTCTTGCTAGAGACATAAAAATCCCCCAATCAATGTGATTAACACAGTAAAAAGACAACTGCCATTGTCTGTTCTGCATGTGCTGGTGGCCATTTTGCCCCTGTTGCTTCATCAGTGGGAGAACATTTTTCTGGTCTTTGTGCTTCCACATTTGGTTTCAAAGTGTGGCTTTGACCATGGATGGAAGCCTTCACCTGAGCAGCCTGGAGGTAGCTGTGTGGAGCGGCTGTATGGTCACATAACTGGGAGGAAAAAATCCCTGCCCTGTGCCTGCAATGTTATTTCAGATGCAATAAAGCATTAAGCCTTGTTTTAGTTATAAAACTTAATGAAACACTGCTACAGAGGTGTTTCAGGAGCCCTGCTGGCTTCCCTTGCTCTTCATAAAGTTGCCAAACAACCTTCTGCTGTGTTTTGGTTTAATTCTCATGGGAAAAGTTTACCCTTTTGTTTCTTTGTAGCTCACTAAATGCTGACAGCCAGCACAACATTGTGCAAGACATGGGAAAAGGGAAAAGAGAGCAGGAAAAAACTCAGAACAAACATAACAGAGGATGTACCCACCAAGGTAACCAGAAAGCAGCTCTAAGTAGCAAAATCATGGGACTTGCATCAGCCTGATGTTTCCTGGATAAATAAAACGAAGCTAATTTACTCTGATGACTTAATTGCATTTCTGCGGAGTCCAACTGCAAAGCTCCCGTTTGCCATCAAGTTCAGCATCTTGGATTTGTACGTGTGACATCCCCCGAGGAGAGAGCCTCGGATAACGCACAGCAAGGTCAGCCTCGTTCCTCTTTGCGAGCTGCCAGCCTGTTGTTTCCCATCACACCCTCAGCGGTGCTGGCGCTGGTGGGGCTGTGCTGGCTCAGGGGTGCTGTGGCTGAAAGCAGGCCCGATGCTCATCAATAGTGTTGATGTTATGCCTGGTTTGTCACCCGCAAGTGACTCTGCCCTGCCCGTCCCTGCATCAAAACAGTCTCTCAGAGAGACGTTCCGAGGCTCTTTTTCAAATCCCTTCATCCATGGAAGGAATAAGCAGAGGAAGCCGGGAGACAGATGTGCAGCTGATGCAAACACAAATCCTCCTAATGAGCTCAGTGGAGCTGAACCAGTTCCATCAGCAGAAAAAATTTCCCTTTTCTCCCAGGTCAAAAATGGTGACCTGCAGCCTGGCTCGCCCATACCCCACCTGAGTGCTGTCATTTGCTCCCAGGAACATGTTTCCTGTATTTTCAGAAAGGCATGGTGAAGGCCCAAGGGAGGAGCTGAGGGCACGGAGCCGGAGCACTGAAGACAGTGCTGTTGATTTACCACCTTGGTGGCTGCTGGGTTTCTTCCTGGGTGGCTCAGTTTGGCAGAGTGTGAGGCACTGACGTGGTGTCCTTCTGTATGGCAAGGATGCATTGTATCAACCAGCAAAAGCCTGGATGTGTGTAATCCTTTACAGCTCACCCACCCTCTCCTTAGCAGATACTCTGCTTTTGTATTATAGCGGGTAATAAATAAATAAACGTATATTTTTACATAATCAGCAACAACAAAGCTTTAGGAACTTCCTGAGCATCTGAAAGTCTGATTGCAAAAACTAGCAAAAGTACATCTCCAGTGGTTAAAACTCAGGGTTGCGCTTTGAACTTTTGCCACGTTTTTTAAACAAAGTCATCAGCTGTGATTGCATCCAGTTTGAGATCATTGCCATAATTAATTTTAATTAAAGTATACTTAACGTAAACCTTGTGAAGGTTTCTTTTGTGTCCTTGTATAGCACCGATACTCACGTGTTGTCAGTAATCATTCACATGCAATTTTGCAGTTCGATGTTGACTCACCCAGCACCTGCCAGCTTAGCCATGCTTTGAAAATTCAAAATATGCTCCTGCAAGTAGGTTGCAGTGAATGCCAATACAACGATTACATAAACAGAGGGATCTACTGTCATGCGTAAATGCAATTTTGTAAATATCACATCGCACGTGTCCTCACACGTGCCAAGAGGTTTTTATGGCATACAGGGGATTGATTTTGCTGTGCCCTTATCAATCTATTCCATGTGATGATCTCAGTTTGAGGTGATGATGTGCCGTGGACAGGGATTCGATCCACGCTTCCAAAATCTCTGTAACTCTGGCTGTTTGACTGACAAATTCCTCTCCTGCTCCCCCAAACTGGAGCCAGCCCCAGCTGCTGTGTCGTTTTCTCTTGGGAAGCTGTGAAAAACAATGAGTGCAGCTACAAGTGACTTGAGAGTCAGAAACATTTGGAATGGATATAAAAGTGTTCCTGGCAGAGCAGGAGAGGCCATCTTAATACCTAATTGGCTTTATTCTCACTATACATTCCTTTGGCAACTGGCTGCAGGGTTGAAGCAAGTGATATTATTCCCTTCAGACCTCATATAAAGAGATTCTGACACAGAAATCAGAAAACCAGCAAGTATATAAAGGTGTGATGCTATTCATTAGCTTATGAAAATATCATTTGGATTTAGTAGAAAATTAAACAGAAGTATTTCTCTCATATATTTGAAACAAATGTATGGAGAAAGTAAATTCTTTATCCTACAAATCTCCATATAGGCATGTCCCCATGTTTAGGTAAGGCTGGAAATAATATTAATTGAAAAAATGTTGATAGAAAATTGCTTGTCTTCCTGAAATTTACTGCCACCTTGAATTAGTATTCCTCATGGTAAGTGCTTGTCAAGCACATGGCCAATAAATAACGAGGGTGGTGTAAACACAGCTATGTGATCAGGAAGTTAAAAGAGGCTTGCTAAAGCCTTTTGGGGGGTCTTCCTGTTTCCCAGATGAAGAGTTTTCCTGCCCAGAACACTCTCAGATATCTGTACAAGCGCGTGTTGGCTCAGCCAACAGTTCACCTCTGTTCTGCAGATTTTAGCCACAGGAATCGTTTCCAGTTCCGCTTTCCTATTGCCTCCCGTTCTCAAAGGGGAGCGGGCGCGATCAGGAATACCCAGCGTTACTATTGTTGTTGCTAAACCAAATGAGAATAAAGTTGAAAAAGCTTTTGAATGGCCTCCTGGAAGCTAGTGTTTAACTCCTGGTGTTGGGATGAAAAACACAGGTTTTTCTACACCCTGGGAAGCATCCAACACTAGTCTGCATCAGAATTGCTGAACAGACTGGACTTTGAGATGGAGCCAGGAGATTAATTCCTACTTTCCTGTCACAGCCTCCTTCCCCTTGAAGGTGGAAAATGAGCCAAAAACCCCTAAGCAGTGTGTCTGGCCTTTGCTGTTGGCTGCCAGGGCCCTGAGTGCACCCGTTGCCTGGCTCCTGGGATCCCCATGCACCCCATTCCCACCCCTGGCTGCTCCTCACATGCCTTCTGGCTGCTCCCATCTGGTCATGCACCCCTGATGCTGGGCCACCTCACCTACCACCAAGCTGCTCCCTGGCATGGCCACCTGCTTTCATCTCTTGGGCAATCCATCCACCCTAGCTCCCCTCTTAAAAGGCAAAATTTGTTCTGGATCAGAGTACTTTATTGTCAGTATGCTTGGGGAGCTGGCCAGCCTTTGTCACACAGAGACAGCCTTTACGAAGACAGGTGTTGGAATTTCGTACAGGGAGCGGGGTGACCTCTCCTCAACTGCTACCGAATTATAGGGAGGCAAACAAGTAAACCAGGGTCAGGACAAAAGGAGGTGGTGCTCCATGAAAGCAGTGGTGGACTGAGGACTTTAGGAAGTCTTTTCCAAAGGGGGGTGTTTGGATGGTGTTTCATGAGTTCAAAGGGAAGATGGCAAAGTGCCTGGCAGAGACACCCTTTGATTAATGAATGACAGTGCAGCAGGCTCTGGAAGCCCCCGAGCTGAACTAAGGAGAGGTTGGGAGAATATTAGGGACAGAAGGATCATGTAACACTTGTGTTGCTCCTGCCCTCCCCTCACTGTTCACCTCTGGCCACGGCTGGGCACAGAATTATGGGCCAGAAGGGTCCTTGTCTGGAGTGACCGTGGCCACCTTGTCACCTCACTGGTGGTTTTCAGGAACAAAACGCAGCCTCTGAATGGTGGCTCACAGGATCGCAGAAATCACCTCTTGTTGAGGTCCTGCCTCTGCAGTGGACAAATTATTGCATTTCCATGCTTAATGATTTAGTCTTCAGAACGGGAAGGTTTGAGGCCACACTGCTGCCTTCTTGTGTGGATCCTCGGAAACATGAAGTGCTTTTTTGGTGATTGATTTGGATGGATTGCCTTATTGATGGCTCAGACCTGTGGGTACAGGAACAGTGAATAACACCAAAAATAAGTTTTGCCGTTATTTGACTGACTTTTTTTCTTAAACATTAAGTAAATTCATCATCTTAATTAATTAGATGTGATCTTTCAAAGTTAACAGAGCAAAATTGCTTATTGCTGGTGGGTGTAGTTATAGATCTGTGAATAAAGTTCTACATGAAAGCCTAGCCCTAATACATCGTCATTTTACTCATGTGCAACATTTCTCTAGGTTAGAAGTTATGCAATATAAACTTGGTTTGTCTAACTTACGTTTCATGAGTTCCTAGAATAATCCAATGAACCCTCAAGTAAGGAGTAGCAGTTTCTATGCTTCATTCTGATCCATTGAAGCTCCAAAATCCAAGTTGCAGTAAAGAGGAAAAACAACAGTATGATTCCATACCACCTCAGACATGCCAGTGGAATAATTAATTTGGTCCTCTTGATGATCTTCTTCCCTGTTTTGGAAAGTCAAAACTGATTTGAGCAAGACATCAGTTCAGAGAGAATTAAAAGGAGTTTTTGTTCATTGTGATAATTTAAAAAACTTGTTTTTCTCTCAGTCTCCTGTTTTTGCCTGATGTTTTTCTCTCAGATAAAGGGGTCAGTGCCAGAACGGATGTCAAAGTATAACAAGGTAACATGAAATGTTAACGATGATTTGCATTTTATTTGGTTTCTCATCATATTTCTCATCAGGCTCCCATCTCTCCCCTGACTCTCTCAGGATGAGTGTGTGCTTTCCACGTGGGTTGGAGGCTTTCCTCCACCCTCAGGTTTTGGCCAAGGCACCTGCAATGTCTGGAGGCCTTGGCCTCTCTGGAGAAAGGCAAACAATGCAATTTTGTTAAGGTAAGATCCTTTGTGTGGATTAAACAGAAATAGATGGATCCTCAGCTGTGGCAGAGGCTATCCCCATGCAGATGCCAGAATGTATGAGTCCACTGGACAGCTGTAATCAGGCCCAGGCATTAATCCCTGCCAGCTGTTGCACAGATGTGCACATCAGAAGCATTTATAGTTCAGGAAGCTTAACAGGCACCGTCTAAGGAAGTCCTCCTCTGTTTGCCTACAGCACAACCCCTTCAGTGGGCTGTACTACCAAGGTCTGTTGATTTCTAAATAACTCTCCAAATCATACGATTCTAAAAGATTTCTGGTGATAAAGTGTAATGGTCTATGGAAGTGAATAGCTGGTGCACGCCTCAGAGCCTGATTTTGATCTAAGTTACACTGTCCAAGTTACGCTGCTGTAAATCAGGAGTGGCTTTCAGAAGAGATATACAACAGAGAAATGAGGCAGGAAATAATGCTCTGAACAGGCAGAGCTTGCAGGTTTGCCAGCAGGACTGCCAGGAAGTGCAGGTGCTCTGCAGAGTGGGATTACAGTGGCGGCTGCTTCTCTGCAGATGGGTTACAATGGGTTTTACAGCAACTGCTCCAGTCCCAGGGGAGAAAGTCCTCTAAAAGGTTCTCCAGTAACCACCCCAGGACCACAAGATTAGGCTGACTGGGAGAGAAGGTGCTGGAGCCTGGACTCTGGTCCCTTCTGCCTCCTTGGAAGGGGCAGGGAAAGCCCCTCCTGTTGCATTGGCAGAGGCAGTCCCTATCAAATATGGGAAATAGGTGTGCAGAAGGTGCTTTTGACTTTGTGCACCCAACTGGAGATGCTCTCAGAGACTCCAGAAAGGAAAGAAATCGCTCTGAGGCAGATTCTGCCATCCTAAACCAAGCAAGATGCCCAGGAAAATCCCAGAAAATTTACTCAAATCTGGATTACTGTGCTTGAGCCCAGCCGTTCGTCAATACTCTTCTTCACCTTGTTGTACCTACAGATACTCTTACCTGAACATAGCCCTTTCTTTTGCTGGACTCCATGCAAAATGTATAACAAAGTGGATTTATACTGAATATTTAGAATAATCTTACAGTTCAATTATATATATACAGTTAAATTATATGTATACAAAATACACATATATTCACACATACAAAAAAATACATATATACAATAATCTCAACTTCAAAAGACAAAGAAAATGTAGAGGTGGAATACAACCAGCAACTCACAGTGTTTCTGAAAGCCTTTTATGAGGGTAACCTTGAACGAGTTAAATAGTCCAGTTCAGGAACACCAGCTTGGATATTTTCAGGGGCATATGGAGAAAATTCCTTGCAATGATTACAGAGCTGTAAACTGCTGCTGAGTGGTAACCAATGCTACATGCAAATGCGGAAATTGCTTGTTAAGTGTAATGTTCAGTGATAAGTGTTTTGATTACAGTTGTTTTAGGGAAATCTGATATATGGCAGCACAGAGATCGAAGGAATATTAATTCCACCTTGCATCATCTCAAGCCTTGGACTGGCAGAAGATAGAGAAAACTTTTCTCTGCTGGATAGCTTTAAGTTTTAGACAGTTCAGAATTATTTGGGTTTTTACAGGTGAAAGAAAGATCAGGACATCAAGGCTGTTATAGCCTCTCAAAGTCAGAGCGCAGAACCACCCCACCGGCAGCTGCAGGTACAGAAGACACACCACCAGCCCTCCAAAACTCACCAGCTTCATTGGATGAAGATGCATTTGCATCTGACCTCTAATTTTTTTATTTGCCTTTGATCTCTGATTCAATCCTTTTCTTTTTTCCCCTGACAGATTCATACGAGGGCAAAACACTTCAATTTTTAAAAGTACAAATGAAAAGTAAGTAACAGAATGTGGGGAATATACACTGCTAATTCCTGACATTTTAATGAACTCTGTGCTCATTCCTGCACTGAGCAACTCTGGTCAAAGCAGCCCCCTTAGGGCAATGACAGGCTCATAAATGAATCTCAAACAGCATTTTTGTGGATTTTCTCCGTTGCATATTCAACACAGACTGTGCTTGGTGAACAAAACAAAGGGACTGTCTTTGACCGAACACCAAAATTTTGTCTGCCCCAAAAGCGAGCCAACAATAATGACCTGGGGAAGGAGAGGCAGGATGACTATTCTTTGGTTCCTGACTAAAACTAGCCTCAGATGGGGATCAGGACATTTTGTAGATGTACATGTGCGGACACATGGTTTTGCACAGAATTGCTTTTTGTCCTTCCAACGTTCAGCCCATCCTCTATTTCATCTGCTTTTTAGCAGTTGGTAAATTCCCATTCACAAACGGAAACATCCCTGGGGAGCTCCCATCGGCCGCTTGCAGCTGGGTGCCATGGTGATACGAGTCTGAGAGGTGCTGTGCTGCACGTTCGTGTGCTGAGAGGGACCTGCCAGCCCTGCTTGGGCTGTGGCAGCTGCCAAAGCCACCCAGCTGAAGGGCTGGAGATGCCACTTGAGCATCTCAAGGGCCATTCCCCAGCAGGATGTGTCAGCCCGTGCAGAGGTCTACACCACCAGTCATTACTGGCACGACTGCCTCAGATACCTGGCAGATCCACGATCCACAGGCTTAATGTTGGCAACTTCGATAGTGAAGTGGATTAAGACCTTGATAATCCATGAGTGATGGGTATTGTGAGTGTGCTTAAAAGGACTGGCTTCCAGAGAAAAGGCTTCCTACACTCAACCAGGACCATTAGCGGCATACGGTTTGCTGGCTGCAGTAAGTACATGAATATATCAACCAAACAAAATGCTGCATGATCATTACACTGCCCTTAATCAACTGGAAGGCACCTTCCTGAATGCCACGGAGAAACGCACCAGCTGGTGTTGAACAGGCTTTCTTCTCTCCAAATAAGACCATAACCAACAGGACATCTGAGTCCAGATTGTTTTCCAAGACCTCATCCATCTCCTGCTCTGACTCATGAGATTACATACAGCATCAGTGCACTGAAGAGGACAAAATTTATTCCATAGCCAGGAGTTTCAACACAGTTGATCCTTCTGCCCAGCACATCCTGACCAGGCAATGAAAGAACGAAATAGTATTTTTTGTCTACAGAATAAAGAAGCCTTTTCAATCACCCTTCTCTCCTGTGCCTTTTATACTCTGAGTGATGGCAATGTCACAGGTCAATATCTTTATCTACTTGGTATGCCTTCATTCCATTTGTCCAAGTCAGCCCCTCAGACACAGCCAGCAGGAGCCATGCCAGCCCCTAGCACGTGGGGATAAGGCTTTCAGTGTTCATTCCCTGAAAAAGAAAGTTTAACGAGAATGTGGTTTTGACTGTCAGAGACTGAGCAGCAACCAAACACAAGGTCCTTGACCATTATCTTTCTAACATTTCCAGACAGGGACCCTGTCTGAAATCATTGGTTGGAACAGGCTGTGACTTTTCACTTGATGATGGAATATCATCCATGTGATAATAAATTTCTCAGCACGCTTGAAAAATTCATTGGGAATTGGTTTGTACCAAACCAGCCATTGCTATTTGCCTCATACAAGGACCACATTTCCTGAGTTTCTATTTTATGGCGAGATTATCAAGCAACTTTGGGAATGGGGGGAGATTCAGACAAAGGGTAAATTCCCTGCTGAACCAGGCTGCAAACCCACAAATTTCAACGTACCTGAAGTCTGAAACCATGTTGGCCCTAGACAGGAAAGATCAGAACTCCACACTACTCTTCTTATGAGCTCTCATCATATCATGAAGTCACTGGAACTGGTAGGTTGTACTGCCTGAGTCAATGCTTCGATACCAGTGATGGCATAACTCTATAGCAATCTCTTGACATAAAAGCTTTGGTCGTGGATTAAGCCCAGCCGGACATTAAGCCACTCTCACACATCTGCTTTCCCAACCCCCTTCTCTCCCCGCTCCCCACCCCGGTGGAATGGGGAGGAGAATTGAAGTAAACCTTGTAGGTTAGAGAGATAGAGAACAGTTCAATAGAGAGATAGGAAGAGTTTAATAGTGGAGAACAAAGTAAAATTCAGTAATTATGGCACATGATAATAATGATAATAAAAAGGGAATGAACAAGTGATGCGCAACACAATTGCTCCCCACCTGCTGACAGATGCCAGACCCCCCCTTCCCGAACCCAGATCGTCTCCTCTTCCAGGTAACTCCCCCGAGTTTATATACCGGGCACAATGTTCTGTAGTGTGGAATATACCTTTGGTCAGTTCAGGTCACCTGTCCCAGCTATGCTCCCTCTCAGGTTTTTTTGGGTACCTTCTCACTAGCAGAGTGCGAGGCAAGGAAAAAGTCCTTGACTTAGGATAAACATGACTTAGCAAAACCCAAAATATTAGTGTGCTATCAACACCATTCCTTTTCCAAATCCAAAACACAGCACTGCAACAGCTACTGGAAAGAAATTAACTCTGTCCTAGCTGAAACCAGGACAGCATTGCACAAAGTACCCAGGAAGACACAAGGAGTTGGTAGGCTGATCATTGTCTTGCTTTGTCTTGTGCCAGGTGCTCCTTGTTTTATAAGTGCCATGTGCAAAGGGGACGTTCAGAGAGCATGTCCCAAAGCTGTCCTCCCAGCCCTGGAAAGCTCGTGCATTCCTCTTGCTGAACATGAGGATGGCATCGCCTCTAACACGAGTCCAAAAACATCCGACAGCAGAGCCACGGCTCTTCTGTGCTGTTCCTAACTCAGCCAAAACATATCCTGATGGCAGGATGAAAGCAAATCTCTCTGGGGATTATTTCAGAGATGCTGAACCCCAGCCCACCACTGTACAACGATGAGATGCTGTTCCCCTCCCAGTCCCCCCCTTTCTGAACCCATCTATATTAGAGGAGATTATGATAACCAGCTGCCTCAGTTGGTCTTTTGAAGCTAAGCACTTGTAAATGCTTGAAGATATTTGTATTAAAGGTAGGCTAAGCAAAAGCTGGTATGAGAAGTAAGGCTTATAACGTGCAGGAAGATTGGGGGGTAGCTTTCAGGTTTTTCAATGGGCTTTAAATCATATATTTTCTTTTGAATAATAATGTAAAACCATAAAACTTTGTTACTGAAGCACCATAATATTTCGCATCGAAATCAAAATAGTTTCTTTGAAAAGTACTCAAGCTCTCGTCAAGCTGCCAAGTCCTTAGTCAGATATTTAACCTCAGATCAGAATTTGAACTACTGCCATTTGTCTCAAAATTTTAAGCATCAGCATAAAAATGAACCACAAGTAAATTCATTTCAAGTACTGCCGAATATAAGTTGAAAGCCAATTGTTAAACAAGCAAGTACTCTCCTAATCACAACAAAAAGAGAGTGCCATAACACAAGGTGAAAATAAGCAGAAAGCAAACAGAACACACCATTGATTGAGTCCTTCATTACCTAGGATAGCTTTTAATGGAGGAACCTGCCTGTGTGTCATTGCTCTTATCTCTCCGAAGGCAGTATGCACACACTGTAAAAATCAGTCTCTTCATTTTCTGCTTGAAAAGATCATTGTGAAAAAAAGTGTCAGGGAGTGGAGGTCATGCTGATTTATTGGCAATTAAACCTGCAGGATTTCTGCACTCCTTTCAAAACAAAGTATCTCTGGGTAATTCAGCCTGGCACATTACATAGTGGGCTAGATACTAAAAGGCATGAATCTTTTTGTTTGTGCACAACAAAAACAATTGACTTGGTCTTATTTAGGAAATTGCTACTATTTTCTGTAAGGTATTTGTATTTGTATCCTCCCATAAGGAAAGGGAGGTACAGTACCTCTCAACAATGCAAGACTCTTTCCAATAGTGAAGATGCTGATTTTATTCCTCATCTTTTGTTGAGGACAGCAAGTCTACAGACAAACTTCCTCCTGCTTAAGAGTAAATAGATGACAGTGCTAAATATATGATGTGTTGCTAAGGTAGACCACATTTGCTTTGCTCCATGATTGATTTGTCCATTCTTGAGTAAGTTTTTCTGCACAAGCTTTCAAACCAGGCTGCATCTTGTCTGGTCTCCTCATGTGTATTTTCCAGCTGTATTATTTAGAAGATTAAAAAAAAAGAAGTCTCCCTCAAGTTACACAGCTAAACTGGAAAAAATATTCACTATTCTGTTTTTGCAGAACCATCTCACACAGGTTTAGTCTTACATCATTTACTGAGCTAGCATAAGCTATACCACACAACCAGGTGCAATTAGAATTTATATTACCACTCAAAGTGTTTCCCAGAGTAGCAATATTCTCAAGATCTTTCTAAGAAGGTAACTTCTTAGCTCTGCAAACATGTTTGGAGATCCAATACTGAAAAATCCTAATGTTTTGATTGTAATTCAATACATTTAATTCAGTTCTTGGACATGTGACATGGTAGGAATACTGCAACCAACGCTGCACATTTTTCCAATCAGTGGCTGTATGGCTGAGAAATCATCTAAGTATTAGTTTTTACAGGTAACATTACCCCTACGACCTCCTTTATAGTTTACCTGCTTGTCTGAGGTCTGGATCTACACTGGTGAGATGTTCATAGAAAGGTGGGTCTCAGCAGATGTTAGCAGACCCTCAGTCCTAGGAGGAGCTGTTAAGGGGAAAAGTAAAAAGCTGAGGGCATATTTGATCCCTAAAATGAGTGACTGTGGACCTGTCTGTATATAGCTACAACAAGAACAAGAACTTCAGCACCGGCTCCCATTCAGGACGCAGCAAGAGCTAAGAGAGCAAACGTGGCAGGCAGCAGGATGGTGGAAGGAGAAATGCTACCAACCACACACTGCACAGTGTCCCTCGTGGCTTTCCCTAGGGTGAGGGAAGAGACCAAATGCTAAACTAGGCTGGTGGTAGGAGACAGCAAAGCAGGAGGCATTGCCAGATAGAAACCACAAGCAGAAAGTTACGGTGTGGGAGCTGAGTAGGCAGACACACCAACCTGGAGAAATAGGAAGTCCCTTTGAAGTTATTACTTCAAACGGGGCTGTCAATGTAAATCAGAGATGCCACTTGCAACAAGAATTCCTAGAAAAAGCAGGTGTCCAACCAGTGCTGGGCCAGCATTTCTGTCACAGCATCCCTGGGCAGAAAGAAAAGTTAGCCAGAGCTGTGAACAGCAGCCTGGTTTGCTCCCGTGGAAGACACGATGCTGTTCCCGGATGGATTAACCTGGTAAACTCTTATGCCAGCTTTTCACAGGGTGATACACCAGGCGTAGGTCACCAGGATCAAAGGGCTTGTGGTTTCATGAGGAGAAGTGCTGAGACACTATGAAGCCTGGGAACACACGTGGCAGAAATCCTGGCACAGTAACTGGGGCTCGCTGGCTCTCGTAGCACACGCCCATGGCTTTGCACCTCCTGCTCCCACCCCTCTGCTTTGTAGCAGTTCCCTTCCTGCCCTTCCCTGCTCTCCACGCTCTTGGGTGCAAGCTAAGGGCACTGAACATGCACTGAGCTTTAGACGACAGCTTGGGTGAGGAGGTGCTTTCATGGTGCTGGGTGGCACAGTCAGCTGATGCGTCCCTTGGAGGATCCCCACTGTGCCCTCTCCTCTCAGGAGAAGGAAATTGCAACTTCCAGGAGCCAGGTGTTATCTTCCCAGCGGGCTTGTCCTCCACATACCAGGTTTGGATGACTGTCCTCTGTGCTCAGAGAGTCTTCTCCCAGGATGCCCTTCTCCATCCATCTCTTGCACTGAAATAAGAGTGGAGATCTGAGGATATTGGCCCTGACACGGGAGAGGTGGAAGGCCTGATTTTCTGCCCATAGCAGAAAACAACCCAAACAACAAAAGCACTTCATGTTTTTCTGGTTTTTTTCTTGCATCCAACCACCTGTGGTGATGGCAAGTCACCCAGAACCATGGCTGTGCCCTGAAGGGGAGAGGACAGCCAGCCTCTGGTAGAAACCACGCAGGAGGCAGGAAGGAGGGCTGCAGTGATGACAGCTGCCTTGGCAAAGCAGGCACGGCTGTCCTTCAGTGGGCAGGACATTCAAGGACAGCCTGGAGCTGGGCCAGGAGGCACCAGCAGCCTCTGTGAGTCTGTCTTGGCTCAAAGCAGGAGGTGACAAGGGTAGGGTGGAGGGCACCTCCTCAGCACCTGCCTTGGCCTCTGCACCCCATCTTCCCCACACCTCCTGGCAGGGGGGGTGCTGCAGGAGGTTCTGCATGAACATCCTGGGGAACTGTGCAGAGACCCACATGGAGCATCACGACTAATGTCTCTCCCACCTATTTTAAAGGTCTATTTTGGAAGATAGCACCATGTCCTTGTCATATTTATCGGATGAGTTCTGCTTTGTGTGGTTTCCGTTTTGCTGTAGGTTTCCCTCAATAACTCTGGTGCTCTGAGTAGAAAACTAAGATGGCACAGGAGGGAGACCAAGGTGGCATGTGGGCTCACACTGCCACCAACCACAGGCCTCCATCGTGGGACAGGGGACATTGCAGGCAAAAATGATTTAATGCCTTCAGTGTGCAATGTGGGAGCAAGCAGCTTTCAGGGATTCTGCACAAAACACCTTGGCAAGGCATCCTCCAGGCTGGAGCTCTCCAGCTTCTTGGAGGTGATCAAATGCATGGCAGGACGACACTGGTGGCCTTGGCTCTGTCCGATGCCATTGCTCCCAGCCCTCCACCACCTGCTCCCTCTTGCTCTCACTAATCACACGCAGAATTCAGCAGGGCAAATGGATCACGGTGAGGAAGCAGGGATCAAATTCGGTGTAGACACTGAGCAGAGACAAACACAGTTCCCTTGATCATCTGGTTGCTGCCTGGGCACTAAGTGAGGCATCCTGACGCTGTCTGAGTTTGCTAGTCAGGAATCAGTACAGGCAGGGACAGGCAAACATCAGGAGAGGTGTGAGTGTAGCCCTCATGACCCGAAAATTCTCTGCACCCCACTATGCTGGGTTGGCTACAGCTCCTCTAACCCTGCACAGACAAGCTGTTGCAGCACTGCAACTATACATGCACTGCTGGGAGGCTTAGCTCTGCCTGCTGAGCCTTATGGGGATGAGTAGGACATGAGGCAGAAAGTTTAAGCCTCTCTAAGAGGCTGGACTTTCTTTTGTCCCCTGTCCCAGATGCACTGGTGCAGCCACCAGTGAGTTCACAGGCTTCACAGTGAAGCTGACTGTGGTTGGACTTGGAGATAAGGGGGAGATGCAGAAGGCGCTCCAGAAAACCTCAAATCTTGGTTGCTGTCTTTATTGATAAAAAACTGGTAGATTTGGAAAAATGTAGAATGGTTTAAAGCCAAAAAGATCTAGCATGGGTATGTGGAGGAGTAGAGAGGGCTGAGGAAAATAAAGGTGACAATGTTTTTCAGACGGTGTAGAAACACTTTATTTTATTTGCAGTGTTGTGCTACAAGTTGGTTTAAATAAAATGCTGGTTCAAAGGCAAAGTTTTATTTTTGTTTCTTTGAGGGGGTGTCGACTTCAGGGCACTTGCAGCTTTTATCTTTTTAATTCTTGTTTGGTTTTGTGGTGTTTTTCTCCACTAAATTCTGAAACGGGGAAGAGCGTGCATTCCTACTGAACTCATACTGCATTTTTTAGGGGTAAGTGGAAAGAACCCGTGAGCAGACACACTTTAAACGCCAGGGTGTAAATGTAATCAAAGGTTGAGAATAGATACCACCTTTGGTGGCCCAAATGTGGACTTTCCACATAATAAATTGAAGCTGGAGGGACCCTGAATTCAAACGTCTCCCTTTCAGGTTGCCGCCTAGCAGGGCAAAAGTCAAAGCAACACACCCTGATCCCAACGGGCAAACAATGCTCCGCTGGGCCCTGCTCCTCCCTCTGCAGAGGCAGCTGAGGTGTGGAAGGCACACAAGGCACGCTGGCGTGCACTTTCAGAGGCATAGGAATTTAGGCAAAAGAGCCTCTTATGGGCAAAGCGTTGCTGGTACCAGCAGTGCTAGGTCTATTTTTAATGATTTGGGAACGGAGGATGCTTTTAGCAATACATAATTAATACAAGTGCACTTCTGTTGTCTGCCGAGAGGGTAGGAAGGCCCTGGCTAACTTCTGAGGCTGTAAAACGAAAAAGGAAAGGTTGAATGAATCAGCGTTCAATCAGTCGAAATTAGGTAGGAGCTAAATGAAAGTTGCTGAGAATAAATTATTCTGATCAGAACTCTGTGGTTGGGCTCTGTTTCTGAAGCTGGTCATGCTTCATGGTGCAGCAGAAGGAGCCTCCCTGCTGCTGGATTTGGTCCTCTACCCTTGGGAGAATATTCTGCCTGCTATAACCCTGAGCCTGATATATCCTCACTCTTAAAAAACCCAAGAGGGTTGTTCTCTGAAATTCTTTCAAATAAAAAAAAGCCAAAACCAAACCCAACCACCGGTTCCTCCTAATGTGGCATGGGGGAATTTCCCTGAAATGCATTCCCATCGTTCCTTATAAATAAAATTACCACAAGTCATCACGAGGCAGGTGTAAGCTGTATCCTTCAGAAGGTGAGGAAACCTTGGGAAAGTGAATAAACTTTTTTTTTTTTTTTTTTCCAGTGGAAAATCAGCTCCGAAACAAGACTTCTCCCTGCAAGCAGCATCCCGAGGTCCTCTTTATGATGTTGTAAAACTGCAAGTGCGCGCAGGGCTGTCCAGCCCCGCTGAACAAACAGCCGAGTTCGCGCCCTGCAAAGCTGAAAGCCGAAAGCACGAGCGGACGGCAATGCGCTACAAGGCAGGGCAAACACGGCGGCGGTGGCTTCGTGTTCGTCAAGAGGATAAAAAAAAAAATTAAAAAAAAAAATGTATATATAAAGAAGGTGAGGAAAGGGAAGTGAAACTAAAAGGAGGGTTTAGTTACCTCTATGCTAAACTTTTAAAAATTTTGAAATTGTGGTATTTCTGGGGGGGGGGAAAGGGGAACTTTTCCGAGACGGCGCGGATGCTCCGGGCTGGACGCGGAGCCCGGCAGCCGCTCACAGCCCGCACGGCCCCGGCGAGCGCGGGGCGGCGGCGCTGCCACAGGCGGTCCCGGCGCCGGGGGAGGGCGGGAGCGAGGGAAGGCGNGAAAGCGCGGGGAGTGTTGGCGGCGGGTCCCGCTGGTGCCGGCGGAGAAGGGAGGGCGGTGTGACCGGTGTCCCCTTATTCCCCGCGTGGGGACAACGCGCGGAGGCGGCGCTTCCTCTGCAGCCGCTCTCGGTGGCGATGCGTGGGAAGAAGGGGGGG